>QTSX02003583.1:0-547528 GCA_014839935.2 Entomophthora muscae | reverse complement strand
TTGGGGATAATTTGTTTTTTCTATATATTATTTTAAAGCATAAAATTTAAATTATATCGAGCTTTTTATTAATTGGATTATTAAAAGTATAACTTAATCTGACTTTTTAATTCCTTTAAAGATTGATAGTTTAAAATTAGTGACATTTAAATTTATATTTGTACAATTTGGTCTATCCAATTTCACATCAAGTTAAGGTATTACGGAATAGTGGTTAAATAATATAAATCCTGAGTTAATTACCTATGTCAATGTTTGATAAACCTAGCTAATTAAAATTAAAATAATATTTGTTGAAAATGGGCTAACTAGACAAACTTTTATTAAAGAGAAAAAATATTTGTAGTCAGAACTAAATTGGTATAATATAAAAGTTATAGTTTTTCTCCTAAGCGCTAGACATTTAAATTGAATATCGTTATGTTTTAATTTTAGATTTATAATTAAATATTTTTGTTTTCGCTCAGATTTTATAGGTGATCGTGCTATGTTGTATCGTATCTAACACTTAGATCTCTGTTACTTTTCATCGCTTGACAAAAAAATTCTGTACGTATTCATCTATTAATATGGAAGACCAAAAGAAATCTAGTCTAACCACCATTCAACCCTGACCAAATTTCAAGTTCGTTAAACTCTCTTGTGGGATTTAATTATTTGCATCCACTTCAGGTTGATTTCGAAATGACTATCTGATATTTATAAATGTACCTATGTGGTTGCCCCGTCCAAGAACAGATATAAAGTTGAATTTAATAAATCAATTCAAAATCTTTTATTGAATTTTAAGCTGGGATTCTTATCATATGTTTAATTAAATTTCTACTTAAAATACTTTCTTAAAATTAATTTCAATTATGTTTATTTAAGAATTAAAATTTCATATTCCAAGTATAAATAAAAAATAAATCTAAATAAGTGGAAGTATCATTATTAAGTTTAGATTCTAAGGTGGCACTTCTTAGTCTTTGAGCTATGTAGGCAGGCATGGTGATTTTGTCAGCTGGTTGCGGCATCAATGAGGGAGCCTGAAAGAATCCTTGTGCAGACATGGCGTTGAAGGCAGGTAGCGGGATTACCGTGTTCTGGTACAGAACAAAGCCATCAGGTATGGCGGTATCAGGGGTGTATGGAGTCCAGTAAGGTGGGAGGCCAGACATAATTCTGTTGAGGATTTGTTGGCCGCAGCGTGTGCGGGCAACAGGCGGAATTTTTCAAGATAAGGTAGGATGGGGAACCTACCTGTGCTACTAATGTTGTAACTGTGCTGTTTTAGCAGAGTTACATGGGGAAAAATATTTAGAAGATAGATAATAATCTTTATTGTGAGTTAATGATTATATAGTTCATGTGAATCAAGGATAACAGGAACATGATTGGTGCTCACACGGCTGAATGGAAGGAGGGGGTGGCTTGATCCTGATAATGAGTCAAGTGCCAAAATAAGGTATCCACCAGGACGGATCATCATCTGTTCATGTTGTTGGATTTGGTAATTTGAGTTGACTTCCTGGTCTGGCTTTGAGTGACCAGATAATTGGATTGCAGGTCACAAACCTGCTTGGTTGAAACTTTGCTGGCGGGTCAAGCCTGTGGTTTTGACACTGATGTACAGTACACCAGGAAAGACCCAGAGGACAAGAAAAAAGAAAGTGTTGATAGGGAAGCAATCCCATTATAACAGAAACACTTCCAAGTTGGGGACAAGATCTGGGTTGTCAATCACAACATGCACAAATTGGACCCAGGATTACAAGGACCAGGCATTGTCATATAATTCAGACCAAACAACACTTACCTTGTCAAAGAAATTGGTGCTCAAACAGAATTCAAGCATATGTGTCATGACCAACTCTGCCTGTGAAAAGCAAGAATATCACAAAATAGCTTTTAACTTCCTGTGCCCAATGCAAAAATGGATTAATACCAAGCCCAAATCCCTGACACCTTCAATAAAATCCCCAATTTTCCACCTTCCAGCTCCCAGGGGGAGATGTTATAACATCTTTGATTACTTCCTCTTGGAAAAACAATTCCCTGAGTGATTTCCTGAATGATTTTTCCAACTAACCACTAAGTTGATGGAACTCTTATCATTTGCCCATCTATTACAGGGATCAAAAATTTAAAGTCCTAAGAGGAACACTACTTGGACAAGCCTCATGAATGTCATGACATACATGGATGACATGTGGCTTCTCATGATACTATATAATACTCTAAACTCATATCCAATAAAGTATCATTCTCTTCTTAATTTCCCCCTTTATTTTGTTCATTATACTTCCTAGAAATATATAATTGAAAATTATAAAGTGAAATAATGTAAAGCTCCACTCAGGTGCATCACACAATTCAAGTGGCTGCATATTGTTTGATAGTCAATCTTACTTACTATTTCATCATCCAAATAATGTCATTAAGATTCATTAAAACAATTTTATTAGAATTTAGGGTATCTAGTTGTGTTTTTCAGACAGTTCTAATCAGAATGGTACCAAACATGATAGCTCTAGCTGCTCATATATAAGTTAAGTGCTGGAATTGGGTTTGCGTCATAATCAAAGGCATAAACTCAATTTAATTCATTTAAATTCACTCTAAAAACACATAAAACTAAAAAATACATATATCTATAAATACTAAGCTGATCTTAATATCAATAGCTTATTTTAAAGCTACAGATCAGCTCTACATTTTGTTGGGATTTAAGAAATCAAATTTGATTTCTAAAAAAATAGCTTTACTAAACTTAATAATGATACTCCACTTATTTAGATTTATTTTTTATTTATACTTGGAATATGAAATTTTAATTTTAAATAAACATAATTGAAATTAATTTTAAGAAAGTATTTTAAGTAGAAATTTAATTAAACATATGATAAGTAATCCCAGCTTAAAATTCAATAAAAGATTTTGAATTGATTTATTAAATTCAACTTTATATCTGTTCTTGGACGGGGCAACCACATAGGTACATTTATAAATATCAGATAGTCATTTCGAAATCAACCTGAAGTGGATGCAAATAATTAAATCCCACAAGAGAGTTTAACGAACTTGAAATTTGGTCAGGGGTTGAATGGTGGTTAGACTAGATTTCTTTGGTCTTCTCATATTAATAGATGAATACGTACAGAATTTTTTTGTCAAGCGATGAAAAGTAACAGAGATCTAAGTGTTAGATACGATACAACATAGCACGATCACCTATAAAATCTGAGCGAAAACAAAAATATTTAATTATAAATCTAAAATTAAAACATAACGATATTCAATTTAAATGTCTAGCGCTTAGGAGAAAAACTATAACTTTTATATTATACCAATTTAGTTCTGACTACAAATATTTTTCTCTTTAATAAAAGTTTGTCTAGTTAGCCCATTTTCAACAAATATTATTTTAATTTTAATTAGCTAGGTTTATCAAACATTGACATAGGTAATTAACTCAGGATTTATATTATTTAACCACTATTCCGTAATACCTTAACTTGATGTGAAATTGGATAGACCAAATTGTACAAATATAAATTTAAATGTCACTAATTTTAAACTATCAATCTTTAAAGGAATTAAAAAGTCAGATTAAGTTATACTTTTAATAATCCAATTAATAAAAAGCTCGATATAATTTAAATTTTATGCTTTAAAATAATATATAGAAAAAACAAATTATCCCCAAAATTGGTACTCAATTTTTAGTATTGTAAATTCAGAGCCTAAAAGTAAAAATGCCAATTGTCAAATTCTTGGTCCAAATTTCAAATTACTTTTTGTGGGCAACTCAGTTGAGTGAAAATTAAAATATTTAATAAAATCAACCATTTAATTTGACTTTTTTTTGGCTTATTTGAATTGGCAAATTTTAAATCACTGGAGCAGATAACTCAACTAACAAGAGACAAAACACAGCAAACAAATGCAGGATGCATGAATCAGAAATGTGGGATTCTAATGTACAGTTTGAGATTTCCTGTATTTCAAATGAATCATAGACATCATGTGAAGCTTAACAAATCTGAAATTGCAGGATTGTCAAATACAAGGACCAAATTTCATATCAGAAATGTGGTGAATTTGAAATAAATATAATTTATGGGATCTCAAAAAGGATGTCAAAGGATCTAGAGTGGATTTGTGCTAATTCTTTTAGAAATCATAAGCATTCTCAAAAATCACCCTATTCTATTTTAGGGCGGCTAAAATTTAGATTATAATATTCACCAATTTAGCATACTTAAAAAGAGAAGTGTGTGTTTTAGTCAATTTTATTGTTGAGTTTAATTTTTTAATAAAAATTTACTATGCCTTCTTTTAATAACAACCAAATAAACAAGCTGTTTCCTGGTCTTGACAAAATTATGCAGGGCTACACTGAGTCTTCCAATACTGAAGCCTCCGTCTATGGTCACTCCCAACCTGCAGGTCCCTCCTCAAGCACTACCCAGGAGTGTGTTCTTTCTCCTGTGTCCTCAAGCATGGCCCTGTTTGCCCATCACACACAGGCAGCTGCTAACCCAGATCACATATCAACACTAGCATCCAGAATTGGCCAAGTGAGCCATGGAGTCACCCAGAGAACCCAGAATCCAGAAACAGCCAATCAGATGACACTATCTGGTTCCCAAGACAGAAACACACCACCTCAAGCCAATCAGCCTGCAAGACACAGAATAAAGCTAATTACCCCAGAGATTGTTCTCAAAATGGTTGAAAAACAAGGAATGCTTATGTCTCTTGGGAAAATTGTGGCTGCAATGGGTTTTGCAAAGTCTACTGTGGCTGCAACCCTGCAAGCCCACACCAACTGTGGCCCCTCTCTCAAGAAGACCTCAACTGGGTGCCTGTACTTCAACTGAAGGTGAAAAAGCCCACCCTCTCATGATGACTATCATGGAGTGTGGCCTGCAGATGCGCCTGGTCCAGATTTGTATCTAACTGGGACTTCATGGCATTTCCACAAATAAAAGAACAGTCAATTTGTGGATGCACAGAGTTGTGGTTGCTGCTAGAATCTTGTCCAATCAGGCTCTCATTGGCCCCAGTTTGGTGGATACCAACCCCTAAAATTCAATCATCATTAATTTTATTAAAGGGAGGGCAATGAGAATGCACAGTGACGTCATCTTCTTGCCATATGCCAAAATTTCTGCAAGTATCCAAGATTATGGAGAAAAGCGTATCCAGTCTGACGTATACAAGCACAGCCCAATCTTGTATTGTTTTGTTGGGGTTTTATTGGCAGTTTCCCCATTGGGCATCAATTATTAATTGGCAATATCAAACACTGCAGATAGGTATGCCTACCAGACAGAGCTCAAGGACATGCTGGAAGAGTGGGCTACCCAACAAGCTGTGCACGCAGCTGTACTGAGTGCAGAGATAGAGCAGCATGAATGAGCAACCAAAGAAATTAGGGCTGCAGGGAATACCTGTTGGTCCTATCCCACCAACAACGCTGACATGCATCTTGCAGATGTATGTCTTTAAATTTTTTTTGGCTCTCAGGCACTCAAAGCCTGCCACCTACAATGAACTGTGCTCCTGAATTGAGAAGGGGTGTGAGATTTTTCCTTCTGTATTTGTCCAGGGCTTATCAGATCTCATCATCTTCTATGTAAGTGATAGTGATAAGTCCAGAAAGGACTCCCGCCTTCTCCCACACTCATCCATTTTTTATCAAGTCTGCCTATGTTATGGAAGAAGAATCTGAACAATTGAAGCAATCAGCTCTTTCTGCCTCTTCCCAGTAAACAAACCCTGACTCTCTAACCCCCCCATCAAGATCAAGCCATCCACCTTCCAACCCTGACTCCCAAAACTCCATCCATTCCCTCCCCACTATCTCTGATGCCATCCCTTTCACAAGCGCAGATGATGGCAACATACATTCCGCCCATTCTCCCCCCTACTTGCCCTTTGATGAGTAAAATAAAACCTTTCTTTGTGACAACTTATTAAAATCAATATTATTTCTTCCAATTTGCAATTAATAATTTATTTTTTATTATTGACATTCCCCATAATTAATAAAATGTTGTACATTTGATGTGGTAATATATGATTATTTGCATTAATATTTTTCATTATCAATAATAAATTAAGGGCCTCAAATGTAAATGTTATATTAGAATATTTCAGGTATGCATTAAATCCTGATATTTAGATATTAAATGCATAACTCAATGCATTCTGTATAATAAAATTCATTGTAAACAAGACCTTTTTCATTGAAATTTTCTATAAATGGACTGTGTTTATATTAGGTATCCATTAACGCTTAGTATAAATATTGATACATAGTGCATTTTTCATCTTGTATATTTGCCTATTAATAATAATTCTGCAAACTTTCCAGTCAGATTTTGTGAGTAATAATAATTTAATGGGTTAATAAATTACTTTTAATACCATTAATTAGCTGATTTTCTTTGCTGTGGCAATTGTGCATTTTTGATATTTACACACTGGTGTCCAATTGGTTGGTTTCACATCCAGTTGCACAGGCAATAGGAAATCAAGCCGCCACCCCAATCACATTTGGCCTTGGGATGGCAACCACGTTTCCTGTTGCCTGTGCAACTGGATGTAAAACCAACCAATTGGACACCAGTGCATAAATATCAGAAAATGCACAATTGCCACAGCAAAGAAACTCAGCTAATTAATGGTATTAAAAGTAATTTATTAACCCATTACATTATTATTACTCACAAAATCTGACTAAAAAGTTTACAGAATTGTTATCAATAGGCAAATATACAAGATGGAAAATGCACTATGTATCAATATTTATACTAAGTGTTAATGGATACATATTAAAAACACAGTACAGTTATATAAATTACAATGAAAAAGGCCTTGTTTGCAATGAATTTTATTATAAAGAATGCATTGAGTTATGTATTTAACATCTAAATATCAGGATTTAATGCATACCTGCAATATTCTAATATAACATTTACATTTGTGGTTCTTAATTTATTATTGATAATGAAAAATATTCATGTGTTGATAGTAGTACTATAAAAACAGGTTTTTTGATGTACTATCAACATGTCAAATATCTACACCCTAATCAATGAATTAGAATCAGCCCTCCAAAAGGTTATTGAGCTCAAAAATAACATCAGGGAAATTGTAGTAAATCAGCTGAGACATGAGGGAAGGGATTTGGTCCAGCAAAATGAAACTGCAAAAAATAGCCTGGGAACTTTAGTCAAAGAAGAACACAAGGAAATAGTTTAAATCTACAAAAGGAAATCCTCAAAAGTTTAGAATTCAACAATGAAATTTAAGTTCCTTCAATCAATTTGAAATTTTGAGTATTATTTCTGTTTTTTTTTGCAAACTCCCACAAGTTGCAACTTTCAAAGGAAATCAACACAAATGAAGAGGAAACTTATCAAATGGAAACATATGAAAACAAATTACAATCAAGAAGCAGAAGAGCTACAATAAACAATGAAAATTTATCAACTGAAAATCAAGAGGAAGAAAAAAAGCACATAAAATAAGAAGATTAGACCCAGGAAATCAAATGAAGAGCAGCCAATGCTCATGAAGTTTGCTGAAGGGGCGCTGGAGTCTGAGGGGGCCGCGGGGGAAACAATGAGTAAGTTTTTTATGTTTTACTTATATTTACTTTAGTTATAGCTAGAAATGGGGACAGGGGTGCTGAAGAGGCAGCCTTTACACCCAGTTGGGTTTACAGGGATTACCAATCATTGGTAGCCCCTGTAATTCAAATAAATCAAAAAGGAATAAATAAGATAATTCAAATGAACATGAATCAATATGGAAATAGGGAAGCAAAAAACAAGGAATATTTTCCACCCCCAGGGTGCTTGCTGTGAATTAGGAAAGCATATGAAATAGGAGCAAATATCAATTTCAAAGAGATGAATGAAATTTGAGAAGATATCATGATGAATTTTGATGAATATATTTATGAAAGTATTCAAATATTTCCCTTTTCAAACATAAATGAATATGAAAAAAATCAAATAAAAACAGACTTTCAAATAAGACCAGAATATCTTAAAACTGAAATTTTCAACAAAGTGTTCAAAGCATTATCAAATAAAGTTGGGGACACAATCCTTGTGAATAAGTTTGAGCCTTTATTAATTTTGTTTGCTGAGGCATGGGGGCAGATATAAGCTGGGTGCCCCCAGAACCATCTTCGAATTCAGCCAAACATCCTACATCAACAAATTAATTCAAATATATAAAAAATTATGCATGTTTTCAGAAAAATATACCTCTCAAAGGATTCACGTTGCAACATACCTAGGAATCCTATTACATTGCATATTAAAAACAAATGTCAAAAAGTTAGAGGTCATACCAATTCAAATAGACATATGCTGATTAGCACTAGAACAACAGAAGACACTGAGCGGGTATAGGAAAGTTGAGCAAGTCATGTATGACTCCTTTGCACTGGTATTGCTTTTTGGGTATTATGCGCCTACTGAAAAGAACCTACTAATAAATTTGCTTACTTGCCTTTTATTAAGCGCTCAGCAACCACCGGGGTGCTGAGCGCCACCCCAATAGCAATTGCATCCAGAGTTGTCCACTACATACAGAAGAGTATGTGGTCCCATTTAGATGCATTAGCAGAAAATTTAATTTTGGGGTATAATTCCCCAGAATAATCACATTCCTCTTTGCAATTTGCATCCCCCTAATAAATTATCTTCCCTTGCAATTTATCTTTTATTTTTATTTTATTTTATTTTAAATTTTTATTATAAATTTTTAGATTTAAAAATAAAAATTAAAATATTTAAAATTTAATATTTAAATTATAATGGTAGTATATCTAAATATATTATAATACAGTAGTTATAGTAAGCAAACACATGAAATAATAAAATACGATCTAAAAATGTATTTATTTAGTTGCTTGTTGAGTACAGGTTCATATATTATATAGTTAAACAACAAGAGCTGAATTTATCCGCATCAATCTGCCTGCTCTACTTATATTCTAAACAAGTGATTTTTTAGAGCTCAAATTACCTTTCCTTTATAATATGATTTGACAAATATATTTAATATGCTTAACCCGTGTCATAAGTACTAATTAGTAAGGATACATGAAAATCATTGGGTTTTATGTTGTGTGGCTATAGTGGTGCTAAATCAATCAGGTCAGATGATGACTTACAAGATCCAATCTATGGCTTAAAAAAAGCCAAAGTACCAAAAATGGTTCACTATTATTTAAATAAAATTAATCTATTCTATCTTTTTAAATCTATTTATTTGTTAGCTCAACAGTCAATACAACATTTAATGCATTATAATAAAAATATGTGTCTCTATATCTAGAATAATTAATTTTACTTAACTTTTGTATAAACTTTTATATGTCTATAATACAATTCAACATCAAGCCATTATATATAAATAATATTTCTCAAGTTCAAATAAAAAATAAAAAACCTGGAGCGCCCATTTATCTGATTTGCTCAGAGGCAAGGGCTTTGGGAAGGAAGGACTTGGAGTGCTCGTAAAAAGATGCCACCACATCAGGTGACATTGCAAATTGGCTGATCTCAAGAATGTTGAAGAGATCCTTGGTGTCCTGAGGGAGGCCTTTCTTCACCTTATTCTTGATCCAACCAAACACCTCCTCAATTGGATTCAGAAATGAAGAATAGGGCAGAAGGAAGAAGGGTCTCATTGAGCATTCAGCCAGGCAGTGACTGGTCAAATGGCTATTTTTATCTATCAGTGGGAACTCTGACACAACCAAATCCACCTTGTGGAGCCCAACATTATCCAGCACAATAATGTTGGTTGTGCCTCTGTAATTGATCTGGAGGTACTCCTTCACGGCTCGGAGAAAATTGAGAAAAGTCCTGCTATTGAGGAAACCCTTGATCATTTGATATTGGTCCAACATGAGAGGACCTAGAAGCCCTACCATTGGATATGTATGGAAACGTACAGCTGAACAATGTGCTACACTATCCTTGGACCCCTTCTTGACCCACCCATGCCTAGAACTGAGTGAGGATAAAAATGATGATTTATCTATGTAGAAGAACTGGACATTCCCAGTCTTCTTTAGGGCCAGATAAGTCTTGGTATAAATGTGTCAATTCTCAATGGTCTTCTCACTGTTTCTGTTGTACAGAGAAACTCCAAGTACCTTCCACAAGAAGCCCAAATTGACCATTGTTTGGTAAATAAGGGTTTTAGAGGCAGAAAGCCTGAACTCTGTGGCAAGCATTAATTGGACAGCAAGTGTGTCCAGGTGGCAATTTTTGGCCACCCACTGTCTGATTGCCTAGAGATGGGTGGGCTGAAGTAGGCTGGGCTGCCGCTTAGCCTTGATGTATTTTGCGAGTTGACCAGTATTGCCATATTTGGTGTTGAGGTTGCTACCATACCTGGCCGTGACTCCAAATTGGGACACAATATCCCAAACTGCCATTCCCCTGTTCAAGCAGTTGAGGATAGCTTCACGCTCACTATTTGTCAACTGACACCAGCCCTTGGCAGGTACCACGGGATCCTGGCTGGCAGGCTCAACACAGGGGATGGGGACCTTTGTGTAAAAGGTGAGATCACGCTTGTTTGCAGTGGCGCCGTCAATGGTGGCATACCTCACAGGTGCAGATGGCTTCTCAGTTGTGGCCAATGGCTCATAGGAGGTGTCAAAGACGCGGGGGCAGGAAGTGGCAACTCTTGGATCCAGAGTGCAGGGCCAGGTGACAACTGGGTACACAGTGGAGGTGTAAGTAACCTCAGTGTTCCTGGTGACCCTTGTGTAGGAGAATTTTGTGGCAGGCCTTGAGAGCAGCTTCTGTCTAGGATTTAAGCCGGTTGTTCTGGGCTGTGACACAGGAGATGGCTGACTAGCGCTGACGCCTTAGGAGGCCTGTGTTGGCATTACTCCCCTCAAGTTGTGTTCTGGGTCTATTCTTGGACCCTCTGGGATGCCCTTGTGGACAGGCTGCCCCGCAGGCTGGTACAGGAGCTGGTTGGGAATGTGATTGTCTGTCCATAAAAATAAAATAAAAAATATATTTTAGGTTAAATATGTATTTATTTGGATTTATTGATTTAGTTGTGGGTAGTTGTTTTCTCTTGATTTAGCCTTGAATAGTAACAGAATTTTTATATCTGTAATTTGAAGTGTATAAAATTGTATAATTTCCAGGTTGGATAGTTTTAAAGTTTAATCACCTTTTATGTCTAAACATGGTTATTGAGATCAAATTTTTCATTTGATTTTAGTCATGGTGCAGCTTCTTGATTTGGGTTGGTGTTTCCTAGTTTGCTTACTGTACATTAAATTTGTATTCCAGTTACCATAATAAATATCTGAGTTTACTAGTGGCATTCAAAAGTGATTTGAAATTTGGTTCATGGATTTGACATTCCCACGATTTCAAAAAACATAGTAAACTTAATGAAAATGGTTGATGGATTTGAAAGCTTCAAATCTGATTCCAGTTAATTCATTTTGTCCATTGGAAAAATGTGGTTTGACTTGTTCTTTGCAAAGTGTCTATGAGTTCCCTCATTTTTAAAAACTCAAATAAATACACAAAAAAATCAATTTAATTAAAAAAGGCCATCCTGCAAAAGTGATTCAAATTTAGACTAAAGATTTGACAATCCCGCATTTTTACGTTTAGGTTCTGAATTTACAGTAAGGACTAAAGTCTGGCTATTATTTCAAAGACTATTTAATTGCTGGTAGAGGAAATCAAATGGTATTGTGGTGCAAGATAAGAACTAATGAGTCAATGATAGTCAAGAAATAAATAGAGCTGAAATAAAGAAAATTCAAGCCACACTGTTACAAAAGCAACAGCTTCAAGCCCCTGGGTGGGAATTGAACCTGCTCCTAGCCACCAGGCGGGGCTAGCAGGTGGGGGAGATTTTCCTGCACCTGGATTTTTTCTCTTTAAAGCAAATCCAGGTGCAGGAATTGTTCCTGCCCTGGTGGCAGCTGAGGGGCCTGTTCTGGGCCCCAAAAGCTACGCCCAAGCCTTGGTGGGTTTGGCTGGGCCTGGGCAGGCTATTTTTAGCTGCCCAGTAACCCCAGTTCAAGCCCACCCTACATTAAGTAATTTGGGATCCCAAATTGGGGACCCCTTTTTTGATCAAGTTCCTTGGGCTCAGGAAAGCCTGTCAAGTCAGTCCAAAAATGGGGATCAAATTGGGAAAACCCCCATGACTTCTGCAGCCAAACCTGCCAGAATCAATGGCCAGCCAAGCCAAGATGGACCACCAAAAAGCCAAACAACTGTTCCTGAAAACCCCAAAAATGACCATGAAGTAGCCAACCAAACAGCAGAACCTGAGATGCCAAGCCTTGCCACACAGATAGCACCAGAAGAATGCCCAGAGGCACCTGTATGTGAGTAAGTATATAAATCAGAAGCACTTGAAAAAGTTCTGTATTGTCATCCTTACCAAATAAAGCTGTTATGAACCTTTGGTCCACCAATCTGTTTCTATACATAATTTTGATACTCTTCCATCTTCATACACCCAAGCATCATTACACATCCACAGGGATAGATATCCAGACTCCAGTTGACAAAACCAAAGCATTTGACTAATATCATCCACCCAACACATCATCTGGCCCTGTGCATTTCACTGAGTATCCCCCAAATCCTGATCACAAACCCTGGACCTTGGAGGACTTGCAGTAGTACACCCGCCCAAAATCACCCCAGGAACCCTACCAAATTGTCCATGATGCAAAGCATTCACCATCTACCCTCTGATCTTCAACGGAAAGTACAATAATCCTGCTGCCTACCTGGTCCCCATAAAACTACCCCAGACACCCAAACAAACTATCTCAACCCCACCCACCTCTGATGCCGCTGGCCAGAGTAGTTAATTCCTGGGAGTGCTTTACCTGGCACTCACAGGATTGATTGACTCTGCCTTGCCAGCAGCTGGGCCTTGGGCTGTGGCTGGGAAGGCTCTTTCCTATATGGTAAAGTTAGGTCCCATCATCTGGTGGGCCATGCCAGTACCTGCTTTGACTCCTCCCCCACCTACTGGAGCTCCACGGTACTCTTGGTATTCTGATACACACAACTCAACAAGTACTGTTTCGAGGTGCAAGTTGAACAGTCTCAACTTTAAGTTGAGACTTAGAAAACTCAAGCTATTTATTCTTGCTTGAGGAATTGAGATGAATGGTTGAAGCTTGAAGTTAACAAAAATGGTTAATAACTGATGTAGTTGAGGATCAAGCCAGAAGGTCAAATGATTTTCCTGGGAAGAGAAAATAACAATAGAGCTAATTTGGAAAAGCTAGTCTAGAAGTCAAAGGAGTGGGTCAGAAGCAGGTCAAGGGGTTATGGTATCTTTGGAAGAAGGAAGCAATCAAAAGAAGCAGAAAACCCCATTCTGAGAATCTGAAATTGAATTTTGCAGTAAAATAAGTAAATATTCTAAACTTAAGCTAAACCAAACTTTAGCAGAAATGCTTCAAATTTTAAATCCATTATGGTTTCAAGGTAAGATTCAGAATGATTAAAAACTTAAATTCTTTAGATAATTGAACCATAATGAAGGGGAAAGCCTTAAAATAAGAACATAGGGGTAAAAAAAGGTTCTTGCTGTTAGAGAAGTATCTGGAGAGGGATGTAGATCAAGAATAAAGAATGTTGTTTATAATAGCAGGCATAAAAAGTCAATCCTGACATTGATGGACACATTAAAAGCAGAAAATCTGACATCCCACTGGGTAGCAGGCCATCTGAGTTAGCTATTGGCTTGAGAGTGGGTCTTGGTTCTCTGGAGGCATGACCAACTGTTTTTTACTTCAATAATTGGAGGGGTTTAGCGACAGTCAACATGGAAGCTGTTGTGCAGATGAGGGCTGATTTGGCCAAAATAAAGACACTATGCTAAAGGTTGGCAAAGTGTAGTGGTTTTGAGACAGGTAGAGGACTAGTAGGTAAAATTGGCTACTAGAGGCAGAGAATGAACCAGTCTAACAGGTAACATTGGCTGCTAGGGTTTTGGTTAGGTGTCTCCACCCAGTAGGTAACATTGGCTACTAGAGGTAGGGAATGGAGAAGCCTAGCAGGTAACATTGGCTGCTAGGGTGCTAGTTGAGAGGTTTGAGCCTAGTAGGTAACATTGGCTACTAGGGTAAGATAAGATCCCCACCCAGTAGGTAACAGTGACTACTAGGGGTGGGGAATGACTCTTTTTCCTAGCAGGTAATATTGGCTGCTGGGAATAATAAGTGATGTGACCTAGCAGATAGCATTGGCTGCTAAGGAAGGGAGGAGCTGATGTAGCTCCATAATCCCTTGTGCACTCACAGGAGGTCTGTGAGTAAGCACCTTACCTAACAGACTGGTTGGATGTCCTTGTCTGTGTTCCCTGGAGGCTTTAGGGGAGGTCACAAGCTACCATTGGGAGCATGTATATGCTCAGAGGCGTTATCAGGGTAGCTGCTCAGGAAAGCAGCTTCAGGACTTGACAATGATCAGGTCTCTGGGAATTAAAGTTGGCTACTTTGCACCTGAAAGCTCAGATTTAACCACCTGAGTGAGTAAAGACATTTGCACAGACATGAGGATTGTCTGTGGTTGAATGTCCTAAGTGGAGGACACTTGAAAGGGCCCAGTCAAACTTCAGTAGCCTTTTAGACTTATTGCCTGAGTCTGAGGTGTTAGTAACAGGGACTGCAGGGAAGGATGAAGCCTTGATGGTTCATGCAGAGGAGTAATTAAACCTAAGTGGTTCATAGGGAGGACTAGCTAAAGGACAGAAAAAGTTCATGAAAAGGACTAGCTGAAAGACTAGAAAGGTTGTGGATAAGGTCTAGCTGAAGGGCTAGAAGATCATGGAGAAGGACTAGCTGAAGGACTTGAAGTTGGATAAGAATAGCCAGAAGAAGAGGATGAAGAAGAAGGAATGCTGGACTTAGAATTCTGAAATTAGGATTATTAATAATAAAGAAACATTTAAAACAACTAATTAAACTGCCAAAAGATATGATAAAAAGTTTAAGATTAATATCACATAAAGAAATAAGTGGAAAGCAGGAAATAATTTACAGAAAATAGACTGTAAATTTATAAGGAATCAATTTTTTAAGGAGGAGCCAAAGTAGCCTGAAACAGGGCAGAGAAACTATAAGAAAAAACCTGGAGTTTTTCTGAAATGAATAAGTGGGGTGAGAAGCAAGCAACAGGTAATTTCAAATGGTTGAATTGTTAAAGAAAAAACAGAGAAACTTGGAGAAACGTTAAAAAAATTAAGGTTCAAAAATCCCCTAAGTAAAACATAGTTGGAAGCGCTTGAGTTTGCCCAGAGAAACATGACAGGAATTACGGCAAAATTGTTCAAAACGTAGAGCAGGTGTTTATCTGGAGCAAGACAGTGTTGGGTTTGAACCAGGGTCAAGAGCAAGGCAGTTGGGTAAATGTTTTGATGAAAAAGTTCAATCTGTGCGTTTGATTGGCTGCAGGTTGAAGATTTTTTGATCACTGTATTGAGGGCTTTAACTGAAGGGTTTAAGCCTAAAAATGAGGGAATGAATCAGAAAAAGCTGTTTTTTAATTGCTTAAGTAAGTTAAAAGGTTTAATATATTATAGGGCAGAATAAACTGAATATTTTAAGCCTGGAAAACCAGAGATATTAAAGAAACAGGGACTGAAACAAGGAGCTATAAAGGGGGATCAATATGAGGCTTTTCAGGGACTAGTTGAAACTGATCTAGACTGGACTAGATTGGATCAAGCAAGATAACAAGGCCACTAAGATAAAGGAGCTAGAGCCTAGAATAAAGGTACAGGAGCCCAAGATAAAGTAACTGGAGCCAAATATGAAAGAGCTGGAGCTCAGGATAAAGAGCTAGAGTTTGTCACAGTAAATTCCATAACGCCAGGAATTATTTGGCCAAGTAGGAAGGCTTGAAAAGCCAGAAAACCTTTAACAAAATTGACTAAATTAACAGACTTGAATCAAATGGTTGATTGAAAATGGGTAAAGCTGCTCCAGTTTGCCAGTTAAATCTGATTTCCCCCTGTAAGCTGATATCAATAAATTGACTTAATTTGAGAATCACCCAATATGATCTTATTTATTGTAATGGTCATCAGAAGTTGGTCACTAAAGGGTTCTTTGCAAACTGGACTAGATACTCACTTGACAATGTGGAAGGAATAGGAGCCCAGGATCCAGGTGGTATTGCTTAGTTGAATTTTGATATATATTGAATAATTTTCACTGTTTACACTCTTAAGAGTTGAGTCCTCTTAAAATTTTTAATCAATAAAATCAAGTATCCCTTGGTCTAAAATTTCATTTCAAATGCATTCTGTAGTTGGCCTCCTGCGCTACATTCCCTATAATTTAATTCTTAGCTGTATTATTACAGGAAGATGGGGGCCTGCTATTATTACTTTGTTCTTGCCTCTGCCAAATGTTAATTTAATGCCTGCTAATCTTGGAGTTGCTCCTCCTACCTTTAAAACTGAAACTATGGTGCTATCTCAATGTCCTAAATTTTATGCTGAAGACACTCTGATTCTCTTGAAGGCCATATATCTAGGGCTCTTTTGGTTAGGGTTAATCATTTTGCTTAACCCTAGTATCCCATTTGAAAATTTCACAAAACAGTATTTGAAGCTGCGTTGGTGGTTAATCATTAAATCCATGTGGATTTGGGTGGTGATTCCCCACACATGGAGACAGCTTCTTATTATCCAGCAATTTCTTTCACAGAGTCCAAGACTAAGGTACAGGAGTCTAAGACCAAGTACAAGGAGTCCAAGAGATTGTTTGAGGACTCCAAGTATTGGCACATATCAATGGTTTCCTTGGCCCAGGGCCATATACCAGAAGGTTTCTAAAGGGATCCTCCTTATGAAGAAAATAAAAGCCCATTTGACCCCTATAAATATTTCTGATAAATACAGTGTCTCATACTGGAGAATAACAACTCCTTCCAGAAAGTCCATGGCTATGACCCAGGACACACAATGGGGACTGGTGAACAGGAACCCCACAGGTTTTTGTAAAGTTACTCCCTATTTTGGCCCTAGATAGGGCTGCTTTCCCAAGATGATCAAAAAAATCTTCTCAAAATCTTGCCAAGCCTCTGAATTCTCTAGGAGATCTGATCCATACAATTGCCAAAAGATTTTTATTAGCCTACCCTTCCCAAACGTCACCCACACTACCCTAAACCCCCTGCCCTATCATGGAAGAAACACTACTTAATTTAGATTTTTTACTGGCCTGGGCCTGCCCCCTTTTGAAGCAATCTAGGTGCAGCCAATCAAAATCTGCCAACAATATTTATCAATCCAACTCAAATTTGCTATTATCAGATCAAGAGATTCAAACATATGCTCCCAGCTAATCAGAAGCCACTCTGGAAATCCCCAACCCCTTTCAGCCCCCTAATACAGGGCTGAAAATTTTAGCTGATGGCCAATCAGGGGGCTCCAACCTTTAGTTGGGGTTTTCATGTTTTAATGGGGTTTCTTAAATAACAATCAGGCCCGCTACAGGTCTCTGCTTGCCAATCCTTGCAACAAAGGGGTGAATCTTTAAGCTTTATTATCTTGGGGACCTCCTATTGAAGCTGTTTATTGCTTAAAAGGTTTTGGTTTTTACGCTGGCCTACCTTATCTCAATTTACCCTTTGGCTGTGTCAGGAATCTTTCTGAGGAAATTCCTGTCAACAATTCCCTGGAAAAGACAACCACAAAAGGGAACTTTAATCCAGGTTTATTAGGAAATCCTGAAAAACCTAAATCAGTTAATAGTATCTGTTCTATTTTACCTGTTAAAGACAACCCAGTTAAATGTGATTATTGGGTTAATCCAGGGATGGGGAAGAAACCCAGGACTTCCCTGGACTTAATCAGTCAACTAGAAGATAATGTTAGTGTTAATGTTACTTTCAATCAATTTTTATCTTCAATAGGAGATTGCAACCAATCAACTTGTGCCAAATTAACTTTGAATCATTGCCAGACTATCCTAGGTGACGTTTACACAGCAGTTGATGCTGTTACTGGGTATTTTAGTTCCAAAAACTATAGTTCTGTTGTTTGTACTTCCCCAGTTCTCCAGCCTTCAGCTGGAGAAATCTGGGGCTTCCCCAGAGATTGATCTTATGGTTTGATCAACAACTTCATTTAAGATACCCATTTTGTTGTGGAGAACATGATTATGCTAAATTCATTTAGAAAAAGCTGTATTATGAGTTCCATTAGCCCCAAATTCTCCAAATTTCTCCAGATTCATTCCCCAAATCTTCTGATCCCCTTTATCTTTCATTCAAATCATTTTCTTACTACCATGCTATATAAGGCTGGTAAGTTACATTTTAACACTTGTTCAATCAATAAAGTCTTCATTCACCCCAAGGTGAATTATTGTCCATTCTTAGCTTGAAATAAACCTTTCTTCATCCTAACCATGAGATTACCCAAGACTTCTTTTATGAAGTCTCTTGGGTATAAATAAGTCTTTTGGATGGTCTTTTTGCCAGCTGTGTTTGTCAGCATTTTGATAGGTTTGCGTGCAGACTCTGGCACTTCTCCTAAAACTCAGTTCTTAGATAGCTCTTGGCGCCAGATAATCCCAGGAGTATGGTATACTGCTACACCCTTGTCTCACAACCTGCCTCAGAAGGAAGAGCCTCAGAACTACAAGTCTGCACACCAAATTGTTGAACCACAGGTCTTTCATCCATTGCCTCTGCCTTCCTCTTGTTTTATCTAGGAGCATACTTCTTCCTTGGCTGTTTCAATCCACTATTAGGCGTTATTGCCTAGTTGGGGAACTCTTCCATCTTAGCATGGTGTCCCTGCCTGTGGGATCATTGGTTACTAGTCTTAGCCCCTCTGCAATCATTCACCACCTTGGGAGATTACTTCCAAGTGGGTGGGTGGGTGCCTGACAGTTTGCTTCAGGTAGCTCTTTCTGTATCCCTGGCTTAAGTGTTAGTGTTTCACAACACTTCTTGCCTTCTCTCAATCATATATAACCACTCAAGTTGTAGGAGATATTATTTAAATATGTTTTAGTTGGAAGAAATTACCTATTTTTAAGTCCAATAGTGGCTAACAACAAATTAAAGTGCTTAAATTTCAGTTTGGTTTGCTGGATAATGCTGCCGCTCAAAGGGGCTGTTAGACACTTTGAAGTGTCTCACGGCATCCCTACCTGCGGCAGTGTTAATAAAAGCAAAAAAATATATAAATGGACTTAATTTAGTATTGTTTGCCTAAAAGGTAAGAGAGTCTAAAATGATATAAAACTTTACTAATAATGATTGGAGCTTAGAATGCTTTCATTAACTATTATTGGTCAATCCCATCTATTTCTCTGCCAAACAGATAAGATTAGATTTACTAAGCCAAGGTAAGCCTTCAATAAACACAATATTAACTTTTTCACTTTAACTTCTATAGATTCACTTCAAATCAAAGGTAAGCTTCAAAATATACATATAATACTAACTGTTTTAAGCATAGTGGATCAAGGATATTAAAAAGTAAGCTTAGTTTTAAAAATTTCAAAGCTAACTTTGCTTTTTAAAGGTAAAAATTCTAAAAAAAACTAATTCAATTCAAAATTCAAGTTGATTCTGCATTTCAGGTAGCTTTACATTAAATTTACTAGCCTTCAAATCCTTTTAGATGAGCTTAGTCCATAGCAGATCTTGGGGTGGGTAATTCATTTTTAGCAAATCAATTTTACTAACCTAGATTTTAGAACCAGATTTTTGCCCTGAAGTAGATTAAGGCTTGATAAGTAATGTTTTGTTTCTCAAATCTTTTTAAATTAAAGCTGCATATCATCAGTTAACCATTTCCTAATTAACTACTAACCTTAAATCCTTTTAGATAGACTTAGTCTACAGTAGATCTTAGGGTGGTAAGTTTTTTTTTCACTAAATTACCAGCCTAGATAAAAAACCAGACTTTTGCCCACAAGCAGATCTTGATTTAGGTAAGCCATTTTTTCTAAATTTAAAAATCTTGATCAGGGACTCCCAGATTTTTATCCCAAAGCCAATCTTGGGCCAGGTAAGCTTTTTGATAAATTACTAAACTTTTTTTTTAAAAACCCACAAACTTTCCCCATGCAGCAGATCTTAGGGTTGGTAAGTCATTTTTCACTAATTTTTACTAACCTTAATTTCAAGCCCCAGATTTCTGCCTACAGCAGATCCAGGGTTGGGTAAGTTTTTTTAGAGTAAACAGATATTTTAACAAAAAAACTGTTTCTCCAATTTAGTTTTTTTTGATCCAACTAGCTCTTTTTTACCCAAATTCAAAATTTTACTGTTAAGTTAATCTCTTTGACTCCTTTAAACTTTTATTATCTATATCTTTGAATATCAAGTTATGTCTTATTTTATATGATCAATAAATATTAAAAAGTATATTTTAAAGTTACTTAGGTTTAAGTTCTCAACCAAGCAATTATAATTTGCTTATTAAGCTTTTAATTAATCTTCATAATTTAATGATTATAGTCAAGTTTTGGCTAACTGTGAAAAAAAGTCCTGTCTTTCCTTAAAATCTTTTTCACCCAAATAAAAAATTTATAATAATTTTACTTACCCTCATCTGCAAAACTCCAGCACCACATAAACTAATTAATATGCATATATAATAGCTACTATAGATTGTTTAACTTTCTTCTGCTCATAAAATTAGAGGGTTCCTCTTTTAAAAGACCACTATAAATAATTAATTTTCTGATATAACAAAAAACTATTAGAAATTCATAAATAATCAAGTTTAGACCATTTTATAGTAGTTTCATTTTATGATTTTACTAAAATCAAAAGCAATATAGCTTACCAGAGGGTACTGAACCCGCATAAATAAAATAAAATGCAATCAAATCAAATGTTATGAAGCTGAAATAACATCATATTAGATAACTAAAAAGATCTACAAAATCAGACACTATCTTATCAAAAATAGGAAATAATGATATCAAAAATCAAGGTACCACATAGAATTTAACTTATATTTAAAAAGTAAATTAAGATCAATATGTTATCAATAAAATATGCTGTCACCAACAAATAAAGACCAAATCTTAGTAAAAAAATGTGCTGCAAAAAGAATATATTAAGCCTATATACTAAAAAATAAAGTTCAGGAACCAAAGAGATTTTTATAACATGTTTTTGATCTTTATTAATTTGGGGAATTATAATTTCTATTGGAGTTCAAAATATATACTGAAAATAAAGAATCTAAAAGGGCTGAAGTTTCATTATGTGGATAAAAATTCAGTACTTTTCAGAGCTGTTGAGATTGATAACCAAAAACAAGTGCTGAACACACAGAAGTTATGCAAAAACAAATCTTATGTGGGCTAATTTTATTTTTAACATGTATAAATTGTTGATTTTTTATGTGAGAAAACTTGGTGTTATATGTTTGGGTTTGTCTGTGTATCTCAAAGTCTCTTAAAAAGTACTCTAATTAATCTCCATTCTCTTAAATGTCAAAAATAAGCATAATAAAAGTTATAGACCTCTAACAAAGCCTTGATAATAGTATAATAGAGATTTACAAAGCATACACCCATACTTCTCTAATTAAAAGTAGCAATCATAATAAAGCTATCATTTTTATATTAAAAAATTGCTTTAGATATCATTAAATCATCTTTTAACAACCAGAATAGTAAATGAATTTAAAAAATACATACTGACCTATCAAAAAGGTATTTCTGCTAGAGAAAAGAAAAGAATAACAGTGTGAAGCTGTGAATAATAGAGCTGAGTTAGCATAGCTTTTTTCTTTTGGTAGCCTGCTCTCTGCTCAATTTTATATAGTCATTAGGTTTCTGATATTTTTCATTAACAAATCTATATAATTTTTACCAACCAATCATAAGGAGGCTGCGTCTTTAAACAGGTTTTTACTAGGTATGAGACCAGAAATGCATTATAGCAGGCTGACATCACCCCTGGGGTTCACTCAAAAGATTTATGATAAAGATCATTAAAAAGCCAAAATATTTAAAATTTAAAATCCAAAACATATAACTTCACACCTCTCTTTGATAATAGTTTTTGCCAGCTATAACTGGAAACACATACCAGCGGGCTGCTGTAAAAGAGTGAAGCTGAGCATAGCACAGCTTTGCTCTTTTGGAAGCCTGCCTGCACATCTTTTCTTTTACCAGTTATAGACTAGAAACACATACCAGCAGGCTGTCGTAAAAGAGTGAAGCTGAGTGTAGCACAGCTTTGCTTTTTTGGCAGCCAGCCTAACACATCTTTTCTTTTACCAGCTATAGGCTAGAAATACATACCAGTAGGCAGCCAGACATATATTTTCTTTTAACAACTAGAGTTTAAGAAAATAGTTTTAAAAGGCCACTTATTTAAATAAACAAAAATTGTGACTCAATTAGGATACCTGGACGCGTACCTAGGCAGGATGCTGTAAAAGAACAAAGCTGAGCTACACCCGCTTTGCCCTTTTGCAGCATCCTGCCTCCCACACCACACTTGTTTTGCTCCCGTTTTTTGAGTTTGAACTTGAATTTAGGCTAGTAGTCCACATAGTAACTTACTTCAAGCCTGAATTTTTTGCTTCTGCTTAAGTTTCAACTTCAGGCTCAAGCTTTACTTGAGCAAAGCTCACCCCACATCTTCCCCAGCTTCTAGGGTTGACATTGTCACTAAAAATAACTGTCTGCTTCCTGCACATCCCATATTTGTTAGGGGTTGATGGGGTTTCCCCCTCCATCTACACAAAGTCCTCCAGATTGATAGTTAAATTGGGATATGCTCCTCTTTTTTATAGAGTTTCTGGTCTTCACCCCAGCTCCAGCTTTGCTTCCAATAATGACTACTTCCTCAGATCTATGACTGAGTTTATTTTCCTCAGCACAAGCTGTGGGCAATGATCTCACTCAGTGTTATTACCTTCTGGACAATCTCCCGTGTAGGGTGTTGAGCTTGTTGTCCACTTAAGAGCATCTGGTGCAGGTTCTCACGTCTGAAAATCCAGAGATTCCCCTTTCACAGATGGTATCTGAGAGCTCCCCTCCTGGGATGGCCTTGGCTCCGTTTCCCCCTTAGGGAAGATCCCTAACTCTAAAGGGCTCATGTTGCTGCTGCGGTTGAATCTGACTGTATGCCCTGGTTTTTGACTGGAAAGCTAATAATGGGAACCAACCCCTACCTCCCCAGGTATCCTCCACCCCGTCCTTCTGGGCTCCAGTTTGAGCGGTCATCCAAGTACTGCACTGTGTGACATCTTGGTGTCTGTCTCTATCCTGATGGGATAGTTCTAGTTGGGTTAGCTCCCCTCTCCCAATAGCTCCTGAACACTTTCTGGCTTCTATTGTCAACCCTTACAGATTGCTTGGTTTTTATCTGCTTTCTCTTTCAATTACACTCTTGCATTATGCTGGTCAATTTCTCTCAAGTTGTTAGCACAGTGGGGATCCTGATTGCAAACCCAAGCTTCCTGGAGCTGGGTGTGTTATTGGAACCCTACTGCATTGGCAATTGGGTGGAGCCAGCCTGTGAATGGCAGATGTGCAATCAGCAGCAGATACACAATCAATAGACAATAAAGGAGCTGATCACAGATCCTAAATTGAAAGTATTGTTCTGTTTTATTATCAGTGCTTTCCAACCTTGATGAACTTCTTGCCTTGATAATAGCAATACCTAAGGATAAATATTCAAATAAGTTATCTGATATATAAATTGCAATAGCCAGTTAAAAAGCTATTTGTAGATATTATAGAAGCAACAATTAATCCTTAGTTTGCAACTGTACTATATTAGCAGAGTTACAAGGGGGAATGTTGGGAAACTAGATAATGTCTTTACTATACAGTGGCTTTTAAAGCTATTATGCTAAGCAAAATCAACTCAGATGCAGCTTTAATTAAAACTCAATAGATTTATACTGATTAGCAATATATCTGGTGTAAGGTCTTGCCCAAAATAGTGCAAGGTTATAAACTAAAGTGTGTAAAGCATTAGGGTTAGATTCAGAAGGTATAAAAAGGTAGGTAAAATCTGCAATATGATTTTACAGAATCCTGCTAAAAACTTGTACTGGGTTATAAAAGGATTGATAGAAGTTAAAAATTCTAATCAGAGAAGATAAAAATAGGTATTTAATAGTGAACAATTAGTAACTAAGGGAATGTCAATATTGGGATACTCTCCATCAGCAAACTGGTAAATGTAACTATTAAAAGATTCATTAAGGAAAATAATGAATACAATAAGCCTAAGGCTTGTTGTTTTACAACTTCTATTTAATAAACTAAGAAAAGAAGAAAACTTAGAACAAATTACTAAAAATTTAAATTTCTAAAATTAAAGATCTGAAGTTTAAAAATTGATAAAGATTGAAGGGAAGAACTCACTTAGAATTTTGGTATAAAGACTACTCTTCAAAAGCTCTTATTTATACTTATTTTATGTTACAGTTGGGAATGATGGCATAGGGGAAATACAGCCAAGATAAAGGACAATTGGAGAAAAACTATGAGGGAACCTGAAGGAGAAGAGAACCAGAAACCCAGTTGAAGTTGCAGATCAGCAATGTGAAACTGGAGAAGAATGGCAACAACGTAAACAAGAGTTTTGAAGGGTGAGCAAAAATTAAAAATTTCTGACTTTAAAGTAGAAAATATTAAGCTATTTGAATAGTTAAAAAGAAAGGAGAGATAACAGTAATTTGAACGTGGAATTGACGTGAAAAATAAGGTAACTAAATTAGAGTACTTAATTATTAATACTTGACTTAAAATTTCAATATTTTAAAATAGAGAAAGACTAGTTCAAGCAAAAATATATACTAAAGAGCCTGTACTATGTGGCAGGGTATGGCATTATCCCCTGTCATGAATGCCTCCATTCACATGTTTTGATTTTGCCTTTGAGGGGTTATTTTGAGGACAAATCTCTCTTTTTTGCTTTTGCCTCTCAAAATGAGTCTGGCTCCAAATTGACAAATTCAATTGTTTGGTTTCCTGATTCTGCACAATTCACTTGCTCCACTCATTCTTGTGGCAAGTGATCCTGCCTTTCTGGTAGTGTTTTGTGGTATTTTCAACCACTATATATTCCATTTCTTATTCACCAATAAAAATTAAGTTCTATTCACATTTTTGTCTTTGTGTCTTCAAGTACTTTGACGCCTCTCTAGCCATGTCTAGTAGATATTATTCAATAAGGGCTACAAGGTAATTGCATAGCATTCCCTGCCATTCTAGCCAAGACTTAGTACAAATTCAATCCTAAGGTTAGAATTCCCTGTTGTGTATCTGTGCTGCACCTCAGAACACAACACCCTCTCCAGATCTAAGCTCAGGATGTGCTTGGATATAAGAAATGAGGACCTCAGGAGATTTTGAAAGGTTTTAAAAGGCTCTCAAGAACTCTCTTTGACAGAATACCCTTTTTAAAGAACCAGGTATTGGAGTTTATCATAGTGATAACAATGGTTGATAATTTATTCAACCTCATATTCAGGAGTTCCTTCAACCATGTGAGGAGGAGGTGTTTCATTGCTCAGATGAGGGGGAGGAGGAACAGTCTGGAGCTTAAGAAGGGAAGCAAAGAAGATGTTGTGTATGTGATACCCTGGAGGAAGTTGAATGTGGTATGCTACCTTTCCGACCCTTTTGGTTACAAGGAAAGATCCTATGAACCGGGGACTGTGACAGTCCACATATTTGGTGGTTTGCAGGCGGGGCTAATATTGGCCAAGCAAAAGTTTGGTTGTTTGTTGCAGGTAGAGGACTAGTAGGTAACATAGGACTACTAGGGGTAAGTAAGGTGAGCCTAGTAGGTAACATAGGACTACTGGGGTAAGTAAGGCCTGGCTGGTAGGTAACAAAGGACTACCAGAGGCAGATATGGCCTCCACCCAGCAGAAGATATTGGCTGCTTTGGGCTATAGTTCTTCACCTAGAAGGGAACTGTGGCTGTGGAAGAGTGAAGACTGAGATAGCAAGCAGGGAACTTTGTCTTTCTGGGGGGGAGAAGGTTTTGGACCCCTGGCAGGTAACGCGGGCTGCCAGGGAGGAGAAGAGCTTTGAGGGCTCTACATACTCTGATACGCTTACAGGAGGTCTGTGAGCAAGCATCCTACCTAACAGACTGGTAGAGTGTCCTTGTTTATGTCCCCATGGGAGCTTTGGGGGAGAACCCAAAGTGAGCATTGAAGGGTATAGATTTGCTTGGAGGTGTCACCAAGGCGGTTTGCTTGGGGAAGCAGCTTCAGAACTTGGTGTGATCAGGCCTCTGGGAAGTAGAGCTGATTATTCTGCAACTGAAATCTCAGACTTAATTACCTGGGTGAGTAAAGACAATGCATAGACATTGATCTATGGTTGAATGGCCTAAGTGGAGTGCCACTTGCGAGGGCCCAGTCAAACACCAGTTCAATGTAGACTCATGCCAGGGTCTACAGGTTCTGGTAACAGGGACTGAGATAAAGAACCAAGGTGGTCTATGGGATCAGAAGAGAGGACTAGTAATAAGGACTGTATGATAACAGTATAGACTAGTTGAGGGACTGTTGGTTCATATTGAAGTTTAGAACCAAAATGGTTCATTGTGCAGGTGGAACAAAGATGGTTCCTAGTGAGGATAAGTGGAAGGGCTCAAAGATCATGATGCAGAAGTAGCTATTCATAATAAAGGAGTAGCCAGAAGACTGATAGGCTGTTTGAAGACTTAAAAGGAGCTGTTCTGTGAACTAAGATGGACTGTTTGCTGGTTAAGCTGAAGAGTTGGAAGATGTGGTTGAAGAGCTGGCTGAAGAAGCCAAAGATGATGATGAAGAACAGGTGGTCTGGAGAAATGAGCCAAGATTTTGCCAAATTACCTTTCCAAAGTGGGAAGATGTGGAATATTTTGCCTTGGTTTAGTATTAAAATCAAGAAGGAATGTGGATAGAAGTGTGGGTAAGATATTTATTTATTAAGTTCCTAGGATAGATGAAGGTATATTGCTATGAGAGCTGGATACAAAGTTGTTTTGGTGGGATGGTTTCCTTGGATTTTAAAAGATTTGTAAATATATGAGGAAAACATAGAAGAGGTCCATAAAGAACAGTTTAAATAGTATTATACTATTTAAATGGGTTTAGGTTGAATGCAGGGAGAAATGGTGCCAGAATAATGAACCAGTTAATACTTTGGTGCGTGAAGAGTTGTTGATTTGAGCGGTTTGAGCTGTGGAAATTATTTTCATAGTTGGATCCCAGTGGAACTTCAGAAATGGTCTATTTCCGTGCTCTGCATTCATTGGTTGAGTTCTGGCAGGTTTCCTGATGAAAATAATTGGTTGGAAGCCAAAAGCTTAAAGTATAAGCAAGGAAATAGTGAATTAATACTTTGAGCTTTTAAGAAAGTAAGTATGTAAGCTTAAGTTATTATAAGAAAAAGTGAGCGGCAATGATTTAAGCTTCTGAAGAAAGACATTTTAAAGGCGGAACCGTTGGGAAAAGGACACTATAAAAAGGTGGCTGGCTGGAAAGTTACAGGGTCTTTTGAAGGTCTTTCTGGGTCTTTGATGTAATCTTTCTGGGTCTTTTGAGTTTCTGCCAAGAGGTTTTTGGAAGCCTTTGATCACCAGCAGGAGCTTGGTTATACTTAGTAAAGTGGAATAACAGGGCCACTGGAGCTATAAAGAGAGCAGAAGCCCACAATAACAGAGCAGGAGCCCAAGAATAAGATGCTGTATCCTAAGCGCGGCGCTGGAGTCCAAGTTTAAGGTGCAGGAGTCCAAGACCAAGTACAAGGAGTCCAAGATATTGTTAGAGGACTCCAAGTATTGGAAAATCCATATTGTTTCCTTGACCTCCCTGTGCCATATACCAGAAGGGTTCTAAGGGGATCTTCCTTCTGAGAGTGAATAAAAGCCCATTTTGACCCCTATAAATATTTATGAGATACATTTTCCCTTACTAGAGAATGACAACCCCTTCTAGCCAGTCCCTGGCTATGATCCAGGACACACTTTGGGAACTGGTGGAAAGGAACCTCACAGGGACCAAGCTTACGGGAGGGCCATCTGATAGGAAGATCCTTTGTATTTAGATATACAAGGTTGTTGACCTGGATGCTCTTTTCTTCCTGACAGTGACAGTTGGCCTGGACCTTTTAAACCTCAATAGCCCTAGAGAGATTCTTTTTTAATGAATTCTGGATGAGTTTTAAATGGACCAGAAAAGCATTGGCTGACAGGGGACAGACAGAGGAGATGACATAAGGAAAAAAGGTATAAGTATAGCCTAAATTTGCCATGCACAGAGTCATCTTGGTAGAGGATTGGGGAGTAGTGTTGTAGGAATACTGGGCTAAAGGTAAGTGGGAACCCTAATTGTCTTGTTGTTTGTTGGAAAAACAGCAAAGTAAACATTCTAGTGTATGGGTTGTACGTTTAGTTTGCCCATCAGACTGAGAATGGTAGGAAGTGCTAAGAGAGAGGTGAACTCCTAGCTGGGTCATAAACTCCTTCCATAACAGGGGAAAAAATTGTGGTCCACAGTCAGAAACAATATCTCTTGGGGTGCCATGGTGAATAAAGACATGTTTAACAAACAGGGAAGCAGTCTGCTTTACAGTAATGTTGGAATTAAAAGGAGCAAAATTGGCCTGCTTTGAGAATCTGTCTAGAATGACCAGTATGGCGTCAAAACTCTCAGACTGAGGGAGCTGAACAATGTAATCCAAGGAGAAGGACTGCCAATGACCCTCAGGAACAGGAAGGGGATATAGAAGACCCACAAGTTTATTAGTGGAATGTTTGCTTCTTTGGCAAACAAGCAACTAATGATGTATGACTTGACAAAGGTAGACATATTTGGCCACCAGAAGTTATTGCAGAGTTTAGAAAGAGTTTTCTTATAGCCAGAGTGGCCTTCAGCAAGGGAATCATGGAACATGATGATTAGTAGCTGTTGAAGGTCCAAGGAGAAAACTAAAAAAGTTTTTGAAGTATAACACACCCTCTAACAGAGAGAAAGAAGGGTTTGTGGCTGTCTCATTGTTTGTAAGAGAGTCAATAATCTGGGACAAAGCTTTGTCAGAAAGCTGGAATTTGTGGATTTGCTTCAGTATGTTGGGAGTTGTGGTACTGATAATGTTGAGTTTGAGAAAGCTCTTGGGAGGAAGATCAATCTTGGTGTTGAGAATTTTGTAGTCTTTGGCAACGTCAGACAGTAGTGGGTGGCAACTAAGTGTGTCAGGGAGGGTATTAAGTATACCCTTCTTATATATGAGTTTGAAGCAGAAATTTGATAGTTCCAATACCCATCTAGTGTGTTTTTGGGAGATGTGGTGTGAATCAGTGAAGAAAAGCAAGTTCTTGTGGTCTGTGTAAATGAGGAATGGTTCATTGAGTCCCTCAAGATAGCAACACCAATTCTTGAGTGTTTTGATGATGGGAGTTTTTACTTGTTGTGTACAGGGTAGTTTTTTTCAGCTGTAAGATGTTTTTGAGAGAAGTATGCAATAGGGTGTTGCATCCCATCTCCCTCAAGCTGAAGGAAAACACCACCAACAGTATAGTTGCTGGCATCAGTCTCAACCAAGAAGGGTTTGGAATGACAAGGTATCAGGAGGACAGGAGTGGAGACAAAGACGGCCTTAGTAGAATCAAAAGCAAGCTGGGCCTCAGGTGTCCACACAAAAGGGATTTAAGGAGAAGTAAGGGTAGTGAGAGGCAAAGCTAGAGAAGAAATTTTTTCCAAAAACTTACAGTAATAGTTTTCCAATCCAAGGAAACCACAAAGTTGTGAGCAAGTCTTGGGAACAGGCCAGTTCTGGATAGCATCCATCTTGATAGGAGAGACAGCAAACCTGTTTTTAGTGACAATTTATCAAAGGAAATTAACCTCAGTGCAGAAGAAAGAGCACTTTGATAATTTTGCAAATAGGTTTTATTCTCAAAGTCTCTGGAGAACCTGATTGACGTGGGTAACGTGATTGGTGAGAAAGGAGGAGTATATGAGAATATTGTCAAGATAAACAACAACAAACTCATTAAGAAAGGGAAGAAGCTCCTTATTCATTAAGGCCTTAAAAGTTGACAGAGTGTTAAATAATCCAAAGGGCATAAAATTGTACTCATAAAAACCAAATGGGGTACAGTATGTGGTCTTCCATTAGTGGCCAGGAGAAACTCTGTCCTGGTTTAAAGCACTTCAGAGGTCAATTTTAGTGTATACAGAGCTGACAGCAAGGCAATCATTCAAAGCCTCAGAAGAAGGAATAGAGCATTTATCCTTTATTGTGAACTCATTGAGTGCTCTATAGTTAACACAAGGGCACTTGGAGTCATCTGGTTTACTGACAAAGAAGATGGGGGAAGAGCATGGGGATGTGGATTATGATATGAAGCCTTTAGAGAGTTCATCATTGATGTAGTTCTTTAGCAGGGTGTTATCTGAGTCAAAGAGGGAAATAAGTCTTGCCCAGGGAGGAGCAATGCCTGGCTTACGGTTTATCTGGATACTATAGAGCCTATGAGGAGGTAGCAAGTTGCACTCCTCTTCACTAAAGCAATCCTTGAAGTCAGAGTAACAATAAGGTAATCTGTCCTTGTCTTTAACAGAAAGAGAAACTGGGATGGTATTAGATATGGTAGTCAGGCTGAGTTTGAAGGGAATTAGGCAAAAAGTCCTGGATACAAGAGGTAGTGATTTAACAATGTCATTGCAAGTAAATGAAATCTTGTTGTTTGGATGATCAAAGTTAAGCAAAGACTCTCTCAGCCAAGAGCATCCAAGGATGAAAGGGAAGAATAAGTTGAGAGAGGAGTGTAAAGGCCCATACCAGAGTCTGACTGGACTCCCACAGGGGGAGGCAGACTGGGCCTGGAAGATCATGTACACAATAGGCACAATTCTGACCAGGTAGTTGACTGCAGTAGCTAAGAGACACCAACTCCCAGTATAGGGCACAACCTGGTTGGCCAGCCCCAATACTGTGATATAGACAAATCCCAACTTACTGAAGTCATGAACAAGAGGCGTGTTGGTTAAGGGGGGTGGTAGGAATCTCCTTTATAGAAGGCAGAATGGTCTCTTTAGCACAACCAGGAGGAAGATTCTGATGATAGGTGTCGTATTTGTAGCAGTATAGGGTGTTATTTTATACAAACAGTTAGTCAGAATCCTAACTCTTAATACTATACCTGTAGATGGTTAGTAACAGCCTTTGGTAGGACAGAAAAATATAAGGATATAATGACACAACTTGTATTTATTTAGATAGTGCTGCAGTTATATAGTAGGAGGCGGGGGGAATTTCCACCAGGGGAAAGGAGGCACAGACAGAAAGACCTTCCTAAAGGAGGATAGTGAAAAGGCACAGTAGAAAGAGTCACGCAAGAGAACAACTGGTTTCACATGGCTTTCCTAATGAAGGCAAGTGGCAATATCTTTGTTGTCCTATTTATAACCTTGAGAGTGAAACTCATGTCTGAAGCGCATTCAATAGACAATTTGAACACCTGTTTTATGAGTGTTTTAAACGTAGTCAGCCTTATTAAAACTGTATTGAGAGGAAGGAATTGCATGATTGTCTGTTGCTCAATCCCTAAGTGGATGACTTAATGTCTAATTCATTCAGGATCTGCAAAATTTCTCTCCACTGGATTGGACAACAGGTTTAAAAATGACAGGTGTCTCAGGATGGCAGCTATGGTGAATAGTAGATCTAGAGGAGTTCCAAGAAGGGCCTTGAAGAAGGTGCAAGTAGTAATTCCCAAGAGACGCAAGCATACAAGGCCATTGGAGGTGGAGAAGACAACTGAGAAGCAGGTAGCTCTACATGATGTGGACAGAAGCTATCTGGACTTGGGAGTTCAGTTAGATCATCTACTGGTGCCTCAGATGGTCTTAGTGGGGACAGACTCATTATTTGCTGCCTTGTTCCTAGCCTTATGTGAGCCCAGGGAGGTGACAGGGACTGGTTTGAAAAAGGGTAACAGCATCCATTGGTGGTTCTCCATGCAAGCAGCAGAAGAATACTTGGAGCCTCAGTTGAAGGGTTTCCAATTTGAGGGTCAAGTGCTCTCAGTCTTGCAACAGGGGATGGTATTCAACATAGTGAATTCAGTTCTTTGCGCTTGGGCAACACCTGGGGTTACAGAGACTCAACCAGTTAGTTGGAAGACCTCTGAAAACTTTGAGCAGCTTCTTTGGCAAGCCTTCCTGGAAGTGTTGAAGTTGTACACGGTGGAGGGTACTGCTCATCTGGTACCAATGGTGATGACTGGCAACCTTGTTCTTTGAGGGACCAATCACTATGATACCAAGCAGGAGGAGAACATGGGAGTCTTCCTTGAGTGGGCCTTGTATAAATTCTATGGGGTGGGTGGTCATGTCCCAGTAGAGTATGCCCTTTGCAAGAGTCTTCTGTGGGACTGTATCTTCTTGGGGGTCACCTTTCCTGTGGACATTGGACCAAACCCATGTCTTGTTTGGTGGGGGTTTGTTGCCCAATCCTTAGTCATTGGCTTTGTGGATCTGTAGGTAACCAATTGTGTTTCCTGGCTGCCATTCAGGTGGTAGAACATTTGATGTGGTATTGGAAGAGTCTTGTCAGTCTCCAATAAACACTTGTTCTTTTATTATTATTCCTCATAATTTGGTGCATAACTATAGTAAACAGAACAACAACCCATGGAATTTTTTAATTAGGCTTTTATTTTTTTGGGCTGTTGTCCTCATTGGGGCTTACACTTGATCACTAGGAGTAGCACACATATACTGAGCGTGTACTCTAGTGATCAATTGCCCAGAATAGGGCTCCTTAAGGGTGTAGGAGTCAGGGACAGTCTTCTGGATAACTTTAATTGGGCCTTGCCAAAGGGAGGCAAGTTTGGACTCGTGCCTGTACTCTCTATTGCTGAAGAAGTAGACTGAGTCTCCTACCAGGTAGGTGGGTAGGGTGGAGTGTTTGGATGCAGCTTGTTCTAGGTCCTGCAACTTATGGTTTAGGTTTGCAGTATAGGCATCTGATTGCAAGCAAATAAGGGTTTGGACAAGATTTTTGAGGTATGCCTCTGGGGAAACAGCCAGGCTGGGCTTTACAAAAGGAATATAGTAAAGGGAGAAGTCCTAGTTGCTGACCGTAGAGCAGTTAGAAGGGCAGCTTGCCAGTGGCACAGTGGTACCCAATGTTATATACAAAGGTGGCCACAGGCAAGAAGGTATCCCATTCATTCTCATGTTGGTGACTGAGCTTCTGGAGTATCTGGACCAGGCTCCACTTATTGTGCTCTACCATGCCATTTGTCTGTGGGTGATAAGGGTTTGATAGTGTCCCACAAATTCCCTCCAGTTGGTTAAGGCAGGGGATGATATGACTGGTGAAATTGGTACCATTGTCCATAAGCAGAATCTGGGGGCAACCATGTTTGTATATGATATTCTCCAGGATGCACGTAGCTGTCACCAGTGCAGATTGGTTGGGAATTGCCTGGGTCTCTACCCATTTAGTCAGATGATCAACAGCCACAATTATGAGCTTTTTCAACTTTTGGTAACTGGCAAGGGCCCCATTATGTAAATGGCTACTGTGTGGAAGGCAAATCCAGGGCATACAAGTCTGTGTTAGAACTTGACAACCTTAGGTCTCTCAATGTTGCAGTCATGACAGGTGGCTAGTGTATATATTACATCAGTGTTCATTCCTTCTCAGAAGCAGTGCTGCTGTAGCAGGGCTAACGTCTTCTGTATACCACCATGACCAGTAGTCTTATGAGCAGCCCCCACTGAGTCCATGCGTAGGGATGGGCATATGTAGGGTAGCCAAGAGTCTCCACAAAGCGTCAGGAATTGTCCCTAGAGATCTTGGTGTCCACAGCTAACTTCTTAAGAGCCCTCTGTATCTATACCGGCTCCTCTCCCCACAAAAAATGATTCCCCATAAGCTTGTTATAGAGAATGTCAGCCATGGGGAATACTAAGGCAACAGTAGGAGGACAGTCAACATTTTGGTGGGCTGCACCAGCTTGATGAATGATTTTGTAGTCATAGCCCTGAAGTTTAATGGCCCAAAACGCTAGACGCCCTTTGGGATCCTTGAGGGTCTTCAGCCATTGCAGGGAGGCATAGTCTGTTACAACTGTGAAATGTAATCCATGGAGATACACTATGAATTGTTGGTAGGATTATATCACAACCAGACACTTGCGTTTGGTGACAGTGCAGTTCCTCTTGTGAATATTAAGTGTACACAAGCAGTATCCAACAGGATGTTTGAGTCCTTCAGAGTCTAGTTGGGATATGACTCCCCCAATTGCAGCCATGCTAGCATCTGCATGAACCACAAACGGCTTGGCAAAGTCAGAGTAGGCTAGTACAGGGGCTGCAGTCAGTGTTTCCTTGAGAGCGTTGAAGGCAGATTGGCATGTTGGGCTCCAGAAGAATTCCTTATCAGCTTAGAGGAGCTGAAAAAGGGGGTTGCCCAGGGATGCAAAGTTGGGGATGAAGCAACAATAGTACCCAATCATCCCCAGGAAGACTTGCATGTCACGCTTATTGGTTGGACTTTGCATTTTCTCAATAGCTTCCACCTTAAGAGGTACAGGATGGAGTCCATCTTGAATAATGATGAACCCCAAGGACTCAAGGTGCTCCTTGAAGAAGTTGCAGTTGTGTGGTTTGAGCTTGAGATTAGCTGCAAGTAACCTATGAAAGACTTCCTCCAAGTGCTGCAGATATTCTGTAAAGTTTTGGGAGAACACATTAATGTCATCCAGATAGACCAGGACAATGGTAAGTTTGAGGTCACCCATCACCACATCCATAGCCCGTTGGAAGGTAGTTGGGGCATTGGACAGACCTTGGGGCATCCTTGTGGGTTGGAATAGCACTTGGTTAGTGATAATTGAACATTTCTCATGATTGGCGGGAGGTAGATCAATCTTCCAGTAACCACTGATAAGATCCATTGCGCTGAAAAACTTGGCACCTCCCAGGCAGTCCAAGGTATTGTCAATGCAAGGAAGGGGATATGAATCCTTCTTGGTAACAGCATTCAGTTGGTGGTAGTCAATCACCACTTGGTTGCTGCCATCCTTCTTTTTACAATCAAGAGAGGAGAAGCCCAAGGGCTTTTGCTGGGGACCAGTAAGCCACATCCCAATAGTTTCTGGAGCTCCTTGTTGGCTACGGCATGATTGGCTTGACTACACTGTATAGGTCTGAAGCAGATAGGTGGACTGCTGTGGGTTTCAATATGATGGGTAACGTTGGCAGCCTTGCCCAGATCATAATCATCCTTGACAAACACATCCTTGTACCAAGCAAAGAGATCATGGCTTAATTATTTTGCTCTTTGGAGGGGCCAGACAGAGAGTCACAACTTATGACCAAAAGCACCAGTGGTTGTTTGCAAGGTAGACCCAAATCAGAGAAGTCTGCAAAGGGGGTGGTCTCCTGCAGGTTTTTGTGCTCTTCTAGTTATATATAAGCCAGAAGATGGTGTTTGGAGACAATTATTGCTTCACAACTCATGTTGGCCAAGAGTATGAGTACATTCTTCTTGCTTGGCATGAGGATTCCTGGTGCAACCCATGGTTCTAGTCTGGAGGCATTAGGGATACCAAAGATTTCTCCATGGGTTCTAGTTGGTATAGCCAAAAAGAGGCCTTTATTGTTGATCACATAAGAGCCAGGTCAGATAGTCACATTACAGGAGGCGTAGACTGGGATTCTTTTGGCTTCCCCAACCAAGAGAGGTAGTGTCTTGACCTTCTTACTACGCAGTGTATAGGAAACTGGCAGCTCTCCATCTGTGAACTCTAGGTTGATGTAGTGCAGATGATGTAAGGGCAGGTCAGAAGGGCGGTTGCCATGGTAGAACATGGGTATAGAGTGGCCCAAAATCCCAAATGTATGGTCTCCATGGTTGGTCACAGTGCCATACTGGACCATGAAGCTAGTCCCAATAAGAATATCATAGCTTTTGTTTTCCAGAACTATAGCAGGAGCAGTAATCATTAGCTTCCCAAAGAAAAGAGTTAAAGAAGAATAGACTCCCTTTTCTCTAGTGGTTTGTGGCCCATCAGTACCAAACTCTTCATGGTATGCTAAGCCCAGTGCCAGCTTAAGCTTCTTGACCAGCCACAAGGATATAATGTTCCCAGGAGCACCAGTATCCAGTATGGCCTGGAATTGAGTTTTGTTCACCACCAGGTTGATATAGGTACAATCCTGGAGGTTCTCTCTGATCTCCACAATCTTGAAGACCTAGTGTACGCTCAGTCCCTTGAACTTCTCCAGGAAGGTAGCCATGGCAGCTTCTACAGCTGGGCTTGCTTCCTTGAGGGATTCTAGCAGTGCCAAGAGGCGTATGGTGCACAGCAGCTTGACCAATTGTTCAGCGCTGTTCTCCTCATGGGTGACTTCCACACCTGGTTGAGCCAGTTGTTCTGCATAGGTTAAGGTCACTTTTCTCTAAGCTATTTGGGGGATAACCACTTCAGGGCGCAGTGTAGTCCAATGAGTGCAAGTGTTAACAGTGAGGACTTGATGTAGGAGTCCTCTTGCACTCCTTTGGATTCAGCATCTTTTGTGTATTAGTTAGGAGTCAAAGTTAATCAGAGAGGGTTCATCCTTAGGTTTTGCCTCAGATTATGGTAAAGAAGCAGGCCTCTGAGCAGTTTTGTTGGGGGAAGCAGTATGGGGGAGATGAGGGTGTCAAAATTACAAAGGCAGCCAAGGATTTCTCCTTGTCCTGGCTGCTTAGTAGTTTTTTGACTGGTCCTCATTATCCTCCTCAATATCAGTGTCCTTGGTGTAGTCCTCCTCAGCGTCCTCCATGCCTACATGGTGGATCTTTTGGCAGGTGTTCTTACATTCCCAAGAGAAGTGGCCAGGCATACCGCATTTGAAGCAAGTACAAGGAGCGTTGTTGGCTGGAGCGGCCCCAACCTTGTCAGAAGACTTGGGAATCTCCACAGCCATGCAGGGTCTATACTCATCTTGTTGGCGGGGGTGAATTTCAGGGAGAGGGACTTCAAACTCCTCCTTGTAGGTATGTAGGAGGCAAATCAGGTCTGGCATGATGCAAGCGTTGTAAATACCCAACTTAAGAGCTGGAGATAGTTCTTAGTTGACACGTACAACATTGAGGACTGTAGACTGCACATCAATAAACTTCACAGCACTCATAGAAAACAGGGTTTGGGCCTCAAGGTAGAACCTGGAAGTGAAGTCTTCTAGGGTTTCCCCCACTTTTAGCTTGGTGTCAGCAAAGTCCATCTTGCAACCAAGAAGGGCCTCTTGGCTACCAAATTCTTCTGTCAGGGCTCTGAAAACGTTGGCAAAAGTCCTGCCATTCTCAGGGAGACATATCAAGATAATGGTTTGAGTCTCAGCATCCAGACAGTTGATGATTGTGGAGTTCCTCATGATATTGTCAGTGCCATACATAGAGTTCTGGTATAGGCGTAAGAACATGGCCACATTACTCTTGCAGTCAAAATTGGGTAGATTGACAGGCTTGAAGTTGTTGGAGCCATGTTGGATGGGAGCAGATGTGATCCTCACTGGAGAGAGGGTGAGATGGGAACAGCTGAGGGTAGAGGCAGCAAACCTAGCCTCAGAGGCACGTCAACAATTTTCCTCTTGTTGCACTTCATGTTTGCCTTCTCGGTCCTGAGCAGCTCCAGAAGTTTTAGGAGTAGCCAAGACATCATCCTCAGATTCTAACACTGGCCCTAATACTTGTACAGTGTTGGGGGCCAACTGAGTGTGGTCATCATTGTTTCCATAGCTATGATAGAACTCAGGGCTGGAGGACCTTTGTGGACTGTGGAAACTCTTGGAGTTGAGGGACATAGCCTGTAAGTTGATGGTCATAATCTTACTGTTCATCCTATCCAATTGGCTCTGGAAGGCGTCCAGAAGAAGTTGCTGCTTGTCTATTTCATTTTGATAGACCTTGCACTCTTGACAGGTGATATCCAAGTTATCTTCCAGAGAGGTAATGTGCTTCTCATGGGTGACAAGCTCAGCTTGGAGCAAGGCTATCACTTCCTTGTCCTTCCTGGCTTGGGTCTGGCTATCAGCTCTATCATGCAAATGTTGAAGTTTGAGAGATCCTGAAGCTCTGACACAGTGTGATAGCCATCAAACAGAAAGGCAAGATCAGCACTTTATTGGACCAGTTCCGCCTGCATCTTCTTGTAGTGGTCAAAGATTTCAAGGACGTCACATCCAAGAAGATGACTGAAGGGGTAGTTGTCCATAGCAGTAGGAGTTGGGTTGAATGAGGGAATTGTGGCAAGTTGACAGCTCAATAATTCCACTTCATGGGTCAGGCTTCAAAACATGGGGCCAGTCTCAAGCATGTGGTTTGTAACCACACTAATATAATTGGCATCTACACCCTGGTGGGTGAGGATCTGTACCACATGCACTGGAACTATCTTGCCTTTTCCCTTCTTGATGGATTCAACCCAGTGAAGCATGGTATTCTGGGCGTTGATAACTTCAGCAAGGTACTGATTAACGGTGGTAAAAATGTTGCCAAGCTCAGAGTAAAGTACCTGGAGGAACATCTGTTGATTGGATACCTGTATTACCTGGTCATGCACTAGGCTTTGGATCAACTCAGGTGCATTTGGTTGTGGCATACAGCAGGATGGGTAAACTATTTTTAAATAGTACTTGGTATGTTCAACGGTGCATAGGTCTTGACAGAGCTGGTCAGGGTTGACCTGGGAGAGGTTCTGGAAAAAACCAAAGAGTTTTCAGCAGAAGGTTGCTGAATAGCCAGATGTTCAGACCAAGCACCATTTCCAGCAGCACCAGAGTCCATGGAATGGATGGCACTACAGATGGCTTCCTTGGAGGGGTAAGAGTTGGCGCCTATTGCCAAGGGGGCAGGGGCTTGCAAGAGTAGTGTTTTGACCAAAAATAATGGCTTGGGGACATTAGTGTTCCGGCATGAAGTGACTGAGGATGGGAAGGCCATAGGAAGCGCCTTCTTTTTCCCCAGCATGTGCATTTGCATCAGTGAAGGCCAGTGCCTGGTGATAGGGGGAAAAAGTGGCAGAAGGCTCAGCCAGGAGCATTCCTCCCTTCTCATTGAAAGAACTGCGGGGGTGGGGGATGTTGGTGTGGAAAGACAGGAGCAACAATGCCGTATTTGTAGCAGTATAGGGTTCTATTTTATACAAACAGTTAGTCAGAATCCTAACTCTTAATACTATACTTGTAGATAGTTAGTAACGGCCTTTGGTAGGACATAATAATATAAGAATATAATGAAAAAATGGTATTTATTTAGATAGTGCTGCAGTTATATAGTAAGAGGAAGGGGAACTTCTACCAGGGGAATGGTGGCACAGACAGAAGGACTTTCCTAAAGGAGGAGAGTGGAAATGTACAGTAGAAAGAGCCCACAAGAGAACAACTGGCTCCACACACCTTTCCTAATGGAGGCAAGTGTCAATATCTTTGTTGACCTATTTATAACATCAGAAGTAAAGCCCAAACCTGATGTGCATTTGAAAGGCACTTCAAAACCCCGTTTTTAAGGTGTTTTTAACTTAATTAACCCTGTTAAAACCAGGTTGAGATAAAGAAATTGCGCAATTTTTTTTGTTGCTCAATCCCTAAGTGGAGAACTTAATGTCTAATCTATTCAGGATCTGCAACAATTGGGGTGGAAATACTCCAAGTCAAGAGCATAGGCTGGATTAACTGGAGTAGCAGGAGTATAGCCATGAGGGTATGGATAGGCAAGGTTATATTGATTAAAGGATTCACAAATAGATGCAAACAGAATAATTAAATTTGAACAAAAATATATGATTCCTGCAAGAAAATAATGATTTTTGGGCATAAACTTGTTTTATTTAAGATGTCAACAGTGAGGAGGGCTTTCCACCCTCACTACTTATACTTACTGGTAGAGATGAAACCTTTTGTGCCACCAGGGATCTGGCAGCAACGTTTTCAGTCAAACTCAAAATTTACCTGGGAATTGCGCACTAGAGCTTAGGGAGGGAATATTATTAGTCAGGATGACAGGAACCTTGCTTGAGCTGCAGAATGCCAAGGTGCCACAGCTATTTATAGAACCTACAAGAAATTGAGTGCCCAATTGCGCAATCAAACAATCACACTCCCAATGTACCATTTCCCAATAACTAAGAGATACAAATTTGTCAATGGAATCAAAGCCAGGGATTTGAGGCTTGTGTGCCTCTCAAATCCCAGGCTATTTATTAATCAAAAGGGTTTTTCTGGCTATGGGAGACAATTGGTAAGGATTCCCAAGCTATGAGGTGTTTGGCCTCTAGGAAGGCTAGCTGATTGTCCAGGGCATTATGGGCCCTGACATCATCCTCTACCATAGTTGAGCTTGCAGAGCACAGCTCTTTATTCTGAGACTTGTATTTGTTCAGTAGAGTAGCGGCATTCTCCAGGTTGGATTCTGTTTCCCAAATATTCTCTTTGTTGGGTACCCTTTCCATTTGACCAGTAAATGAGGTTTTTAATATCAGAGTTTTTGTCCCAGGATGGCCTTGACCTTGTGTTCTGTGAAGCTTCCTACTTTGATGGGTGGGGGCGCTGTTCTCACTATCTGGTGCAGAAGAGGAGGTCCTTTCTTTTTTGATAACAGGGAGGGTGAAATACTTTGTGAATCTTCCATCTATGGGGCAGCTCTAAGTGATATACTGCGGTACCAATACACTGTAAGACCTTGTAAGAACCTGTTTGTTGGGGGCTCAAGCTAGTGCAAGGGGTAGTGGTCTTGATGTTCTTGGCGCTGAGGTACACAAGGTCTCCTACTTTGATTGGGAGACCAAGACTTTGTTTTTTGTTGGCAAAGTCCTTGTATACTTGTACTGCTCTTCTCAGGTTCTCAGCACATTCTTCTTGGCACGTGTGGATATTGCTGACCCAGTCTCGTCCTTCTGGGTTGTTGGCTTCCTCTGTGGGAGGGATATCCCACGTGGGGTTAAATCTGTAGTTGGCTTTGAAGGGGGACATATCAGTGGAGCTGTGGTATTGCTTGTTGTACACAAACTGAGACATTGGTAGGTGTGTTACCCAATTGTTCTGTTCCAAGTTAAAAAAGCATTGTAAGTACTGTTTGAGGACCTAGCTTACTCTCTTGGTCTGTCTGTTGCTCTGGGGATGATATGCAGTAGACAAAAATTTTTTATTACCAAGTCATTTAGGATTTGGGCCCAAACTTGGAGGTGAATTGTGGTCCTCTGTCTGATACCACTTTTTGTGGGAATCTGTGGTTCATGAATACTTGGTTCTGGAATAGGGTGACAGTTTCCTTTGCTGTTACTTTGGTTGTTGTTAGAATGAAGTGAGCCATTTTGGTGAAACAATTGACAATTACAAGGATGACATTGAATCCTTTTGAATTAGGTAGATCCACAATATAGTCCATGTATACTGACTTCCAAGGGCCTTCTGCAATCTGAAGGGGCTGTAGTAATCCTTCTGGTTTTCCTTGCTTAGGCTTGGTACATCCACATGTCTTGTAACCACTGAGGTATACTTAAATTTATGGCTTCATCCTGGGCCACATGTAGGTTCTCTGTATTCCTTTGAGAATCTTTGTATGCCCAGGGTGTCCTGACATGGGGGAGTTGTGGTATTCCTTCAGTATCTCTAAGTGCAGTGGACCTTCTGATATGTAGGTGCGTCCATTTAGTTGAAGGGTGTTTTCATTTAAGGAGTAACCTGTTTATTAGTATTGACTGTTGATATCTTTCTTTAAGTATTCCATGATGTAGATGCAGTGCTGGTCTACAGTCTGAGCTAGTTGGATTTTTTCTCTTCTACAGGATATTCTCAGGAATAGGAGCATTGGCTCAATCATGTTTGGAGACAGCAAGGATTTAGTGTTGAATTCTTCAATCTCTTTGGCGCTAGGAAAAAGGTCTGCTCTTTGGCTTAGGGCATCAGGTACAATTTTGATCTTGTCAGGCTTGTAGCTGATTGATAAGTTGTAATCTGTTAGAAATAGGTCCCATCTAACTTGACACTGATTCAGTTATTACAGTTTGAAGAAGTATGTCAGGTTCTTGTGATTGGTCATGATTCTCACTGGGTGGTTGGTGTCACACAAGTATATTCTCCAATGTTTCAAGAACTGGATGATAGCAAGCATCTCTTTATTTTAGATGGGGTAGTTTAACTCAGGTGGAGTGAACTTCCTCAAGTAGTAAGCTACAGGGTGCAGCTTACTATCATGCCCCTCCTGAAGCAACACCCCCAATGCAAAGTTGGAAGCGTCTGTTTCCACAATGAAGGGCTTATTGTAGACTGGAATTACCAAGACAGGGGAAAAACAAAGGCGTTCTTTAACAACTCAAAGGCAGATTTGGCAGCGTCATCCTACACAAAGGGTTTTTTCTCAGAGGTAAGGCGGGTCAAGGGCAAGCAGATTGAAGAAAAATTTGAAAAAATTCCCGGCAGAAGTTTGCCAGGCCCAGGAAACTTCTGACCTCCTTGTGGTTCTTAGGTTCAGGCCATGACATCATGGCCTCTATTTTGTCAGATGTCATTGAAAACACTTCTTTCAGTAAATTGTAGCCCAAGAACTCTACTTACTCTTGGAAGAACTCACATTTCTGGAGTTTATCAAAGAGTCTGTGTTCCTTGAAGCATTTTAGGACAGCTTGAAGGTGTTTGACATGTTATTCAGGGGTGTGACTGTAAAGAGGATTTCATCTAAGTAGGCTACACAACACTGATCATTGAGTCCTCCCAAGACCACGTCCACCATATTTTGAAAGGTACTGGGTGCATTGCACAACCCAGACAGCATAACCAAGTATTTGTAGAGACCTTGTCTAGTCTTGAAGGTGGTCTTCCATTTGTTGCTGGGCCTGATCTGGATCTGGTTAAAGGCATCCCTTGAATCAACCTTTGAGAAGACATTGGCTCTTGAAAGCTGGTCTGAGAGGTTTTTGGCATTGGGTACATGGTATCTGTTTTTCACAGTGATTCTTTTTAGGTCCTGGTAATTGATACAAGGACATAGGCTTCTGCCCTTGTTTTCAACAAACAGTAAAGGGGATGAACAAGGAGATTTGGAGACGTATATATCCCTTCTTCAAAATCTTGTCCAAGTACTCTCTTAAGGCGGCTTATTCCTTCATTTTATAACTGTAGACAGGTCCATGCTTAGGTTGGGTTTTGGGGAGGAGGTCAATGGCGAGGTTGAACTGGCTGTGTTTAGGCAAGGCGGTGGCTTCTTCTTCTTGGAAGACGGAATCCCAAGGCTTCAAACATTTTGGGATCTAAGCTTTGTATGATTCCATGGTGATATTGTTTAACTCAGGGGTCTTCTGAGGGTTTAAGCAGGAAACCTCTAAGGTTTGGCTCTCATGAGTGACAGTCACCTGATGGTTTTTATAGTCCAAGTTCAATTGGTGGTCAGCCCACCATTCAAAACCTTTCACTACAGGTTTGGGAAGCTTCTCCATGACGTGGAATCTGGTGGGCAGAAGTTTCCCATTTAACTTCAGGTAGATAGACTCTTTGCATTTGTGGGACAGGTCTGTTGTCTTGTTACCCAAGGTAACCAGTCAGGATTTTCCCTAGATTGGTACACCCAGTTTCTCAACTAGAATATGTTCCATATAGTTGAGGGTTGCCCCACTGTCTAGGAGGGCTACAGTATTCACCTCATTGTCATGGTAACATAAAGTAGTGTCAATGATAGGATAAGACTGGGAAGCGTTGTTTATTGCTGAAATGGTGTCTCCTTGGATTCTGTTAGAGAGGCTAGTGCAATCCTTGGATAAGCGGCCACTCTGGTGGAAATAGAAGCATAGCCCACTTCTGATGTGGTGTTGGTAATCTTTGGGGTCATGTTCAAATGGGGCCTACTGGCACTAGGGGTTTGGTTGTTCTGGGGTTGCCCAGCGTGCTATCCTTGTGGTTGGCTGAAGTCCATGCCTCTGGAAATTGCTAGGAGCTTGTCTTTGGAGAGGTCACATCAGTAGTGTGTCATTAGGCTGACATGGTGTGGGTTCAGACTGTTTCTGAAATGCAGGACTGATATGCTGTCAGGAATCTTGGCTGCCTCTGTCAGGCATAGGAATTGTTGTATGTAGGTCTCCAGGTTGTCCCTTCCTTGGATCAGGCGGATGAGCCCCATTTAGGCTTGGATCTTGGCCCTTGTGGGGGTGGTTACAGAATTTATTCTCTCCATAAATTGGTTGTAGAAGAGTATGAGGTCTGGGTCTTCCTCTAGGCTAGTCAAGAAGGTTTCTCTGGCGTCATTTTTTAGTTGGGTGGCCACCATCATAACCTTCTGAGTGTTGTCTCTATAGCTCTTGGGATGGGCACAGAACATGGCATTTGTCATGATCATTCCTTTTTGGAAACCAGTCAAGTCCATTTTTAGCAGATCAGGAAAGGTTGTGGGGGCAGCAGTATTCTGTTTTGAGGTGGAGATGGTCACAGTCTGGACCTGGGATGATTTTGCAACAATTTCTTCTTGGCTTTTGTCCTTTTCTTGTTTCTTGGTCATATACTGTCTTAGGTAGTAAGCTAAGGTCAAAAATAAAAGCATACAAGATGCCCCTATAATCAAAGAAGAATATGGTCCCAGGGTTACTAGTTTTGATATGGTTGACATACTGTCACAGCCCATACAAGAGTCTGAATGGACTCCCACAGGGGAGGCAGACCAGACCTGGAAGGCCATGTACATAATAGGCACAATTCTGGCCAGGTATTTGACTGCAGTAGCTAAGGTAAGCCAACTCCCAGTATGGGGCACAATCTGGTTGGCCAGCCCCAATACTGTGATATAGATGAACCCCAACTTACTGAAGTCTTGAACAGGAGGTGTGTTGGTTAAGGGGGAGTGGTAGGAATCTCCTTCATAGCATGTAGGATGTTCTCTTTAGCACAAACAGGAGGGAAATCCAGATGATGGGGGTGGAAATACTCCAAGTCAAGAGCATGGGGTGGATTGACTGAAGTAGAAGGAGTATAGCCAGGAGGGTATGGATAGGCAAGTTTATATTGAGTAGAGGATTCACAAATAGATGTAAACAGAATAATTAAATTTGAGCAAAAATATATAATTTCTGCAAGAAAATAATGATTTCTGGGCATAAACTTGTTTTATTTAAGATGTCAACAGTGAGGAGGGCTTTCCCCCCTCACTACTTATACTTACTGGTAAAGATGCAACCTTTTGTGCCACCAGGGATCTGGCAGCAACATTTTCAGTCAAACTGATAATTTACCTGGGAATTGCGCACTAGAGCTTAGGGAGGGAATATTATTGGTCAGCATAAAAGGAACCTTGCTTGAGCTGCAGCATGCCAAGGTGCCACAGCTATTTATAGAATCCACAAGCAATCAAGCGCCCCATTGAACAATCAAACAATCACACTCCCAATGTACCATTTCCCAATAATTAAGAGGCCCAGATTTGTTAATGGAATTGAAGCCAGGGATTTGAGGCTTGTGTGCCTCTCAAATCCCAGGCCATTTGCTAATCAAAAGGGGGTTTTCTTGCTCTGGGAGATAATTGGTAAGGGTTCCCAAGCTGTGGGATGCTTGGCCTCTAGGAAGGCCAGCTGATTGTCCAGGGCATTCTGGGCCCTGACAAGGAGTTACACATGATGCAGAAGGGAGAGCCCTCCAAGTCAATGGTGATGGGTTGGAGGATAGGTGTGGCGCTAGTGAGGGTACTATTTCCCACTTTAACATCAAGGGATCCAAAATCAGGGAGTCCAATTAGGTTAATGAGTTTCTCTTCAATGAAGGTGGCATGAGCGCCATTATTGAGAAGAGCAAGGACTTTGATTTTCCCCAAAGGCCCATGAATAGTTACTAAGACAGTAGGTGACTTGGAAGTGCCGCTAAGGGAAAGCAAGATGATATTGGAGGTCTTGTTGAAAACAGGAGAACACTTAGAGATAGGGCAGGCTAGTAAAAGGTGGTTCTTTTATCCACAGTAGGAGCATAAGTTATTGCTCCTTATTCTGAGCTCTATTTTTGCAGTGAGGCAAAAGTCTCCTCCAGCCTTTGGCTTGGTGCCAAGTGGAGGTGTTGAGGGAAAGGGTACCTTGTCTGGTACAAACAACCTTGCTGTGGGGGATAGGTTGGAAGGAGAATATTTTTTTGATGAAAGTTATCTTTTCTTCCACTTAACCACCTCTCTGATAAGGAGTTCTAATTCATCAGGAAGGTTTGTTGGACCAAAATTTCCTGGAGCAAATTGTTGAGGCCTAACTTGTAGAAGCTGCAAGCCTTAGTGTCAGAGTCTTGTAGTCTTGACTGGAGGGAGAAAAACTTCTGGTTTATTTTACAAGTGGAAGCAATCCTTGTGTGATGCCTGAAAATTGGGAAGTGGGGGAGTAGATGACTCTTTGTCTTCTCCAGAGAAGGATATAAGGGAACTGACAACAAGATCATAGTTCTGGAGGATACCTGGGTTGCGTATTGAGTGAGAACTAAACCAATATCTATAGTGACCTGTAAGTTTCTGTGCAAGGTAAAGTACCTTCTGGGAGTCAGTAGAAAACTCAGATCTGTAAGCAGTAAAGTGAGCCTGTGCATAAGCCAAAGTGTTAAAAATACTAGGGAGTGGATAAGTATGTGCTAAGGTGTTGTGAATGCTGCCATTCACTGTTTTGATTTTGCCTTTGATAGGTTATTTTGAGGAAAAATATCTCTCTTTTGCTTTTGCCCCTTGAAATGAGTCTGGCTCCAAATTGACAAATTCAATTGTTTGGTTTCCTGATTCTGCACAATTCACTTGCTCCACTCATGTTTGTGGCAAATGATCCTATCAGCTGGTAGTGTTTTGTGGTATTGTCAACCAATATATATTCCATTTCTTATTCACCAATAAAAATTAAGTTCTACTCACATTTTTGTCTTTGTGTCTTCATGTACTTGGGCGCCTCTCTAACCATGTCTAGTAGATATTATTCAATCAGGACCACAAGGTAATTGCATAGCCTTCCCTGCCATTCTAACCAAGACTTAGTACAAATCCAATCCTAAGGTTAGGATTCCCTGTTGTGTATCTGTGCTGCGCCTCAGAACACAACAAAAATGGTGCTCACTAAAGGGGCTATAAGCCCCTGGTTATCTCTTTTGCAACCACATTTTCAGGTCCTTTGCCTCCTCCTATACAAGAGACAACTTCACCTGAAACCACCAGTCCTCCAATTGAGGAAGACATCACAGATCCACCTATTTTCCCTACTGTACTGAACCTTGGGAATGATACCCGCCTAGTGGCCTACCCTTTGGGTACTCCTAACTTGGAATAAGTCATTGCAGTAGCCCTTGGATTAGCCCGAGATGGAGCTATCCCTTGCCTCCAGCTACAGTTCAGTTGAGCCAAATACTATGAATTGATTGTGGCTTGGCAATTTCCACAGCATCTCCTCTCAGCGGCTGGCTCTGCTGATCACCTACTGTCATCCTTTGTACAACCTGCCTTAGCCCACCATCAAATGGTGTTAGGGCTCCACATTCAGGAGATTTATGTCCCCACAAGCGGCCATCACTCATCACTGGGATCAGTTTTCTGCTTATCAACAGTGGATCCACTCCCTGTTTTCCTTGGTGTCAGAAAATCAGCGCAAATCTGTCACTTCCTAACCTCACTTGGTTCATTCCATCAAGAGAATGCGCCAGTTCACCCCTGAATACATCAGGGAACGTCTACATGAGTTTCACCAGTTGGAACTGCCCTGGCAATCCCAAGTAGACTCCACCCTAAACTCCTATCTCACCAATTTTGAACGGGTAGTACAGCAGCTCAATGTGTTCAGTGCTTATTCCTTTGATCAATTACAACAAGTAGAAGATCTTTCTGCTAAGGGTCTTTGCAATCTTGGTGAAGAATTTGAGCAAGAAAGGGTTTCTACCGCCACTGCCATTACCAAGCTCCAGACTCAAGTGAATGAATTGTCTATGACCAAACCAGATATTCTGCCTTCCCATCATCTGAAAATTTGGTGTATAGAGAACAGAGGCTATGTATGCCATTCAAGAGCTGTGATTATCTACCTGCAGTCAAGATTGCCCTACTGAAGCAGCTCAGCCAGATCCCCAGGTGCTTGCTTTGACAACTCATATTGCTGATTTACAACAATAGGCTGCTGCCTTATGCAAAATGGTGGCAACTGGTGCTAGTTCAACTGGGGTTTTTGACAAAGATGGTTGTTGCCCTGGCCTGTCAGGAGCCCCCTGTATCCACTGTGCCAGAGAGTTGATAGCTCTAGCTAATGAGGTGAACCACTTGAAACAAGACCACTCTGAGCTTTATAAAGACATGCAAGAAATGAGTGAATTAATTGACTCAGTGAATGACAGGTTTGCCCCTTGCCTCTCAGTGGGTCCTTCCCTTACCTCCCAGCTGGCTGAGCTTTCCACAGTAGTAACAATACAGGGCCAACGCCTAGACATTACTGAGCAAAAGACCACCTTAGCTAATAATATGGGTGTCCGCACTGCTGAGACCCTGATTACTCTTGAAGAGAGTGTTTGTCAGCTGTGGGCCAAACAGCCCCCCTCCAAGTCTGAAGCAGAATTCTCCCTGCACATAAATGTACTTGATAGCAACAATGATGGTCCAACTCCCAAAGCACACTTCAAGCCTACCTTTAAGCAAGACTTTGATCCAAAACCTTGACCATTGCAGCTTTCCTAACTGTTTATGAAACTGCCATGAGAAGAGCCTCAGATGAGGTTAAGAAGGAACACATTTTAACCTGTCTTCACCCAACCTGTCAGGAGGTAGTAGTGCCCAAGTTGCCCATCATCAAGACTTGGGAAGATATGAAGAAGCTTCTGATCAACAATTTTGGTGATGAACTTAGTCTGGAAGTAAAAAAGGATGCCTTCATACACATTGCTTTCAAACCTAAGGAGACTCTAGCTGAATTTGCAGATAGATTCTACATAGAAGGACAACAACTGATAACAAGCAGACAATTGACGGCTCATGAAGCTTACATGGCTTGCTCTCAAGCCCTCAAGGTGAACCAACTTATGTGCTTTATTTCAAATCCCATAAGGCCATGCTTTCCTCTATGAAGAGAATAAAGACGCTGTTGCAGGATATACACCTTATCCATTCTGGAGCAGTTGTGCGGTATAATTGTGCCACATCTAATTCTGGTTTGTCTTCCTGTGGCCCTTACATCCTCACAATGAACTCACAAAATCCTCCTAGACGTCAAGGTTGCCATAACTGTGGCCAGATAGGTCACTATTCTCAAGTCTGCACCAATCCTTGGGTTGAAGGGGCTGATCCCAATAAACAGGTGGGAAAAGAACAGTCAACTTAGAGGCAGAGATACTCTTGGTTGAAAATTCTTCCCTGTCTCCTTCAATACCCTCTCCATTGCTGACTCTGAGCCTAATGACACTGGGGCTCCTCCCACTCTGCTGTTATTTCATAACATCTCTGATGACTCTGATATGGATGATTCAGATGTGGAAGATCCTGACGCCTATGGGTATTCAGTTCTTGTTGTCCCTGAAACTATTACAGTCCCTTATAAGTTGTGTTCTGGGAAATCTACAACAACCACCAAGCCGCTGCCGGAAGCCAAGGAGGTTGTCTCCTGCCCTTACCTCACTCAAGCTAAGAGGTCCCCTGTGCTTGTATAGTCATCCGAGGAAGCTACTGAGGCTGCTGACGCTGTATTCAAGAATTTTTCAGTTTTTCTTCCTCTCCATACTGTCTATAAAGAGTTTCCAGGCTTGAGATGCATGATCAAAAAATGGGGGAAAGAGCTAGAAGAAGCCCAAGACATCCTGGCTGTCTTCCCACCATTTGGTTGTACTACCACTTGTGTGGAGATATCCATTCAAAAGGTGAAAATCAAGGCCTTCTTGGACACTAGATCTCCTGTTAATGTTGTCTCCTCAAAGCTTGCCAAGAAGCTCAAACTTGCCCCTGACCTTAACTATCACCAGTCATATGATACAGCTGGGCTATCCATGACTTGCACTATAGGGGCCTTTTCTGCTCTTCCCATGCGGTTTGAAAAACTACTCTTAGCCGTGCCTGCTGTTGTCTTGGAGAATGATAGTAGCAATCTCCTAGTTGGTACTCAATTCCTTAGAGAATACAATGGGATCATCAACTTGAAGGATGGCTACCTCTCTATCTTAGGTTACAAAGTCCCCTTATCTTCAAAGAGCCTGTTAAAGTCCCTAGGAAATGCCTCAATATGTGTGCCTTAGGATATCCCATTGGTGTTTTCACCCTAAAATACTGTACCCATTCATCCAACATGAAATGTCCTCCCATGGCTTGCCCTGCATCTGAGGGGATTCCCCTCATGGCCACTTCTGCTGTGACTATTCCCCCTGGAGCTCAGGCTATCCTAGACTCTCAAATATTTTATGAGTTACCTGAGCGCACATTCCTAGAGTAATACTCTCCTACCTTGCTAGAACAAAACAAATTTTATCTCTGCCCAGGAATCTGGATGTCTCCCATAAGGACCCTGTTCAATTGCTGGTTGCCAACTTGACTGCTCTCCCCATAAATGTGTCTATAGGGCAGGTTTTTGGCTATGACAGGTTGTTGAATGCTCCTGACGTCCTATTGCTACATCTTTTTGTTACGTTCCAGGACTTCAACTTATCTGAGGATGAGTTACAAGTCCTATCATTGTTCACCGCTCAAGACTTTCTGCAACTATCCCCGGTGCAACAGAAAGAGGTGCTTGACCTGCTGGATCAGTTTTCAGATATCTGTGCTAAAGATAGCACTGATTATGTTCTAGACAAAGGCGTCATTCACCAGATTGATACTGGTGACGCTCCCCCCTTCTGCGCTAAACCCTATTGCTGCAGTTGCGTAGAGGACGCTCAGGTGTCTAAAGAGCTCAAACAACTGTTAGACACTGGGTTACTGGCCCCTTCCCAAAGTCCTTGGTCTTCACCCTGACTCATCCTAAAGAAGAAGGATGGGAGTCATTGTATTGTGATGGACTATTGACAATTGAACTCTTTAACCAAGAAAGACTATTACCCCTTGCCGTGTATTGATGATGCTCTCTGCCGTCTTGGAGGCTATAAGTTCTTCTCTGCAATGGATCTGGCATCAGGATACTAGTAAGTTGATCCCTCTCCCAAGTATAGAAATAAAACTATGCTTATCACTTCTTAGAATTTTTTTGAGCCTACACACATGCCACAAGGACTCTGCAATGCCCTGGCTACCTTCTAACAAGCTATGGCTTCCATTCTCTGTGATCTGAAGCTCTCATGTGTTTTAGTGTACTTAAATGATATAACTGTCTTCAGTGCTACCTTTAAAGATCACCTGGATTATCTCAAGGAAGTGTTCATAAAGATTTGGGAGGATGGCCTCAATTTAAAACCACCTAAGTGTGCTTTCTTCAAGGAACACCTTGAATTTTCAGGTCATGAGGTAACCCAGACGGGGATTTTCCCAATGATCAAGAAAGTTGAGGCCATTGACAAAATGCTTCCACCCATCAACCTGCGAGAGGTACAAGTATTTCTTTTCATGATGGGCTACTACAGACAGTTCATCCCTGACTTTGTCAACACTAGCAAACCTTTGGTCCAACTGTTACGCAACGTTCCTTTTGAATGGACCGCTAGTCAACAACAAGCCTTTGAGACCCTTAAGCAAAAACTAAAAGAGGCTCCCATCCTAGTGTATCTGGACTACAATAAGGAATTCATCCTTTACAATGATGATAGTGACCTGGCTATTGGAGCCATCTTGGCTCAACTAGACAATGAGGTTGTGGACCACCCTGTAGCTTATACCTCTTGCTTCCTGAACAAACATGAAAAGAACTATAGCGTCACAGATAAAGAGTGCCTTGCTGTGTTGCATGCTATCAAGCAGTTCTGCCATTATGTGTATAGCACCCATTTCACTATGGTCACTTACCACGCTTTTCTTAAGTGATTACAACAGCTTAAGAAACTAGAAGGACAACTAGCTAGATGGGCTCTCCAATTGCAAGTTTGACTTCACTGTGCTGCACCGTTCCAGGATTCAACACCAAAACGCTGATGGATTATCCAGAATGCCCATCCTCACTCTACACCCTGCTGAGGCTGATTGACTGTATGAACTAATTTGATATCTTTTCTCTTGGGAGAGCAAGACAGAAGAAGTTAAAATTGCCCTATCCAAGCTGTCCGAGGACCCGCTCATTTGTGACAATCAGCTCTTCAAGAAAGTACAAGACCAATACCTACCTTATGTAGAGCCTAGCCTTTGCCTTTTGTTGGTGCTTCAAGCTCACAAGAAACAGGACGTGGAGGCATTGCCAAGACTTATGCCTGGCTCCAGAAGAACTACTTCTGGGAAAATCTTTGCCTGCTGATTCCAGATGGTATTGCTAGTTGCCATGATTGTCAGCTCCAACAACCTTGAGCTGCTGCTCACAAGTTCAAGCTAGTCCCCCCTCAACATGCATTTCACAATGTCAGCATTGACTCTATAGGACCTCTCCCTTGCTCCTGCTCTGGTTGCCACTTTATCCTAATTGCTGTTGATTATTTTAGCAAGTGGGTAGAAGCTCACCCTACTAAGAACATCACTGCCAAGACAACTGCCGCCTTTCTGCTGCAAGATGTATTCTTTTGCCACAGTTGTCCTCAAGCATTGTTGTCTGACAATGGGACTAAATTTAACGCCAATTTAGTAGCCCCTGTTGTTAAAGCCTTGGGGTCTCACCAGTATTTCTCTGCCCCCTACAATCTGTCTACCAACAGGGTGGTTGAGCGTACAAACTTGACTCTGGTTTCTATTACAAGGAAACTTGCTTACTCTGACACTGCAAACTGGGATCTATAATTACCTGCTGCTCTCTTTGCTTATTACCTTAGCAAACATGGTGTCACTGGGTATTCCCCCTTTTCTATGATATATGAATGTGAGGCCACTACTCTGTTGCTTCTAGGGGCTCCCCTACTCTCCTTTGATAAGGCCATGAATCTTGATGACCATATCAAAGATCTAGTCAACCTCATCATTGATATACAAGCCACTGCATATACCTCTGTGTACAAGACCAAGATGCTTGAGCTCTCTCCTGACAATGCTGGCCGCTCTCTTTTGCCTGAGTTCAACATTGGAGACCATGTTCTCTACTATCAGCATAGAGTAGGAGGGCAAGCTCACAAGTTAGATACATTATGGGTTGGACCTCTAGAAGTGACCTTCAAGCAAGGATCATAGTATACTGTGAAACTCCTCTCTAGTGGTTGCCTATTTGCCCAAGTGCACGCCAAGTTCCTCTGCAAGTACTACCCCCTAAGGCCAATCTAGAGAGGGGCAATGCCGCCATTCACTATGTTTCAATTTCGCCTTTGATGGGTTATTTCAAGGATGTATCTCTCTCTTTTGCTTTTGCCCTTGAAATGAGTCTGGCTCCAAATTGAGAAATTCAATTGTTCAGCTTCCTGATTCTGCGCAACTCACTTGCCCCACTCATGCTGGTGGCAAGTGATCCTACCGTCCTGTTAGTGTTTTGTGGTATTGTCAACCACTATATATTCCATCTCCTTCTCTGACAAAAATTAAGTTCTATTCACATCTTTGTCTTTTTGTCTTCAAGTACTTTGGCGCCTCTCTAGCCACATCTAGTAGATATTATCCAATCAGGGCCACAAGGTGATTGTATAGCCTTCCCTGCCATTCTAACCAAGACTTAGTACACATCCAATCCTAAGGTTAGGATTCCCTGTTGTGTATCTGTGCTGCACCTCAGAACATGACATAAGGGGTTAAGAACTACTGTTTGGTTGATGTAGGAGTAGGATTATATCCTTCTTTATTATGAAACAACTTATTATATAACTAACCCAGTAAAAAGACAACTAGAGATAACAATGTTACAATAATAATAGATAGGAACAAGGCTAAAAAGATGATAGACAAAATGAAAAAAGTATTGCCTTGGTCAATACCAAAATAAGCCAAAATAATGTAAGGTCTTTCCCACAATGATGCAAGGCTATAAACTAAAGTGTTTAAAGCATTAGGGTTAAGATTCAGACGGTATAAAAAGGTGGGCACAGTCTGCAATAAGATTTTACAGAATCCTTCTAAAAACTTGTACTGGGTTACAAAAGGAGTGATATAGTTTAAAAATCCTAAACATAGAAGATAAAACAAGGTATTCAATAATGACTGATTAGTAACTAAGGGGATTTCAATATTAGGATACTCTTCATCAGCAAGCTGGTACATGTAACTATTAAAAGATTCCTTAAAGGAAATAATGGATACAACAAGCCTAAGGCTTGTTGTTTTACAACTTCCATTTATTTAACTGATAAGGAGCGCCTTTTGGGGAAGCTTCAAATATGGAATTAAGAAAGAAGAAAAGTATATTTTATTGGATAACACTTTAGACTTATATAGACTTGACTGTAGCAGGGATTTAGTTGGATTGAACCTAGGGGTTGGTCATGTGCGAGATGGGTTCAAGCCACTAGATACTTGGACAGTAAGATGATATTGCTTGTTTACCATTCTCAGTATATCAAGCGGTATATTGGAAGGGGACCAAATCAGGCAATGACTGGATGTTAAGTAGGTTGGTGGTAGCCAGAATGCTTGTACATCCAGACCCTTGACACCCCCCTTAAGGGGTTATCCTGGTGCATCAGGAGGGGGCTTTGTTTTCATGGCTGCCGCCTGATGCTCCTGGAGCTGTTTACTAGTTGGAACCAGTCTGGTCAAGTGCTCTCCTTTACTGAGGCGGAGACAGGTTCTGTGGTATTTCTTGATAATTGGGCTTTTGGCACCTTGGAATTTTACTAGATAGGTTTTGTGCTCTGGTCTGTATTTGATGACTCTTCCTGGTCCCCAGTGTACTGAGTCTAATTTCTTTTTGTTGCCAGCTAGAATCCAGACAGGGGAGTCAATGGGAAGTGGTTCCTCTGTGGAGGTTACCTTTTTTGTCTTGAGCCTCTTTATTTCTGCCATTTTAGCTTTGAGGCAGATGTGTTGTAGATTTGGTGCTTGTTCTACTGTGGGAGGTTTCCCCGGGGGGATCTTTATGTATGGCTGCTTGTTGCGGGTAATTATTTCTGGTTTGTATCTGTAGGTTATCTCAAACAGTGAATAGCCTGTTCCTTGATTGGTGCAAACCCAGGATACTAGTAATGCATGTTTCACGTATAGTGGCCATGTGTCTTTGGCTTTGCCATCCATTATTTTCTCTAGGGACCTGATAAGGCTGCTGTTTAGGCGTTCCACTCTGCTATTGGCCTATGGCCTGTATGGAGAGGTTGTGGAGTGTTTAATGTTTTTGGATTTTAATTTTAATTTGTCATTTACTACATGACCTGTAACTTGGTTGCTCCATCAGTTATGATGTAGTCTGGAGTGCCGTAGTTGGCTATGATTGCTTTGTTAAGGAAACAGTTGATGGTTTCTGCTTTATGGTCCTTTGTTGCCCAGCAGATGGGCCAGCGTGTGGCAAAGTTGATAGCTACAATTAAGAAATGTTGGTTTTTTTTGTTTCTGGGAAGGGGCCCACTACGTCCAGTCCTCAAACCTTGAATGGTTCAGGGTCTGGTACTGGGTTAACCGTTGGCTGAGGAGCCTTTGTACTGGTGTATTTCTTGCACACTGTGCACTTTTTCAGAACATCAACTATATCCTGTTTGAGGTTGGGCCACCATACTATCTCTTTTAATGTGAGGTATAGGTTGTTAGCCTTTGTATGGCCTAGTAGGCAATGATGTCTTAATATGGTATCAACTCTTTGTGCAAGTGGGATGTACGGGACATGTTTTTCATTAATAATTTGGTATACAGTGCCATTTGATACATGGGAATACTTTTTGTTTCTTATTAATTTATTGTGGGTCAGTTGATGTGTTGAGGGGTCTTTCCCTTTGGTTTTATACTCAGTGTTGTACAGGTTTGGCCAGTCAGGGTCCAGGTGGTCAGGGTAATCCTCTCTAGGCTGACATAGTCTAGAGAGAGCATCAGCTGTGACCAGCTCTGCCCCCTTTTTGTATTGGATGTCCAAATTAAGCTGCTCCAGCAGGGACATCCATTTGGCTTGTTGCTGGCATCTGACTTGAGCTTGTAGCACCTGTTGTTATTAGGGTATTGCAAGATTGGTGCTTTGATCAAAGCTTGTTTTAATAATTGTAAATTCTTATCACATTCTGGAGTCCAGATGAATTTCTTTTTGGCATTACCCTTAGTTAAGTCATTGATTGATGTGGTTAGCTTTCTGCAGTCTTTGATGTATTTCCTTAGGTAAGCTACCATACCAAGAAAGCATCTAACTTGTTTAACAGAGGTGGGGCGTTGCATGTTATTTATGACTTTAATTTTGTCTGGATCTGCTTTGATGCCACCGTCAAAGACAATGTGGCCCAAGAACAGGAGTTCCTTTTCCATAAATTGGCACTTACTTGGTTTTGTATAAATTTTATGCTTTGCGAGTCAATTGAGTGTCTTGCAGACATGCGTGAGATGTTCCTCTTTTGTTTTTGAGAATATGATGATATTGTCAAGGTAGCATAATGTATTTGAGAGACCGTTTAGTGCTTAGTTCATCATGGTGACAAACGTAACAGGAGTGTTGGTCATCCCAAAGTTCATCACTCTACATTTGAAGGATCCAAATTATGTACGGAATACAGTTTTTGGTATGTCCTTTTCTTTAACTTCAACTTGGTTGTAACCTGAGGTGAGGTCAATTTTGGAGAAAAATTTGGCTCCTGAGAGTCTTGCAAACAGATCCTCTATAAGTGGGAGAGGGTATTTATTCTTTACTGTGCTTGCATTGAGAGCTCTATAGTCAGTTACTAGACGTAGAGTGCCTTCCTTTTTCTTTACAAAGAACACTGCTTCCCCCCATGGGGATTCAGACAGGCAGATGAATCCTTTTGCTAGATTGTCCTCAATGTGTGTTTTGAGGGTTGGGTCTCCATGGGGGAGAGTCTGTAGAGGGGTGCAGGTTTAGGCATGGCCTTGCATAAGTCAATGCCATGCTTTACCTCCCGTTCAGGGGGTAGCTCTGTGAGTTCTTCCTTGAATACATGAGTGTATTCATTTAGGAGTGCTGCAAGTTCTGGGCATTGGATTTTGGTTATTTGTATATTATTAAACTCAGTGTACCTCATTATGTGGAGGGTACTATCTTTGGTTAGATGTTCTGAGTCATCTTGGTTTATGACCTGGACAAATACTGTGTCTCTTAGGATGAGGTCATTGGGTTCTTTGAGGATGTTGAAGTTGACTCTGTTGTGTTTGATGGTCATGGTTTTTGTTTTCCAACATACGCTGGGGTTCACTTGGGTGAACCAGTCCATGCCTGCTACAATTTTGTAGTTTATGTTGTTCATGACAAGTCCTTTGATGGGCGTTTGTATGCCTTGGAGGTCAATTCTGAAGGGAGTTGCTTTGCCTTTGAGTAGAACCTTTGATTTGTCTGCCATTCTGGCGTATTTGAAGTTGGATTTGACAACTGGTATTTTGTACTTGGTTATAAATGGTTTGCTAACCATAGTGTGTTGTGCACCAGAGTCAAATAAAATTTTATATGTATGAGATTTGTAAGTGCATGGGTAGACAAGAAGTTGTGAGTGATCTTTAATTTTTAAGCTCATAAAAATGGAGGATTGCGGGACACAGGGGATGCAAGCAGCAAAGTTCGTGCCTTGGTACAGTTTCTTGTCAAGTTGGGGGGGGCAGGGGCACTTAAGCCTGTTCCCCCTCCTCTTTTCCCTGTTCCTCTGTTTTGAGACCTTCAAGTTCAGAGAAATAGGGGTCAGATTCATAGTGGGTTGCTACTTCAGCATTGTTAACTTTGGCGGTGTCCTCTTTCTTGGGACAGGAGCGGTTTGCGCTTTGGCTGTGATTGCCATTGTTGCAATTGGAGTTGCTGTTGCTATTATTGATGTTTTGGCATTTATTGCCATTTGAGTTTTCTCTGCCATTGCCGTTTGAGGAGCAATTGCCATTGTGTGCAGCATCTTCCATGTTTGTGCATTTTTCTGCGTGCTTGGCTTCTGCAATGAGCGCAGGCATAGAGGTGTTGGCCTCTGGGCGGATGAGGGCAGCAACAGATGGTTTCATTCTGTTGATGAATAATGCTCTGGTATGTAGGTTGTCAGCTTGTGCTGGGTTTTAGATTTTGCGACATATTTCCTCAAATTCATTGGTGTAAGCTGTGATAGTGGTCTTCTGCGGAAGATCACTGAGCTGTATTGCAATGTCTTGGAGGGATTCAGTGACGCAGAAATTGTGGGTGATGTCCGCTTTGACCTCTTCCCAGTTGTCAAGCTGGTCGTCAGTTTGTGAGCCAACCCAGGTGGCAAACCAGTTAGTTGCAGCCTTGTACAGGCGCTTGCTGGCTTCCTGGACCCATTTCTCATGGGGGATACAGCTGGCGCGGAGTTTGGCGGCTGTGTGGTCTATCCAGTTGATGATGTTTTCTTTGTTTTTACCAAAGAATTTGTCAATACCAATGTATTTGGTGTTGGTCACTTCACCTGTGATAGGTGGTTGTGCGCTTGTTTGTGGTTGAAGAGAGCAACTGTATTGAATAATCTTGGTGTATGCTTTGGGCATGACCAGACCTTCAAATATGGTGCATCCACTAGGTATATCTTTGTTGATGTTGTGGGTGAGGAAGTACATTTCCAAGGTCTCCTGGGATGTGGCCTGGTTGAGTACATGAGCAAAGGTGGGAGGGTTTCAGTCAGTCATTTTCTCTTTCATGGGTGTGGTCAAAAAATCTTAGCTGCTACCAGTGATAAGGAGCACCTTTTGGAGAAGCTTCAAATATGGAATTAAGAAAGAAGAGAAGTATATTTTATTAGATAATACTTTAGACTTATATGGACTTGACTGTGGCAGGGATTTAATTGGATCAAACCTAGGGGTTGGTCATGTGCAAGATGAGTTCAAGCCACTGGATACTTGGACAGTCATGTGATATTGCTTGGTTATCATTCTCGGTATGTCAAACGTTATATTAGAAGGGCACCAAATTGGGTGATGGCTGGATGTTAAGTAGGTTGTCAGTAGCCAGAATACCTGTACATCCAGACCCTTGACACCAGCTATTCTATTAGCTTATATATTCTCTACTTTAAAGTTAGAGAAATTTAGTTTTTCACTTACCTTTTGAAACTCCTGGTTACGCCGTTGCCACTCCCCCCAGCTTCACGTTGCAGATCTACTTCAAACTGGTCGTCTGTTTCTCCTTTTTTTTCCTGGCCACCTCCAAACTTCCCCAGTTGCTCCTCTTCTTGGCTGCTTTCTCCCTGGCTTTCAATCTTCAACTGGAAAGGCCTTTTTCTATAAATAAAGATCTTTTGAAGAGTAGGCTTTAAGCCAAAATTCTAAGTGATTTCTACCCTTCAAATCTTTATCAATTTTTAACTGGAGATCTTAATTTTTAGAGATTTATACATTTTTATTAATTCGTTTTTAAGTTCTGTCCTTTCTCCTCCTGGATAAATGAGAGTTGTAAAACAGCAAGCCTTAGGCTTGTTGTATCTATTATTTCCCCTTGAGGAATCCTTTAATAGTTATTTGTACCGGTTTGCTGATGGAGAGGATCCCAATATTGACATCCCCTTAGTTACTAAATGTTCTTGATTGAATACCTTGTTTCATCTTCTTTGTTTAGGGTTCTTAAATGCTATCACTCCTTTTGTAACCCAGGATAAGTTCTTGGCAGGATTATATAAAATCATATTGCAGACCGTTCCTACCTTTTTATACCTTCTGGATCTAAATCCTAATGCTCTATACGCTTTAGTTTATAACCTTGCACCATTATGGGCAAGACCTTACAGAATGACTAAAAATTGAAACTTCAAAAATTAAAGATCTGAAGTGTAAAAATTGATAAGGATTGAAGGGAAGAAAACACTTAGAATTTCGGCTTAAAGCCTACTCTTCAAAAGCACGCTATTTATACTCTTTTCTCATACAGTCAGGAATGATGGCATAGGGGAAACACAGCCAAGAGAAGGGGCAAGTGGAGAAAAACCCAGAGGGGACCTGAAGGAGAAGAGAACCGGAAACCCAGTTGAAGCTACAGATCAGCAACATGAAACTGGAGAAGAATGGCAATGACATAAACAAGAAGTTTGAAGGTTAAACAAAAATTAAAAATCTCTCTAAATTTAAAGTAGAAAATATTAAGCTATTTGAATAGCTATAAAGAAAGGAGAGACAACAGCAATTTGAACCTGAATCAACGTGAAAAATAAGGTAACTAAATTAGAGTACTTAATTATTAACACTTGACTTAAAATTTCAATATTTTAAAATAGAGAAAGACTAGTTTGAGCAAAAACAAATAAATATACTAAAGAGCCTGCTCTTCAGGGCAGGACATCTGGGCTCAACTCTATTATGGCTTCATCTGGGCTCATTTTGCTTTCAGATGAGTTGATTTCACTTGTTATCATAGTTTTAACCCCCGCTGCACAACTTTTTTGGACTGAAGCTGCCCTGTTAGAATAAAATCCTCCTATATCTGAAACATTTATGTAAGGGTGCAGTTTATTATAGTAAAACATCATATCACTCCTGCATGGAAAATGTTTCCCTGAGGAATAACTCAACTATCAAGTAGAAGCTAGCCATAAGACCCACTACAGATATTACAATGTGATCAATGCCTTAATTTCCCAGAGAGGTACCTTTTTTAAACCCATATAGTATACATGGATATTATATGGTATACTATCAACATATAAAGTTCTACTATTCAATGAAGATAATGACCTATTCTAAACCTTCCCCTTTTCTCAGTTCATATGCCCCACAGAAGTATATACATGGCCTTATTATAGTTTGTAGATATGAAGAGGATGATAGCATCTAGAGTTTAAAAAGCTATCTCAGGCCTATCATCCTTTTATAGGATTTATTTTTAAAACATAGGCATGTCTGCATCAAATTAGTGACCCTTGATCATATTTCCAAAATAAAATGAAACTTAATCAATTAAAAGAAATATTTGCAAAGTATGGTGTGGCAGTACAGATTGCGTCTGGTACTCTAATGAGATATAGAATTGTTTAGATTTTGATGTGGTTTAAGAAGTTAGCACAATTACTTTGTAAAAGAGGTTAGCATATCACCAATGTGTATGGTATGGATTAAAGGCATGTGTACACTTCTAAACTCGTATTTATCCTTGGTCACCTCCAGGTCAGCTTGGGAGGAGAGTATTATGGTGCTCTAATTGGAATTCTCATACCTTGAAATGAGGGACTTTCCAGTGGGGTACAGTTAATTCTTTTGAAGCTGCAGGCAGATTCTGTATATCTGGCTCAGCTATATGTCTGCATTCTTTATCTGGGAGCGGTGAGTTGGTTTTTAAACTTGGGGTAGTTATCGGATTGGGTGGCTAGATTTTTCTAAGCGTTGGTTTTTTTAAAATGGTTATTTCAAGAGACTTGGTTTTAAGAATTAGATGAGAATAAGTGTGAGATCGAATAATGCTTTACTAAGGTTTAGTTAGGGAAAGAGGCTGCGAATGCCGCAATGGCGGACATGGCAATGGAAGCACTGAGCGCATACCCATTTGAAGACTTGGAATCCATGCCACCACTAGGTGCACTGGAGTTGAGGCTAGAAGAAGAGTTCATCTTGGAGTCACCAGCAGCCCCAGCCTTGGGATCCTTGGCATCCTTAGGATCTTTGGCATCCTTGGAAGAGCCGCCAGCGCCACTAGCTCCTGGAGCCTTCTCGGAAGAAGAGGCGGAGTCACTTTTGCTGCTCTCGGCGGCAAAGGCCACAGCGGCGAAGGAGGCGATAAAGAATTGTACTTTCATTGTAAGATTGTTAATTGAATTGAATGATGACTCCCTTGGCAGCAGCTGTGGCGTTTTATACCCCACTTTCCGACTAGTGAAAATACAATGCGTTTTCCGTACATGCCACTAAATTACCCAATTATAAATGATGAACTATGCCCTTCAAAATAAATGTATCTCCATATCCCATTTATTAATTAACATCATGCACGTTTCCAACTCCATTCAGTTTAATTTATCACTTCTGCCAGGGGCTCCAATATTTCACTTTCACCCATTCAAAAAAGTGGACTTTAGTTTAGATATTATATCACACGCGGTGAAAAGTGGGTGCCCAGGGCCAAACACTATACGCAGATTTAATTGGCTTGTGCAAAAGAATCTATACCAACTGGCATCAGAAAAACTAACAACCCTTTAAAGCAACTACAGGACATGTATAGGATTTGCATCACTACCACCCACCCGCCTTGATTACTTGGAGATACTTCCATCTTATTGGCTAGATGTGATTTAATTGCCAGCCAAACATGAACAGGTACACTGCAAATACATATAAATCCCTTTATTCCCTACAAACCTTGGCTGAAATACATTGTTTAGTCTGATGGGTGAAAATTCACGTGCCCTTCCTGTAAACCTTACTCGCTTATAAATTTGCCTATACCAGCTTCTCTTATCCAATCATCTACACTTATCAATAACCTAACCAATCATTTCCTCGTTCATGGAAAGATGAAGTTGCTTTGATTTTACATCACCGTTTCAATGCAAACCTAACCCATAGATTTATATTCTTTTCCACTTAACGGCTTACCTCGATACTTAAATTTTTATTTGTAATTTATTTGAAGCAGGTCAAAACCAGCTTAGCAGCAGGACAATCAATTGTTTTTGCGATTGATTGATTGATTAATCGATGCAACCAATGCTTTCCAGCCATGAGTAACAGGCCAATTAAGCTCAACCCACATACTAAGCAAACACATAACCGTCACCGCAAGGCTTAGGAGCCGATCCATGACTACGAAACCTAATTTCATCCCATACATCGATTTGGAGATGGCACCCCGATCCAAGCAGTTTCGAACTGGGCTTCAAATCTATACAACATGATTCTAACAAAATACCTTTTCCGATCGAAACCGGAACCTTAGGGAAATAGTTCCGCCGGAAATTCAATCCTCGCTCGACGAGGGATCAGAACCCAGGATGCAGATTTAGCCAGCCAATCGTTTACCCATCATCAGTACCCAGGTGATATCATACCCACTGAGCCTACACTAGCCAGCCGAGTCGGCCCCGTTCCTTGAGATTTACCCAATCCCGTAAAGCTCATCTCAATAACCCATCTGCAACTTATTGAATCAAGTTGATCCCCAATCAACATGGCCCAGGAAACCCATGTAGATTTAACCAGCTTGCTGTACACTCCACAACACACTTCTGGGGCAGCATTCCAAGCTAGTTCAAAGCCCAGCTCACATTACAGATCTAAACTATTTTAGAACTACCTCTTTAACCCCTAACAAACCAGCAAGTTCAATCTTTACCCTCACATGCTAGGGCTCCACTACCTGCAGCTAGGGAAGGGTCTAGCACAGATGCACCCAGAACATCCCAAACAATCCATAGATAGGGGATTTTTATCCAACTTACTGGGAACATTATGCCCAGGAAATGGGTCCAACACATCCTTTTTGAGCCCATGGCTCAGCAAGCAAGTTCCCAGAGAATCTGTTCACGAGAGGGCTGATCCTACCAAATCCCCGCACCCTTGGTTTTCCCCAGCCAGCAACACGATGAGCTGGGTAAATATCCCCTTACAATCAGACAAATAAATTAGATATACCCTTTATTTAAAGTTTGCTTTAAGATTGCTAAGTTATACTCGGCACCTAAACCATTGCTGCTGCGTTATTTGCTACCGGGCTGCAGCGATATCTTAAATCAGTTTGTCAACCGAGCTTAAAAATATGATACCCCCTCTAAAGATTCAATCTCAAGGTGCAAAAGGTTCCCAGAACTTCCCCCCTTGCTTGAAAAATGTCCTTGGGCCAGATTTTTGGAGCATGGTTTCAGAACCTGTCCAGGTTCCAGCCCCTAGCAGTGAGCCCACCAGACAAGCGGATGGGGAACAGAGCTAGATGGCAATACCCATCATAACATGTGAGCTAACTTGATAATGTATGAGAGGGGGCAGCCTACCATTGACCAAGGCCCTGTGGTTTGCACCAATGAATCAACCAAACCTATGAGGGTGATATATATGTCTCCAAAGAGCTGGTTGGTGGGGGCATTTATAGGGGCCTCAACAATAGGTGGGTTGTCTTTGGGGTTAGGGGCAGCTCCATGGGTACAAGGTATGCTGGCAAGGATATGTATCTGTTACCAGATACTTGCAGTGGGATAATGTACAATATTCTCTCTCGGTTTACTCATTCAGGATTTCTATCGCTTTCTAGGGGGTTATCTAGCAGCAGGTTTTCTCATGCAACCCCTTCAAATCTGAGGGTAGGACAATACTTTATTAAATTATCTGGTCCAGGGGAAACCCAAGTGGGCTGAAGTGGCCATTCTGTGGTTCAGCAGGTAAGTTATTCAAGGTACCTGGGGGACCTGTTGGCCAGAGAGGGCAAAGTTCAAATGATAAAGGATTAGAAAAGATAAGGTATAGTTTGAGCAAACCAATGGTCCATAAAAATTTATTTCATAATGGCAATAGGGTCCTGGCCTTGGATCTCAGGGCCTATATACTTGTCTTATGAGGGGTCAGTCCATCAGGCTTGGTCTCTTGGGAGTCTGGGTGGGTCAACCAAATACCCTGACAAGGCTGGAGGTACTGGAATTCTTGGGTCACTCCTTGGCCTTGTTCTTTAGAACTGCCACTGGGGCCTTCCGTTCAGGCTCTATATTCTTGAGATCAGGCTGGATAGCGGAACCACCACTGGCAGCGGGTTGCTTGCCAAGTTTTTTTAAGAGCAGCTCCCTTCATAAAATTCACTCAATAAGATTGGGCAAGGGGCCAACCATAATTTGGGAATTTTTTGGCACCAGTGTAAGCCTTTGGGCCACCAGATGTTCCTGAAGCGTCCCCTATCCCAGTTGGATCATCCAGAATTCCCTTATCAGGGATCAATAACTTTTCAAGATCCCAGGCGAGCTCACAGGAAAGGGGTTAGCCTCAGCAACTCCTGATATGGGCTGTAACACCAATGGCCTGCTGAGTGGCAGGCTGGGTAGATCAATTGTTGATTTTACTCAAGTATAATGGTCTCCTTGGAGCCCAGCAGCCCTCTTGCTTATTTGATTATTGGGGATTTGCTTCCCATAGAGCTTCTACTTTAAATCCTGATACCATCCCTCTTTTTTCAGGACTGAGAAGATGAATCTCAATTAATATTCCCTATTTTGTTGATGTATATGCCAATATTTCTTTTTTGTGATTTATTTCTCCTTTATCATCTTTGGTCACTTATATTCCTGTAAATACTGAGCCATTTCAGCCTAAACCAGTGTCAGCCAAAAGCCCTCATTTCAGGCTTTCAGAACCCCACTCATGGCGATGCATTTTGATTCAAAGTTATGGGTTGATCCTGCTTAAAAATATTTCCCCTATCATCTTCTTCTCATACAAGTTGGGGATAAGAGCCCTCACAGTTCTATTACCTCAAGCAATCCAATCTCCTCTGGTTTTGGCTGGTCAATAAAGCTACTGTCTCAATCATGGCTGTTCCTCAAGAATCCCTAGGAAATAGTAATTTGTTGGTGATGGTTGAGCCCAGGCTTTGATCCAGCTGCTGCTGTTGTCAAAAAAGTCTGAACCCCACATCTTCCCTCACCACTTTATCACCTGAGATTGCTTTGGAAGATGTTTTCCAATGGCTTAATGGTATCCATAAGGTAATTTAGAGATCACCAGGTGGTTTCCTCTACAGGGTATCCCATCCATTTGACATAGTACAGTGTGAATTTGTAGTTGGTGTGTTCATCATAAATGCATTCCACTTTGTATTCTGTGGATATCCCAATTCAGATAGGAGTAATGGTCTTGAGCTTTTGGTGCAAGAGAGATGTTGCTTCTGATTTAAACAAAAACAATTGGTGGGGCATGTTGCAGACTTTCAAGGTCTCAGGGAGTTCCTGTCTATACACTACTCCATCAATCAATTCGGTTATTGTGTGGGGCTGCTGCATCCTTGAGCTAGTTCTTGGTAAGGGACATACCAGGGTGCATCCCTAGAATCTAGCTAAGCTTTGTTGCCAATCTTTAATAAATTATCAGGGATCATAATTTTTTGATAAGGGCTTTATAGGCCTTTACTTCTTAGATCAAGTTCTTGAAGCATGTAGCTTGTACTTAGTATATTTTCTCAATCTGTATCTGGACTATAGTATTGGATTCCTTGGTAAAATTTCAGGGTCTCTTTTTGGACTGAAGCCATAGTTGACCTTGAAGGGAGACTATGGTGCTACTGCTCCTGTGAGTTCACCTAGGTGTGTCCTGGATCAAAGCCAGGGATCAACTTGGTTAAGGTGACATCCTCAGAGATACTAGTTACACAAAAAAAACAAAATTGGATTGTATGAAAACTCCAAAAGGAACTCATCATGCCCTCAATCATCATTGTTCATTGATAACTGGGGGAAACGTATTTCACAGCAATACATGGTCTACCCAAGCAGTTTCATCATGTAGGGGGCTGTTTGCACGATACTCTTCAGTACAACAATATCCTAGATCTCAAGGTTATTTTCACTTCTTTACTCATTCCTCAACCAGGAATTTTTATGAGTGAACAGATTAAAGTTATTTCTCTTTTGATCCTCTTGACCAGCTCCAAAATCACTATCACTAGGGGAGTTTACTTTCACAAAAAAGGGAGAATAGGGATCAAGATAGTTTTTATCAATAGAAGGAAGCTCCCCCTATAACCCTTCTAATTTACCACTGTTATGGAGTTCTTTTGGCCAGCTTCTCCTTCAGAAAGGACTTCTAAACACTTCAGAATATATCTTGTTGCGCTTTTTGCATAACAGCAACACAATTCTGTAGTGATGCAGGGCACAGAGCATTCACTTGAATACAGTCATATGTGAGGATATGATTAGTATATTATCAGAAGAGCTAGGATAATGTAAACATGTTTATTGTCAAAGGATGGCTTCTGATCATGCAGAAGTACTTGCAGATTAAAAGATAGCTTTATTGTAATTCATTGATTATTCTTATACCTCCTTGAGATCCAATCCCTGGGCTGCTAGCAATGTCTTCTAGGAAATTTTAGCAACCCCCTAATTTGGGTAATCATTAATCTAAGGTTGGCGCTTTTTTGCATGTCAACCAATAGAATGTATCCATCTTCACTCAGCACAGGTGGCCTTTGCTGGTGTGATTTTTTTGGTAGCTCCAGGATCACTTCTTTCAGTCTTGAACATCAAATATAATTCTTAGACATATGATTAATTAGGAGATTCACATTTTGGGGATTCAAACCTGCCGCTGCTGAGACGCTTGATATAAAGATAAAGCAGCACCCTGGCACCTAAAATATGTGCAAGGAGGCGCCTGGAGCCTTTCTTAAGTGGTGCAGGAGCGCTTATTAGTGGGTGTTTTTTGTAGCAGTAGAAAATCCACTGATCTTCATATATATAATTTTATATTAATATTTTATGATGTTTAATTGTTTTAATTTATATCCTGAAAGCTCTGTCATGATTGACATCATTGCTTGGTCAAAAATCCCAACCCATCTTGTTATTTCAAACCAACCAAATGTGTAACCATCAAGATACATATTAAGCGCTCAACTACCAGGGACCCAATTAAAAGGGGACAAGTCCCCAAACTTGTGAGCCAAGACCCCTAAGTTAAGCCCTGCAATCACCAAACCAATAGGAACTGTAAACATAACAAGGTGACCAAAGTGTACTAGGTATGCAAACCTTCCCATCATTGAGATGAACCTTCCAAGTAGATAATACCCTACCAAGTACGTCAACAGGTAGAAGGAGGCATTGGGTCTAACCAAGGAAGTTTTGGATGGAGGAGGTGGTGTTGTGGAGCGGCCATAATGGAACTTTCTTCCCTAGTGTCCTGAGGGATATTTGAACCACCCATAAGCCAAGGACTCCTTCTGGTGGGAGTCATCAGGTGAGGAGTTATGGTAGTATGTAGTGGGAGTTGGGGTTTCAAGGGCCAATACCACAGAAAGCAAAGAAACTAGAACAGGAAATAACTTCCCTTGATGGCTTCAAAAAGGATTTCATAGAAAGGTGTAAGCAAGATTAAAGTAGAAAGATGATCTTTATTGTTGGAACAAGGGAAAAGATAATCAAGGGCTAGCTTCAATACTGCTTGTGGAATAAAATATGAGTAGATGTTCATTTAGAACTAAAAAGGGAATTGAAACCAAGTTTCTTAAGGCGGGAACCTTTTAAGAGGAATCTAATAATATTTTCCTTGACCTGATTTTTTAGCAGATACAAGCACAAGGAATAGTGGTGATAACAGAGGGTAAAAAATCAAGGACTAGGCACAAGCAGGCTGAGGAAGCGGAGTTGTATATATTGTAGGCTGGGAAGAGCGTCAAGATCTGCTGAAGTGGCTGTTGCGGCTATATGCAAAAACTGCTGTGGAAGCAGCTGTCAGAAAAGTGTGGACCATGGTATTTTATCATCAGCCAAATGATATACTAAGTCTTATAACATTAGGAAAGTACAGAGAACCTGTGACTTTGGTGTAACCTTTGGCCCGTAATATTTTATTGTCATTGGAAGTAGCAAGTCTGACAGGGCCCAAGGCCCAAAGGATTTGGGACAGTTCTTCCTACTTCTATATATAGGTTCATAATGTTGCAACTGAACCAATGAGGATTCAGTATTTGGAATTGGGAAAGACAACAGTCCAATAGAAAGGACATAATAATAAGAATAAGGTATTGTTTGTTGCAACATCTTTGATTACTCCCTCTCAGGGAATTAACGCCCTGAGTAAATCACCAAGCGGCTCACCGAGTGGTTCACCGCCCAGTCAATAAACTGGTGGCATCATTATCAGTTAACCATCTATGACAGGGATCACTCAATCCAGATCCTAAATAGAACATGACTTGATTAAGCCTTGTGACTCAAGAGGAACATTACTCAGATAAGCCCCATGACCTCCATGACGTACATGGACAACATGTGGCTTGTCATGATACTATATAATATTATATATTCATATCCAATAAAGTATCATTCTCTTCTTAATTTTCCCCTTTATTTTGTTTATTATACTTCCCAGAAGTATAAACTTGACAGTGGTAGCACAGGTAGGTTATCCATACCTACCCAAATCAAAGGAAAAATTCCTCCCAAGAAAAGAACCCAAGCAATGTCACTCCCTAACAGTTGGAGAGATTACAAAGTAGGACAAGACGTCCCCCCAGGACTTGTCATATACAATAATCTCCTTTTACCCATTGACCATTACAACACGCTCAAAACCTGCAGACTGTTCCCTACCATGCCATCCACAACAGCGCCTACGCAACCTGAGATACCCAATATTGTGTTTCAACGCTTTTGTCTGCTGAGATTGGCGCCTTCTCAGGACTACGCCGTGAGAACGCCTCTCTTTGGATCAACAGTACCGAGAGCAAATTCAAACAAGTGGAGTACCCCCAAAGACTCTGGGTTAGTGAAATTGCCCTCTGCGTTATAGGGACTGCATCGCGTTTTGTTACCAAATGGCTAGCTTAACATCCTGACCAGAAGGAAAATTGGGAAGTGTTCAAGGCTGCATTCCTCAAAAATTTCTCCATGAAGGACTCAGACGTGGTAATCATGACCAAACTCTGAGCCTTCAAAATGACAGGAGCCATCAAGGAATACATCTCCGCATACAAAGGGCTATGTGACCGTGCGCCCAACACCATCAACTTTGATGAACCTCAACCACGCCTGGACTTCTACAATGGCCTTCCTACACATATTAGACGTCAGTTCAACATGACCTGCTGTAAGAACCTCAAGGATGTATTCTTAGAAGGAAAACGCGCAGCTCAGAAGTCTGACAATCTACATGCCTCCAACAAACGCAAGGAAAACCCTGCAGTTAAGAGAGAGCCTTGCCCCAATAAGCAAAACAACCAAGCCAACGGTATCCAGCCTCAAAATGGAAATTGCACTGCACAAGCCAACTAGGCTAGCACCAAAGATACCAACAAGGAGGGAAAAGCTCAGGGGAGTGCTTAGGCGAGCCACCCTCCCCCTCTTCACAAGACTCGTACAGAGAACAGGACGTGGACTCCATCACCATGATCCAGGTTCCCTCCAGCGACCCTCTCATGTTTGCTGCCCAATCTGGAAATAAACTCCTTACCTATCCTTTATGTTTTTGAAGATACCAGGGCACAGCACTATTTGACACTGGAGCTAATCAATATCTCATTAACAAGAGTTTCACAGACCTCATGAAGTTACCTACCATTTGAAGTAACATCAAGAGGGTCATCATGGTAGACAACTGCAGCACACCAGTTACCCATGAGACCAGACCTTTCAGGGCCCAAATTGGAGACGTCCAAATGACAATTAGTGGCCCCATCATTCCAATCCCCAAATACAATAACATACTTGGATTAGATTGGATGAGAAAGACAAAGCCTCACATTGACTGATACAGTGCCACCCTCACCATTCAGAGAGGAGAAGTCCACCATCACATGTACCTGACACATCTTGATACCCTCATGAGGGACCACATATTTGTAAAGATCATGGAAACGGAGAAAGAAACTGATATCAGCAAAATAAATTGGAGCATATGTACATGTGAAGTCATCCACTTCAAAAACACAGAAATTTAACACAAACAAAATCCAATTAGAGACCAGCTAGTCAATGAATTTCCCTCTGTATTCCAAGAATCACTACCTGGGCTGCCCCCTTATTGGGGCATACAACATGAGATTGACCTAAAGGGTAGCATGCCTAAAGAACAACCAATCTACCACCTCATACCACAAGAAGACAACACGCTGAAAGCCTACCTTGACAAAGCACTCAAGAAAGGCCTCATCAGACCCTTGAAATCACCCTTTGGTGCTGCTATCTTCTTTGTGGTGAAGAAAGATGGAGGCCTCTGCCTGGTCACAGACTACAGGGCCCTCAACAAGGTCACAATAAAGAACAGGTATCCCCTGCCCCTAATTGATGACCTTTTTGATGCCCTGGGAGGGTCCCAAATCTTCACAAAAATTGATTTGATAGCAGGTTACCACCAAATTTGCGTGAAACCTGAAGACATCCCAAAGACTGCGTTCTGGACTAAATACAGATCCTTTGAATGTGTTGTCCTCAATTTTGGCATGACAAACACTCTCAGTACCTTTGTAACCTTCATGAACAAAGTATTTAAGGAACACATTGGGAAAAGGGCAATCATCTACCTGGACAACATCATCATCTATAGTCCCAACCTACAACAACACTGGGAAGACGTCTGCACAGTCCTCTGTACCCTTCAAGAAAACCAACTAATTGCCAAACCGTCCAAATGTGAGTTCTTCTCAACTGAACTCCCCTTCCTTGGTCATATCATTAGCAAGGACGGTATCAAGCCTGACCCAGAAAAAATACGCGCTATAACAGAAATGCCAGCCCCAAGGAACAAGAGCAAGCTTCACACTTTCCTTGGAATGGTAGTGTATGTATGCAGGTTCATCCCTGACTGGGGCACCCTAACAGCTCCCCTATCAGTCATCACTGGGAAAACAACCAAGTTTTTCTGGACACTGTTACAAGATCAACATTTCTGCCAGCTGAAAGAGCGCATGGTTACTGCTCCCATTTTGCAATACCCAAACCGCAAGGGTATCTATGAGCTAGAAACCAACGCCTCTGATTATGCCATAGGAGGAGTCCTCCGTATCCAAACAGCCCAGAAAGACTTCCTCCCTGTGGCATATTAATCCAGGAAGCTATCAGACATCAAAAAAATATACCCTATACACAATAAGGAGTTGGTTGCCATCACACACTGCCTCATGAAATGGCAATGTTATCTAGAAGGAGCCCAGACGTTCAAAGTGCGCACTGACCACAAGTTGTTGATATTCTTCAAGACACAACAACACCTGTCAAGAAGACAAGCCAAATGGATGAGTCTTATACAGAGATACCCCATTCAAATTGAATACAAGCCAGGCAGAGAGATGCTTACTGCAGACTCCCTATCAAGGCTATATAATAAACACATCCTTTGCACTGATGGCGACCCCAACTGGCCCATGTTAATCATGGGGAATCTCCGGTAAGGGTTCCCACCTGGCACACCAATGGACATCCAAGAGAAAGTCCTCAAGAACAAACATCTGTTCAAAAACGTATATGGTACCCTCCACTGAATCCTTCCAAATGGTGACACTGTACCCTAAGTTCCGTCAACACAAAAGATTGACATAATCCTCCATTATCACAGAGACTTGGGACACACCTGTAGCAGAAACTTGCATGAATATCTCAAGACCTGCTACTGGTGGACCAACATGCTAGATGATATCAGAGAATTACTGGAACAATGTGAGGTCTGTTAAAAGTACGCCCAAATCAAAGCTCCACCCAAGTCAGTAGGACCTGTATCCATCACACAACCCTTCAAGGTATGGTTGTTAGATATCGTAGGACCTATGCCTGGTGAAAGCAAATGCAAGAAGTACATCATCACAGCCATTGACTATGCAACCAGATGGCCCTTAACACAAGCCACAAAAGAACACAAAGGTAATGACATGAGACAATTCATTGGCAAGGAGATAATATCTAAGTTTGGAAAGCCCAACCTCTTAATCACAGATGAAGGCACTGAACTCAAAGCTATTGACACCAACATCTATCTTGCCAAAATGGAATAAAACACGTCACAGCCAGCCCTTATCACCCACTAGCAAATGGACATGTAGAACAACTAAACGTCTCTCTAGTGGAAGCCCTCAGTAAGTTATCTGCCAATAATCAAAAAGCCTGGGTTGACATGCTAACAACTGCCCTTATGGTCTGTAGAACACAAGTCAACTGCAATACGGGCAAAAGCCCTTATGAACTTGTCTATGGTCAGAAACCCTCACTTGTCAGTACAACCACGGGACCACAACTGCCACTTCCAAAGAAGATACCAGACAGCAATGACCCAAAAGTACTATAAGCCAGAAAGGACCAAGAGACAATGGAACAACAAAGGGTTCAGCAGAAAGCAATCCTATTGCAACAAGAAAGGTTCCAAGTTGGAGACAAGATCTGGGCTGTCAATCACAATGAACACAAATTAGACCCAGGATTATGCGGACCAGGCATTGTAATGGAAGTGAAACGCAATAACACCTACCTCATCAAAGGGATTGGAGCTTGAACCAAACTAAAATGTATGCATCATGATTGACTTTGTTTGTGTAAGGCAAGGGCAGCTCAAAAAAATTCAAGGCTCCCTGTTCCTAACGCCAAACTGGATCAGTATCAAGCCTTTATACCAGATACCCTCAAGAAGGTCCCCAAGGCTCCGCCTTCCAGCACCCCAGGGGAAGATGTTGCAACATCTTTGATTACTCCCTCTTGGGAAATTAACACCCCAAGTAAATCACCAAGCGGCTCACTGAGTGGTTCACCACCCAGTCAATAAACCGATGGCACCATTATCAGTTAACCATCTATGACAGGGATCACTCAATCCAGATCCTAAATGGAACACAACTTGATTAAGCCTCTTGACTCAAGAGGAACATTACTCAGATAAGCCCCATGACCTCCATGACGTACATGGACAACATGTGGCTTGTCATGATACTATATATTAACCTATATTCATATTCAATAAATTATCATTCTCTTCTTAATTTTACCCTTTATTTTGTTTATTATACTTCCCAGAAGTATAAAATTGATACATTTATTGTAGAATATTGTGATTAATATATCATATGGGGAAAGCCACAAGGGGGTGGCATAGTGGAAAGTTCCATATAAGGTTCAAAGCCAAGGAATAACTTATGCGGGGATCAGCAAGTTGAATTGGTAATGCTCCTAATTAGGATGAAGTACCCGCCATTTGATGTTACCATCAGATTAATCCATGTTGTTAGATACGTCAAGGGGCAACTAATCAAGCGCCCTCTGTGTATTGTAAGATATGTTAGCAGGCAAGTATGGAAGCTTGGTTGCAACACCCCCCTTGCCCCCTGCTTGTTGTCAGACACCAAGACCAGAGTCTGCGGAAGGTCTGGGAAGGTCCGCACAAATAACCTTTGTATAGGGATGGTGCGGCAGGGGTGCAAGCAATCATGGTGAAGCTTCTTGGTATTCCCTTGGGCGTCTTTGAGTTGATAGGTATGATTGTCATAGACAGCGGCTATCTTGAAGGGCCCTAGGTGGTTTGGCTCCAACTTGGCAGAATTGGGATTGAGGGAGTAGACGGGCTCACCTACAATGTATCTAGCTTCAAGGTGCTTTGTCCCTTCTTCAATTTGCTTGTGTTCAATTTCCCGGGCTTTGGCACGCCATTGATCTAGGGATGGGGTTGTTACTAGGGGAGGCTTGTCAGGAACCCTGGACCATAGCTTTCCTTTTCAACTCCTGTCAGACTGTCAGGTGTCCCAAAGGCCAGGGTGCTGGGGCTGAACCCTGTGCCCCTGTTGATTCTTGCTCGCAGGATAAGTAGAGCGGTGGGCAGGTGTTCAGTCCATGCGGTGTTGGGGTGCTCTTGTGAGAGCTTGGCAATCAGTTGAACAAGTGAGCCGTTTAACTGTTCCACGCGTCCATTGGCTTGAGGATGATAGGGGGCCGTAACTATACATTAGAGTGTGTTCTTGGCGCAGTATGCCTTCATGACATGCCCAACAAGTTTGGGGCCACCATCTGTGATGAGAAGTTTGGGTTGCCTAAAGTGGGCCACAATTTCCTTGCCAATGAAGCAGGTGATGGTGATGGCGGTATGGTTAGTTGTTGTTCAGGCCACTGGCCAGCAAGTGAAGTAGTTGATGGCAGTGATAATGTACTTCTTCCCCAGTCTGTCTTTGGGGAGTGGCCCCACAATGTCAAGGGCCCACTGCTCAAAGGATTCCATGGCCTTGATGGGCAGGACAGACTTGGGGGGTGCAGGTTTGGATGTGTTCTTTTTGCACAGCACACACTTTTTGAGGAGGTCCAAGATGTCTTGACACATGCGCGGCCACCAAACCTTCTGTTTCATGATCTCAAAGAGGTTATGCCCTCTGATGTGACCCAGGGTTTGGTGGTAGTGCAATATTGTGTCACCTCGTTGCGTGGTGGGAATGTAAGGTGTCTTATCACCTGTCTCTGCCCAAAAGCAGACGTTACCAGCATTGGTGGTGAACTGACTCTCATTGTCCTTCAACTTGGAGATGGTTACCAAGTTAAGGCCCTCGTAGCAAGTTGCCTCAGGGCGGAGGTATAGCATGGGCCAATTGGGGTCCAAACCATTGTCTCCAGTGATAGACGTTACATAGAGTTGCAAAAGGGCGTCAGCTGTGACAAGTTCCTTCCCAGGCTTGTACTCAATGCGCAACTGGTAAGGGGATAGACGCTCAACCCATCCTGCTTGGCAGCGTGTCAAGTGGGACTGTGTGTTGAAGTACTGGAGCAACTTGTGGTCTGTCAGAACACGGGGTGGGAAGATAGCACCTTTTAGGTAACAGCACCACTTCTCAACACAGTGCACAATTTCTGCCAGTTCTTTATCATGGATGGGATAGTGTTGCTCTGATTTGGTAAGTTTCCTGGACTCATACACCATGGGGAGAAAGACGCCATTGTCAGTTTCTACCCTTAGCACACCCCCTATGGATCTGTCAGAGGCATTGGTCTCAAGTTTTTACTGACAGTTTTGATTGAGAAACTGCAGTGCTGGTGCTGTTGTGAGTCTTTGTTTCAACATTTCAAAGGCTTGATCTCTGACAGGGATCCAATGGAAGCACTGTTTGGTGTTGAGGAGCTCAGTGAGAGGTGCAATTAGTCTCCTGCAATTGGGAATGAACTTGCGCACATAGGCAACCATGCCTAAGAATGTCTGCACCTGTCCCACATCAGTGGGGGGCAGCATGCTAGTGATTGCCTTGATTTTGGCAGGGTCAGGCTTTATCCCTTGGGCAGAGATAGTGTGCCCAAGGAATAAAAGCTCCAACTTGAGGAACTTGCATTTAGAGGGTTTAGCTTTTAGCTGGTTTTTCCAAAGGGTGTTGAGGACAGTACAGAGGTGTTGGAGGTGTGTGGTTTGATCTTGACTGAAGACAATAATGTTGTCAAGGTACACAATCACACAGTTTCCAATCAGGTCCTCAAATGCTTTGTTCATCAATATGGCAAAGGTGGAAGGAGCGTTGGTCATTCCAAAGTTCATGACACAACACTCAAACAACCTGTAGCACGTGCAGAAGGCAGTTTTTGCCTCATCCCCTGGTGCAATGCAGACCTGGTTGTACCCCGCAGTGAGATTGATCTTGCTAAAGACCTTTGCACCTGCAAGTGTATCAAACAGGTTGTCAATAAGCGGCAGGGGGTACTTATTCTTGACTGTCACCTCATTTAGGGTGTGGTAGTCTGTGACCAGGAAAAGGGACCTGTTCTTCTTGGCTACAAAGAAGACAGCCACCCCGTATGGAGAGAGTGAGGGGCAAATGAAGCCCTTATCAAGCGCGTCCACAAGGTGTTGGCGGAGGGTCTCATCTTCCTTTGGTGTAAGACGGTATAATGATCGTGCTTTAGGTAACAATCCTTGAAGTTTTACAGTGTGCTGGATCTCCCAGGGAGGAGGTAGTTGTTCAAGTGTCTTGCTGAATACGTCCTTGTACTCCTTGAGGAGTGCAGCAAGCGCTAGTGGTGGTGAGGAGGTCAAGGGAGGGACTGCAGATGGTTCAGCATGGATAACTTTGACTGAGCATTGGTTAAAGTCTAGTTCCCCCCTTGAAATTGTACAAGCCTGTCTCTGTTATTCTGAAAAACACAGTATAATGAAGTAACTTGTTCATTTCCACATGATAGATCTTTAACCCCACCCCATTTCTATTGAGGGTGATGACAGAGGTATCCCAGTCAATGTAGGGGCGGTTGTACCAAAGCCAGTCAAGGCCAGCAATTATGCTGTGGCTGAGCCTGGCCATGATTGGCCCAGAGAGCTTAACCTGGATGTTCTCCATTCTCACAGAGAAGGGTACTGTCTTGTGGGTGATTGCAACTCTGCGGGAGTCAGCTACTTGTACTGCCTTGAACCTGCTGGGCACTTGGTCCAGTTGTTGAGAGTTAGAAAACACCTGGTCCACCATAGTGTGGTTGGCCCGGTATCTACCAGTAATTTGTGGGTGTTCCCACGGAAACAGAAGGGATATGATAAGTGTGTTAATTTATTTGAGGAGTGGCTTGCTTGCAGTACAGGGTTGTCACTGTGGACTTGGAAGACGTCCAGGGTTTTGACTTCATAGATGTTGTAGTCACAGGGGTTCTTTGCGAGCAAGGATTGAGAGGATGGGTCAGGTGGGGTTGCAGGGCCTCTTGTTGCTACAACCCCCAGGCTTTTCCCTTATCCTCAATCTACACTAGCTGGAGCTCCCCCTTGTGGGGGCTTTTAGTCCCATTATCCTGCTGACGGGGCTGGCAGCAGCCCACTTTATTGTGGCCATTGCCAGGTGTTGTACATGGTTGGGATGAAGCGTCACTGGTACGGCAGAAGACCATTGAGGACTGGTTATTAGCCTCCACAATGGCATTGTAGCAGTCATCAATGAAGGTGCAGCAACCTACAGGGACCCACTTGCAGATATGGGGTTTTAACCCATTGATGATGAGGGTGAGTAGCATTGCATTTCCATTGGTCACAGCTTTGGGGGTGGCAGCAAGAGCTTGTTGCCAGGCAGCAAGGTACTCAGGAACAGACCCAGTTTGTTTGATTGCTAGAAGAGGAGTCCCCACAATAATGGTGGAGAAGGTTTTGCTGTAGCAGGACTTGGCAACGTCTTGGAATGTTGCCCAGGTAATGTCAAGTTCCTGACTAGCCCAGTTAGTGAACCACACAGCGGCAGGGCCCGTGAGGCGCCCAGACGCAGTGGCAATCCACATGGGCTCAGGAACCTGACAGATACAAAGGCAGGTTTCAGTAGATTGAAGCCAACTGACAATGTTGGCCCCCTTGATGCCACCTGCAAAGGATGTTAGCTGAAGGTTGAGCATGCGTTGGGACAGGTCTGACTGGGGCAGGGTGACGCTGGCGTCACGCTGCCTGAGGTGGAGCCTATTGTACACGCTTGTGAGAACTAGCTGGTCTTGATAGATGATGTACCTGTTGGGGATGTCCCCCTTGGGGATTGGCAGGAAAGTTTCTTGTTCAGGAGTAGCCATACAGCCTGTACTCTGTCCTTTCTTAGGGGGAATTTTGTTTTAGGTAGGTTGTTAACCTACCGCTGCTATTACTGTTGCAACTGAACCAATGAGGATTCAGTATTTGGAATTGGGGAAGACAACAGTCCAATAGAAAGGACAGAATAATAAGAATAAGTTATTGTTTATTGTAGAATATTGCAATTAATATACCATATGGGGAAAGCCACAAGGCCACAAGGGGGTGGCATAGTGGGAAATTCCATGTAAGGTTTGAAGCCAAGGAATAACTTGTGCGGGGATCAGCAAGTTGAATTAGTAACACTCCTAATTAGGATGAATTACCTGCCATCTTATGTTGCCATCAGATTAATCCATGTTGTTAGATACGTCAAGAGGCAACTCATCAAGCTCCCCCTGTGTATTGTAAGATACGTTAGCAGGCAAGTCTGGAAACTCAGTTGCAACAATAAGTTGTTGTCTCTATATTTTACTTTAAAGTTTAATACTGTATGGTGACAGTATGATCTTTTGCTCTCCACTTAATTAGAATCAAACTAGGGAAAGGATTTGAAATATCAACTCTTTATTAGACAACTGATATTGAGGCTGGGCCGGCTTCCACGTTTATCCAGGTTATCTCAGGCCCAACCTTGGGTGGGTGTGGTTTGTGACAGAAGCTTGTGTGACAGCTTCCACAGCTCAGTATCCTTTCTGAGGCTGTGCAACTATCCCTCAATCTGAGCAGAGTAGCTGTGAACCTGGACCATGTTCCAGGTGGCTAGCTAGCCGGACTGGCTACTAGTTGGTGGAGATAATTATTCCTCAATCAGAGCTACTCTAATACAATAGGCTCAAAGCCTTTTATCTTAGAGTGTTTGGCTTGACAGCCCAGTCTATTTTGGGCTCTTCTAGAAGTGTTTCAGATGATGGCCCATATGATGGCCCTTGTTCTAGAATGTAATTTAAGTTTATAATAGTAATTATATATGGGAAGCATGTTTGAGGTGGTTGTTTAGGTGGACTAATTAATTGCACAATATCTGCATGTTTCACTATTAATTAGGAATACATGAAATTGTTAATGCCAGGACATAATTTGGCTGTTGATTCATTGATTCTGCAACCTGCAGCCCACATCATTCTATTGAAACCATTCCAAAGAGCAATTGCCATCTGGCCCACAATAATTGGTTTAATCTGTTAATTAGTTAATATCCCAAAATCCTGACAGCAGCCAATCAGAGTTCAAGCAGGTGCTGACATATGTTATTTTGTTATTAACCTTTCTCATTTTAGATTCAACCTTGAAAGCAAAAGTTGATTGAATATAGTCATTATAAATAGGTAAAGTATCTTTCAAACCCTTATTAACATTAATGTTAATGTTCCTGGGGTGGTCCTGAGTGTGAATTCTGTCCAGGGAGCTGGTCTCATTAATTGTTTTAAATTTGGACTCTTTGTTGGAGGGTTGTGAACTAGTATTCTGACCAGTAAAAATACAATTGATGGAATCACCATTAGGGGAGTCAGGGAATAATTCCCTGACATCAACAAAGATCCCACTTACAATCAAAAGATTTCCAAAAATCCCTCTACTTTACAGCCAGCCTCCTGCTTATAGCGTCTTTTTCCAAATGTTTCTGCCTTCAGAATGACATTCTTTAAAATTTTAAACCATTGAAACTAAATTTCTCCTTTAATAAAATAAGCTTAAACTCTTGCTTTCTCAAAAGCTTAAAGTATTCATTCACTATTTTCTAGATCATACTTTAAACTTCTTGCTTCTAACCAATGATATTCATCAGTAAAATAGCCTCTAACTCAACCAATTATTGCAATATTTAAACTTTCACTATTTTTGATGTTTCTCTGCAATAAAATTAGGAAATTAATTTTCACCACTCAAGTTGCTTGAAGCATTAACACTTTTCACAGAAAAGTTTTAACCAGTTCCCTGTTTTTCAGAATTCTCTTTTCTGATACCACTGCTATTATGCAGCTCAACTTGGTTATTTTTTCTCTTTCCCTAACTTGAAAATCATTCCTTAAGTTCCTTATGTTTTTCTTGAATTATAGTTCTTTTTGATCTAAAAACTTAAAGGTTAATAATTGTTCTAAGCTTACCTTACTCCTGGACAAGTTTTGAACTCAGAAACTATACAATTTGTTAACTATTGCTTGATCTGAACTTTACCTTTAATTTCCAAGCTTAAAAATTAATCTCATACTTGTTTTTCCCTGGTTTTTGCTTGCCTTCAGAGCTCAACGTCACTCACCTTTGCTCTTTCTGCTTGCTGTTTCCTGGCCTCTGTCCTTAGTCTTTTTTAAGTTAAGACTAAACTCTAACAGTCCCTGACTATTCCCATGACCATCATTAACCTATGATGGTTAATTTCTTCTCTCCTTTACCTTCACCTCAATTCACTAAAATTTAAATAAAAGACTTGAGTTTCTAGTCTCAACTCCAAGTTGAGATTGTTTGACTTGCACCACAAAAAGGTACTTGTTAGGTTTTGTGTCTTGTGTTTTATCTTTAATTTTTATTCTTGTATCTCTCCAGCTTAGTTTTATGATTCCATTTGACTACATCTTCCATCAGTTAGGCAATTTTTATAGTGGGACTCACACTTTTATTGTTGACAGTTTCAATCTCCCAGCTAGTGCTGATCACTTCCCAGACTTAGAGATTGATTTTTTAACCAAATCTTCAGTCATTAAGACTGGTCTTTATTTTTTTTCTTAGATTTAATAAATTGCCTTAGTCCCTAATTCACTTCTTATAAGCTTTTAGGAGCCTTATTGCAGTTATTGTTGCAAACCTTGCCTACCTTTTTATACTTAACTAATATAAATATTCTTGGTTTAAAGGCTTTAGTTTACAATAATCTACCCCATGCCTTCAGACCTTACACTTTTCTAGCATCAGCCTTTCTTGTGTTCAAACTTAACCAATTTAAATAGTAAAATACTATTTAAATTGTTTTTCTTGACATTCTTCAACATTTTTCTGAGATCTTACTCTCATAGTAAAATCCATGAAAAATGTCCCACCAAAACTTATCTGTATTCTGCTCTCATAGAAAAATACCTTTATATACCCTAGAAAATTAATACAAAATCCTCTTATCTGCAGTTTCTTCAACGTTTCTCCTTAATTTTAATATTGAGATAAAACCAAGGCAAAATTTTACCTTCTTCTACCTTTGCAAATCAATTCAGAGAAATGTTGTAAAACTTCTGCAAACCACTTTGCTCTGTTTTTTCACTTACCAAACCACTTTGGAGAAATGTTAAAGCATTTCCCTGAACTGTCCCAACCTTTTCTCTTGGTATAGCATTCCACATAGCTATTAACACTTCTGAAGCCTTTAAATATGGCTTACATCCTAGCTTCCCTCTGATAGTCCACATTAGTCAACACCTCAGAATCAGGAAATAAGTCTCCACAAGTGAATCAATCTATACTTCACACCCATCAGAGGCCCCCAACTAGGTCATCAGGAGCAGACATACCTCATGCACAACTACTGTTTTTACCCCCAAGTGGTTAGCTTGAGCTTTCAGGCATAAAGTAATCAACTTTACTTCAAAGATACCTACACATTGGTGTAGCTGGACAAGGTTGGATAAAAAGTGTCCCTTTTAGGGAAGCTTCTAGGAATGCACCAATTACTGTGTCCTTTTTCTTTTTTTTTACCTTTAGGAGTGTTCTTTTTTCCTAATATCCCATGATCCTGGACATTCAATGCCAATTTATAGTAGGATATAAAAATGACATTGTCTGTGATATTGGACAGGCAGCAGGTAATTGTGGCACTAATTACTGGGCTGTGTGGCAAATCAGAGTTACCATCCCACTCATCATCTGTGTAATTAGTCAGAACCAAGATACCAACAACAAGCTCATAAATCCAGAGCTGTGCTGTTTGGGAGGCAATGAATATGCTGTGGAGCCTGAGTAGGTGTTGGAACTCAGTCACTTGGAGGTATGGGTCCCGCTGGAGAAGGGCAAGCATGATAGGATATGTATCCTTAAGATGGGAATCTGGCTGCTTCTTCAACTTCTTTGTTAAGCTTTTCACCACCTGTCTTCATGAGAGCTCAGAATTTTTGTCTGACCACCAACTTGGTGAATTATAGGCAAGTGAAAATTTCTGTAAAGGCCATGTCACTCTGGTTGAGGCTCATTATCTCCTCAACAAAATCATTGGTTATCAGATGTTGCTTGGGAACATACTTGCCATGCTGATACCCTGATTAGGCAGGGTTTGCTCTGATTGGCCTGATTTGATGTGCAATGGTTGGATCAAGTTGAAGAGGACCAAAGTTGCCCGGTCTTCCATGTGTGGCATGGGCTCAGGTTGGGCCTGGTCTTGGATACCTCATATTAGTTGTCAAAAAACAAAACCAGAGCTTTTCTTGACAAACATATAGCTCATTTTCCTTGCAACTTAAGTTGAGTTGAATGTACAGAGGCTCCATAGCAGCTGTGCTCTCTTGCTTAGAAACTTGGGCTTGAAGATGCTCCTGGGACTGCCCCTTCACAATAACAAACTTATTATCAATATTATAAACCACTTTAAACTAAAAGGCAATAAAAGTTCTATTAAAAACAAAAAATCAAATTATTTCCAGGGTATTGATTTTATTTAAGTATGTGCTCATATTTAAGATATTATCTCAGACATAAATGGTCAAATTTGGATGTGAGTAGATTGAAAATAATGCTGAATTTCCTTGAATTGATTTTGGTGGATTCACTCATGAAGTCCACTATTTCCAATTTGAGTCCCAAAATTAATCAAGATTTTCAAAAAAATGAGTTGTTTCATGTTTAAACTCTTCACTTTTGTGACTGAACCAAATTTATTTTCTCTTTGTATCATTTTGTTACACAATCACTACAGTAGTTTTAAAAGCTATGGTGATAAGCAAAAATAATTCAGATTTAAACAAATGAACTCAGAGGTAAACAAAAATTAAAGAAATAAATTTATATTGATTTACAATAGATTTGGATTCATTTTGATTTTGTTTAAATCTGAGTTCATTTGTTTAAATCTGAATTATTTTTGCTTGTCACATAGCTTTTAAATCTACTGTATCATATTTGATGTATAATGCTTTAGAACATGAATGGTTTTGCATTTGTTTTGAATATGGAGCACAATTGTTTACTGTCTCATTTTTGGGATTATGTATTTGATTTTAGTTTCATTTGTGATTGACTATTTTTGTAATACAGACCTAGACAAATGGAATTTTTATCAAGTAAATTGACCTTGAACTGGTTCCAGTTGAATTTTTGTGTGACTGAACCTATGTGTTCTGAACTGAACCATTTTTTATCCCAACAGGTTGTAAAACTATTTTATTAATTAATATTTTGGCAGCAGCAGCTAAGCTCTGGTAAGCTATCCACTAAGATCAGAGCCAGAAGTTTATCAGAGCTGGGCCAGCACCCTGATCTGGAGTGTTGGCTCCTACCTCAACCTCTTGGGCAATTAAGAATGTCATGATATTTTTCAGGATTTTGGGATAGACTAATTAACAGATTTAACCAATCAGCATAAGCCAGAAGTTAATTGCTCTTAGAAATAGTTTCAACAAAACAACACAGGCTGCAGGATCAATGGATCAATGATCAAATCATATCCTGGCATTAAAAAAATTCATGCATTATAACTAATTAATGGAAACTGTAATTATTGCTCATTAATTAGTTTTCTTATGCAAGTGCCTTGATATGCATCACATAATAATTACTATTCTAAACTTTAATTATATTCCATAATAGAAGAGCTGTTATATGGATTGTCATCTGCATTACGTCTAGAAGAGTCCATCATGCACTGGGCCACCAAGCCAAACACTCTAAGATAAAAGGCTCTGAGTCTATTGTATTAGAGTAGCTCTTATTAGATACAGTAATTTTAAAAGCTATGGCAACAAGCAAAAATACTTCAGATTTAAACGGAATGATTTCAGATTTAAACAAAATCCAAGTTGCGCGAGATTCAGGATTCAATTAATTTAAATATTTGTGGTTAATAAATGAACTGTCAAACCAAAAACAAAATTTCACTAACCCATTATACAAAATTAAAGCAAACATCAAGTGGTGTAGTTCAAACCACAAACAAAATGAACTGACACAACAAGTGAAATGGATGGATGCTGTTCCAGAGTATATTATAATCCAATCAGGATTCATATGAGGCACCAACAGAAGAACTAAAACAAAACAAAACTTGAGCAATCTAGAAGCAAAATTACACAAGCACAAAATGAAATGAACTCACACAAGATGTGTAGTATGAGCAGCCTAAAATAGAAAAATATCAATTTAACAGCCAATCAACAGCTATCCAATTTAGGAACAGAGGCATTTTATCCATTTTCATGGCTCCAGATTTGTATGAAAAGGTTTTGAGAACCTTTCAAATATGGACTTGAGATTATAATAAAAACAAATTATTAATTTTCAAAACTTCTACTTTTAGTGATCTTATCCTAGGTTTTTACAATGGTTTTTACAATGGTTTTTACAAGCAACATCTTCAACTGCGCCAGCAGCCAAGCCAGAAGCAGCCAGACCAGCTTCAATGGAGGCAAGGCTCAGAACGTGGAGGCACCTGTTTACACCCAAGCCTTTGAGGCGGGTAACAAGGAAGCTGACCTGTTACTGTTCCCTGACCCATATGGCTTTGACTTGTTTGAGAGTCACTTAGCATCTAGCTCTGCCCTTGCTCCCACACCCACCCCTGCATAAGCTGCCTGTCAACCAACCAATCAGGATGGCAACCTTGATTTGGAACAACTTCCCGCCACTGCCCAACCTGCCCCCCCTCAGCCAATCAGGCTTCAGCTCCAGCCTCCCAGCGCCCCAAACACAGAATAATCACTGCCCAAATTCTTCAGGAAATTGTGGCACTCAACCTGCAGGGTCTGTCCTGGGATCAGATAGCCAGCCAATTACAATTCACCTGGGCTACTGTCATGTGGGAACTCAACAACCTGATGAGTAAGGGAAATCTGATTGGGACAGCCAAGAAGCCAAAGAAGGCCACAGAGTCCCAGATCAATGAGGCATACCCAATAATGCTTGACCTCCTCCAGCAGGACCCCAAGCTTCCCTTGACCCAGGTCCAGAAAAAACTTGCGCATCATGGAATTTGGGTGTCTGAGCGCATGGTGCAGCTCTGGATGCACGGAAAGGTGGCTTTAATTAGGGTTCTTACAAATTTTGCTGGCAACCAATGGGATGGCGCTAAGGATTCCCCATATGACACCGCAATAAAATCAACCCTGGTCAGATGCTTGACAAGTCTAACAGATGACATCATGTTTGTCTTGTACTACAAGTTATTGATTGCATTTGACAAATTTGGTGAGCAAGGAAAAGCTGCCACCAAGAATAGAAGGAAGAAGGTCAAGAAGGGGACATTCATTTGGTGCATTTCTGGCTGTTTCAGCCAAGGGTTTTGTCTACTATTGGACAAACCCTGATTTCATTGATGGGTACTCATACGGCCACATCCTCAGTAGATTGCTCAACTCTTGGGATGGCTCAAATTCCAAATACCAGGTTTTCTTGAGCCACCAGATAGAGGGTAGCTCCACCGCCCTCAAGGCCATCCAGCAATGCAGGCACCAGGCCTCAGTGTATCCAGCTGGTCACGCTGACGTCCATCTGGCAGATGTTGTGTTCTTTAATATTAGAGATACACTCCAGGAGCGCTGCCCTCAGGCTTTCAACAACCTCTATCTTGGGGTCCTTGATCACAATTTTCTTGTTGGTCACCAAATGGTGGCTGCTTGTTTGCGCAAATGGTTTTCCATGTGAACATGGGCAACCAATCATGCAAGGATAAGCGCCTATCACCCTGTGCCACAGCCACCTACCAGCCCATCCAGCCAATGACTGATGAGGAGTACAATGAGCGGTATATGACGGCCATCATGCAGAATCCTCCTGCCTCCACCCCCACCACCAGCACACCCCACCTGCAAACCCAAACCATCCAATCCCAGACCCCCAAGGCCAGTACTGCCTCTATGTCTTCCTTCCTGCGCCATTCTGCCTACTAGGCATCACTCTTCCACACCTCAATAAACCCCCTGGTCCCAAAAGATTTCTATTTATATTATCTTTATTTTGAATTTCAATTGTTTGTCTTCTCTTTGTTTATAGTTGGCTATATTTTTTATTTTCAGCTTATTTCTATAAAATCATATATTTACTATGTCATGTATCTAGATCCTGAACACAGTTATTTTTAGCACCCAAACACATCCCCTTGTGAAAATATTAACAACAATTTGGTGATCAACTGAATTTAAATTAGAAAATTATAGGTTAATTGTATTTAGATAAAGTTGTTACTGATCCAAATTAAAAACCTTAATGATAAGCTTTAAGCCAATCAGGAGCCAAGTGATAAAGTGATTGTTGTGACATAAAGGGTCATTCAATAATTCTTTGATGCATGTGCACTAATTAATATGCATGGCTGGATGTTTTGCCATTGTACACCATTGCTGCTGTGGCAAGTTGTTGATAGACTAGTGCCCAATCAGCTGCTGGGTTAGCACTAGTCCATCAACAACTTGCCACAGCATCAATGGTGTACAATGGCAAAACATCCAGCCAATCATATTAATTAGCGCACATGCATCAAAGAATTATTAAATGACCCTTTATGTCACAATAATCACTTTATCACTTGGCTCCTGATTGGCTTAAAGTTTATCATTAAGGTTTTGAATTTGGATCAGTAACAACTTTATCTAAAAACAGTTAACACTATAATTTTCTAATTCAAATTTAGCTGATCACCAAATTGTTGCTACTATTTTCACAAGGGGCTATGTCAAGCGCCAAAAATAATATGGTAATCAAGGAAACAATGCCAACACAAAGAAAACGACCCATATCAAGATGAGCGTAAAACATATACACAATGGGTAAAAAGATAGGATAATGTAATAAATGGGAAAACAAAAAGGAATAAACAAAGAGGCAACAGTATCAAAATAATACAGAATTTATTGGGGAAAAAACTATAAAAACATATGGAAAGGTTAGTAAAAAATCAATGAGAAAATTGGAAAGGCTTCTGAAGGACCTCAACTTGGCAATTGCCAAAATAAAGAACATTGACTGCAAGGTCAAAGCCAAAGTGAAGTCTGCCGTCTTCACTGGGGACAAAATTGACAAGGTGTCCGCAAAGGCACTAATGTCAAAAATGCCAGACACCCCAGAGAAGACAATTGAGTTCTTACTAAATATTCAAAAAACTGTGGTCAAGGGCCTCCAGTTCAAGGCATACAATCTTTCTGCGCTGTCTGTCTGGGTTGATGACCCGGAGATGTATGCCCACCTCAAACCTGCCAAGCGTGCCAGGGCAGAGGATATCAAATTGCTGGCGTAATTACTTGCACCAAGAATGGCAAAGCTGGCTGAAGCCACCAGCAAGGAAGAAACCCAAGAAGGTAACCTAAAAAATTATAATTAATAAAAATTCTTAAATACTTATCTTTTTTTAGAAGATGTTGATGATGAACTCTGTTGGGTCCTGGTTCCTTTTGTCCCCCTCATCTTCTACTCCAACTACGCCACTCATGTGGCCAAACAGTTTTTTCTGTCCCCCCTGTCTTGCAGGAGCTTGAAGACAGGATCCATGGTATATTCCCAATGTCCAGGGAGGCATTGGCTGGGTTTTTCATGATGAGGGGGCATCTGAGTGGGCAGTTACTGCCTACAAGGATGCCCAACTGGTCTGCCTGGACCTGGTTAACCTCAGTGAAGTTTACTGTGTAAACTCCATTGAGCTTGTTTGGGACGTCCTGGCAACGCTCCCATTCAAGAATATACCAGAGATGGGCCAGGCTCATGCGGCTGCTTGCTTCTGCTTCCCAGTGGAGCATACCATCTCTTATCTGTTGAAGAACTTTGGGTGTGTGGTGTCAAAATTGGCTGTTGTAGATGCAACAGCCGTAAAAAAGACAAAAATCCTCCTGGTGGACTTTGGGTTGGCCTGGAGTGCCAACAAGACGGGGGTCCCTGCAGCTATGGAGCTGACCTTTGCCAAAACCAAGCACTAGAATTAGATTAGCTCTTTATACAACAAATTGTGTGAGTTTACAGAAGCCTTTGCTGGACAAAGGCTTCAATTTGTTGTCTACCTTGGGTATCTTTTCTTCTTTGGGATGAGCGCCAGTGTAGAGGACCTAGACGGGGTCCTTCTTGGGGTCGACAAGGCCAGGCTCTCACTGGACAGGAAGAAGGTCCCCCCTGGGTATGACTTGGTGGAGCACGTCATCCAGGACGCCCTGGTCCTGGCTGGCATCTTTGGGTTTGCAGCCCTGCCAGAAAAGCTGCTCCTCCATTCCCACCTTGCCATCCTTCCTTTTACCAGCAGGCGCAAATACTTTAATAAGGGTGTATCCACTGTCCACGGTGTGGCGGTGAAGGTTGTGCGCCACCTCCATCGCGGGGTGGGTACATACCGCTGAACCCATTATAGGTGCACTTAATTTTATATCTATATCAATAAATGTAAATACTCTACTATATTTTTATATTATAAATAATTTTTCAAATAATATTTTAGCAAACAAGATTTGCAAAATATATTGCGGAAATGGGTTTCATAAAAGTATAAAATAATACAGTAATAAAGTAAATTTCAACCTTACAATTTACATTTAATTTTTATAAGACTATTTTATATTTATTTGACAAAAGTGATATAAATATATTTGCATAATCCAGTATCAAGCGTTTAGGATAACCTCAGATGACATATTAAATAATATATAATAAAATAAATAAATTACTTACATCTATTGATGGATCTTCTGAATGTTATTTTGGGCATGGAACCATCTAAATATAAAATGATAATCAATAAATCTTGAAAAGTAAATTAGAGAATATAAAAAAATTGGACTTGCTAAGCCTTTAATTGATTGGCTGTTTGGCTAGGCACGCGGGGATGAACAAATCAGTGTGGCCATAGAATTTGGCCACGGTCTCAGCTGGGAGGGTATGGATCCTGGCCTGCATCAAATCAAACAGGTCCTCGTTCCCTGTTGGGGTTCCTCGCTTGACAACTCGCTTGAGCCACCCAAAGACTTCCTCAATGGGATTTAGGAAGGGCAAATAGGTGGGGAGGAAGAAAAGGTGCAAATTTGCTGTGGCCAATTGCTGGGGGGCCACTGCAATGCTTGTGTCAATCATTGGGAATTCCTCAAGAATGTCAGCCACCTTGTGGAGACCAATGTTGTCCAACACAATCACATTGTTGAAGCCCGGGCCTGTGCGCCTCAGGTGCTCCTGGACCAATCAGAGGAATGACAAGAAGGTACGGCTGTTATGAGATCCCCAATATCATTTGATAAAGCTCAACCCCCTTTGGACTGGGGAGAGCCACCATTGAATAGGCTGTGGCGCGGACTGCAGCACGCCGAGCCATCTTGTCATTTGAGCCTTTGGGGACATACCCATTGCGCATAGACAAGGCAAATGCCAATTTGTCAATATAGTAAAATTTGGCCGTTCTCTTGGCTTTGAGGGCAGTGTACACCTCAGCGTAATTTTTCCTGGTCTCAATATTGGCTGGGCTATTTCTGTTGTAGGGAGATACCCTGAGCTTTTTTCAGGAAAAGTGCATCCCCTTGAGCAGATGGTAGTAAAAGAAAATTGAGGCGTCAACCCTAAAAGCGGACTTGACCATGGCCTGTATATTTGCCAGTTCAAGATGGTGGTCCCGGGTGATCCACTGGTGGATTGCTCATTTGTGCTCCTTGGTGAGCATGGTTGAAACGCATAAGGATTTCTACGCGGCAAGGACTCGTCCAGTATCAATGAACTTGTTGAAGGTCTTTGAGGCGCACTTGGAATCCACCTCAACAAGAGCCACAGCCGCCTTGTAATCACCAGATTTCCACATGAGCCAGAGAAGGATGATGTGCTTAATGTCAGAAATGTGCTTGTGAGCGGGCTTTTTAGTGGTGGGAATTGGCTCGTTGGCGTTGGGAACAACACAGGGCATGGGCACCTTGGTGTAAAACGCAGCAACTTTCTTTAGCACTAACTGTCCCTCATCAGTTTGGTAGAACTCAGGCTCCTTGTCCTCCTCCTGATTACCATCACTGACGTAGGGCTTGTAGCTAGTATCAATTACAGGCTTCACCTTCTCCAGCATGGCTAACGGGACCGCCTCTTGTCAGTATATAACATCAAACACATACAAAGTAAGTTCTACCTCCTTGTCTCTAACTGTCTTGGTAGTGGTAACCTTAGTGGGCTTCCGGGTCAGCTTTGGGACCCGAGGGTTTATGCTCCGCACCCTAGCAGCTTGTGCTCCTTGAACCGGCTGTGTCAGTGCAGCGTCACTATGGAACTCTCCTCTCCTGCCTCCCTCCTGAGTAGTCACTTGTGTTGCACTAAGTCTATTCTTTGACCCGCGGGGGCAACCGCAACCGCGGCGCACAACAGGTGCAATGGTAGTCTGTTGCTGTGTTTCTTCCATTTTGAGAATTTAATAAAATATTAAATAAAACTTAATTAAGTTACTCCCTATTTTTAATTTTTGCTTTTATCTGTTTATGGATATTCAATTAATATTTTTTCCCACTCAATATCCCAATTATAGATTTTTTATTTCTTAGTTAGTTGTTTTTGGTTTTACCACACCCATTTTAGAATACCCAAAATAATTTCCACCCATTTTCCCATATTTTACGCCAAATTAAGCACCCAAAACACTATTTCTAAAAAATTTGTTTCAGATCTTGTGTCTTATTTTAGATACCTAGGTATTATTCTTGATTACAACCCATTGCACAAACTGATTGAGTGATTTTGTTTACATAGTGAGTTGCTATTGTGTTTTGTTTTTGGATTGAGTTTTGACACACCATGCTTGGGTGTATTTTGTCACCAATTCACATAGTAAACATATGTACACCGAAAGTCAACTCACACCATTTTGTTTGTGAACCAATGTATTTTGGATTGTATTTTGAATGGTTTTGCTTTGCATGTGAGCCCTTTGTTGCTGTGTTGACCCATTTTGCCCATTAACGCCAATAAACCCTGTTAACAGAGTGTATATTTTAACCTGAGAGTTGGATTTTGTTTAAATCTGAAATCATTTTGTTTAAATCTGAAGTATTTTTGCTTGTCGCCATAGCTTTTAAAACTACTGTACAGTATAGTGTAACAGTCATCTCCATGAACTAGTAGCCAACCACTGGCCAGCTAGCCCTGAATAGTGGCCCAGGCAGACAACTGATTCAGCTGATTAAGGGATTCAGTTGTGCGGTGTGTCTAGAACAAACACTATAAGGCAAGGAAGTTGTCAAGCAAGCTTTCATCAAAATCCACCCAGAAAAGGCTAGGCCACCTGCCCTGCTGTGTTGCCCTAATGTTACTTCAGTCTCTACTTAGTGTTGTAAGCTAACTTGGAAAAGTGTGGGCAGGCAGGCTGCCTTAAAGCCAGTCTATTAGAATAAAAGACTGATGATTCCATACTGGCTTGATGATTGATCCAAGTTTTATTTCCATGATGTTATCCTCTCATAGGCTTTATTAGTAGAGCAAAAGATAATACTGTTATCATACAGTATATATTTCTATAGTAAAATATAGAGACAACAACTATGAACCTGTATCCAGAAGAAGGAAGAACATCTGAATTCCTTTGGGCCTTGGGCCCTGTCAGACTTGCTACTTCTGATGACAACAAATATTCTGAACTGCAGGTTACGCCAAAGTCACAGGTTCTCTGTACTTTCCTAATGTTAGAAGATTTAGGGAATCATCTGGTGGATGATAAAATAATATGGTCCATGGATTTCTGATAATATTTTTTGGATTGATCTGATTGAGTGATGAAAATCAAAGTAAGCTTTCAATTGATCCCTCTTCAGCAAATTAAGCAAATTAAATTTTAAGTTAAAGTGATACATTCTAATTTAAGCATAGTACCATGAAGTTATTTTGATTTTTTGAGCATGCAGACAGAGAGCCTTAAATATATTAGATTTAAATTATGGAAATAAATTGATTTTAACATGTTTTCATTTTTAAAATGGCGATTTATTGCCTTAAAGTTTTGCTTAAAATTTACACAGCCAGCTTAACCCCATCAGGTGAGTCAAGCTGGCATTACACACAATATCATTTTGATTTATTTCAAAATCTTGATTTTTGAGGCGAAGGGATTGAGTCAACGAACTTTGACTTGAGCTTTGCTCAGTGCTCAATCTAGACTCTGCTTCAAACTTTAAGCAATATAAAAACTCCTTAATACTATCTAGCACCTACACAAGCTTCTTATTAGCAATTACCTATTCGAAGAATTAATTTATTATGGCTGCTGGGACAAAAGCTGTTATCCAAATTAAAAAGCTTAAAGTCAAGCCCCGTAAAATTCCCCAGCCTAATCCTTGCCTTGGTGAGATGGCCGCTGTTTTGAATTGCTGGGCTTCCCTGGGGATGACAAATGCAAGGTGCGCCACTTCTGCTAAAGCTCTTGCAACCTGTATGATTGAGCCTGTAAGTATTTGTCTTTAAGTTTTGGCTGTTTAAACTTTACATACTTTTTAAAAAAGTTTCTCCCTTGCAAAGCTCCTTTTAAAAGAAGTTCGAGGGTTTTTATTTCTGACTCTTATAAATACAAATATTATTTTGTTTATGTTATAATTATCTGGCTTTTTATTTTTCTATGCTAAAATTTTTACAGCCCAAATTTGTGAAGCAAAAGGATGACACCAACTACCATCTGGCCCGTCTCAGTAAATATGTTTTATAAAGAACAGCCTTAGTTTGCACTCAATTTCATTTATTTTATTGTATCATCTTTAAATTTACATTTCTAGCTCAGGTGATGCTTTCATTCGCCTTTTACTTCTTATTTTCCACAGTTCCTTAAGTCAATTATTATTTTGATTCCAAGCTTTTTTTAAACAAGTAAGCTTTTGTTGCTTAAATTTTAAACCCTTAAGTTTAAATTATGTCGTTTTAAAGCAGTATTTGTCACTTCAAACTTATTTAAAGTCGGTTTGCTGTTTCTGGATATTTTCATTTTGAAAGCTATGTCCTTGATTGAGCTAGCAGTACTCAAGCGATAAAAGGTGCCTTTATCAATGCTTATTAAAATTTGGATAAATATTGAATATTTTTTGCAACGCCCTCCAAATGCTAGTATTATAATAGTCTAGAGTCTTTTGTGTTTCTCCACGATTCGCTAAATAAAAATAGCCCGTGTGAACTTTTTATTTATAAAGTGGTTAGAAATTTGGCTATTTTTAATAGCATAGTTTGTCAAAGCAATTTAGAGATTATGTTTATCGTATCTTTGGTAAAAAAGTTAGCAAAATAAAACCGGCAGCTTGTTTGAAATCAACAACTTAAATTTCTTGTCAATTTTATTTTTAATTTAACCTTTCTTTCAAGACCCCTAAAATATTTCATGTAAAGTTTATTCCAACTATTTAAATAAAATTCGAGGCCACACATCCTTTAGATTATTCATTATCAGATAAGATATACAAATTAAGACCGCAGAGTCAGCCCACTGCTAAGACTTTGACTCACTTCCCACCACACTAAACCAGAAGCCACAGCAAGTGTCAAAGCTTAGCATCTCTTCAATTAAAATCTAATAATATATAAATAAATAAAGAATACGCAACAAATTACACTGAGATGAGTGCCTCAGACCTTGCATATAAGTAAACATCTAACACATCCAATGTTTATATATCATTGGTTGTAAAAAACAGCATGTAAGTGTACTAATTCCTTAAGTTCACCATTTTGTATATGACAAACTTTTAGAATGTGAGACTAAAATGCACACTTTTTCATATCCTTATGAGGACACCACATGCAGGATGTGATTGAGCTTAAATAATAAAGTATATGCATTCATAATGCTACTCGTGCACAGCACAGCTTAAACTTTTTAATCAATATATTTTCGATAAATTTATATCAAACTAATTGACAAAGTAATATTTTTAAAATCAAAATCTACTGTTGCAACATCTATGATTACTCCCTCTCAGGAAAGCTTTTCCCCAAGAACTGACCCGACTACAGAATAGTTATTGACACTCCTGCCACACTCTCATGTTGTACAGGGATCAAGCATTTCATATCCTAAGAGGAACACTACCTGGACAAACCCCTTGACTGCTATGATGTACATGGACAGCATGTGGCTTTCCATGATATTATATAATCCTCTAAATTCATATCAATAAAGTATCATTCTCCTCTTAATTTTCCCCTTTATTTTGTTTTATTTACTCTCTAAGTATATACTCAACAGTAGTAGCACAGGTAGGTTATCCATACCTACACAACTTAAAGGAAAAATTCCTCCAAAGAAAAGAACCCAGCAGATGGCACTCACCACCGGCTGGAGACAATATGAAGAAGGTCTGAACATCCTCATGGAATACACTGTCTTCAACCATATCCTCATACTCACCAAACAATACAATTTTCTCAGCACACAAGGAGTCCTGAACCTGCCTCCAATCCAAGACATACCTGAAATACCAACATTGTATTTCAACATCTCCACTCAGCAGAAATTAGAACGTTCTCAGGACTACGCCGTGAAAATGCCAGCCTCTGGATCCAAAGCACCCAAAATAAGTTTACAAGTTGGCTACCCTCAAAGACTTTAGACAAGTGAAATTGCCTTACAAGTTACTGGGGCTGCCTTCTGTTTTGTGAGCAACAGGTTTAAACAGCATCCCAATCATAACAAAGACTGTGATATGTTCAAGAAGGCCTTCTTGGAAAAATTTCCCATAAAGAATTCTGATGTAGTCATCATAACATAACTCAGAACCTTCAAGATGACAGAAACCATTGAAGAGTACATTGTGGTATACAAATACATACATGATCAAGCCCCTGACAGATTAACTTTGATGAGGCTGGACCATGTCTGGATTTCTACAATGGTATTTTCACACACATTAGACACTGATTTGATATGAGCTAATGCAAGAACCTCCAAGATAGTTCTTGGAAGGAAAGCAAGCTGCTCAGAAATCTGAAAATCTACATACAACCAGCAAACAAAATAAGAGTCCCTCAACTAAAATAATACTCACCCAAATAAAAAAGCCAACTGAGCTAATCACCCTCACCTTCAAGACAGAAATAATACAACTCAGGCAAACAGATGATTACTGATACTGCACCTGGGGAGGAAAAAGCTCAAGGGAGTGCTTAGGTAAGCCACCCTCTCCCACTTTACAAGACTCGTACAGGGACCAGAAAGTGGACTCAATAATCATGATCCAATTATCTTTCAGAAATCCTATACTGTTTTTATAACTGAACCAGAAATAAAATCCTCATTTATTATTTCTGCTTTTGCAGGTATCAGAGCACAGCACTATTTGATAATGAAACAGATCAATCTCTTGTTGACAAAAAATTTGCCAACCTCATGAAATTACCTACAATCAAGAAAAACATCAAAAGACCTATCATGACAGATAACATGAGCACACCATTCACTATAGAGGTAAATTCTTTTTGGCCACAAATAGAGGATGTACAGACTATTCTTAGTGGCCCTATCATCCCAATCCCTAAGTATGGCATAATGTTTGGTTTAGATTGGATGAGAAAAACAAAACTTCACATTGACTAAGATAGTGCCACACTCATAATACAGCAAGGAGAAGTACATCACCAGATATATTTAACTCACCTTGACACCCTCATGAGAGACCATGTGTTTGTGAAGATTACAAAAGCAGAAGAGGAAAAAGACGCCAGCAAAATTGGCTAGAATACCTGTACATAAAAAATCATACATTTCAAAAATGTGGACATTTCACATAAATAGGACCTTATACACCAGCAATTTGTCCAATAATTCATCTCTGTATTCCAGAAAAAACTGCCATTCTTACCACCTGACAGAGGTATTCAGCACAAAATTGATTTAAAAAAGACATACCTAAGGCTCACTTCATATATTGTTTAACATCTCAAGAGAATAATTCATTGAAGGAATATCTAGATGAGACACTATAAAAATGACTCATTTGATCATCCAAGTCTTCCTTTGGAGTAGCTGTCTTTTTTGTGGCTAAATGTCACAAGTAAAAGTCATCTGCATTAAATTTACAAGACAGAACCTCACTCCCAGGATTCAAACGCTGAACCCTCACGGGCCATCAACCCACAGGCCCAGCTGCCTGTATTTTTTTAGGCTTGAACCAGGGACAGATTTGACTTTGAAGAAACCTCTGAAACCGACCAATGTGGCATGAACTACACTCAAACCACTCTCTTTTATGAACCCTTCTAGCTTATCCAATAGAAGCGCTCACATGAGCAGTATTTTCATGACCAGCCAGCTCTCTGCCAATAGAGTGTCACACAAATTACCTCAAAAACAAGGCCCACCAGATGATGACAAGTCCTCTGTCTCAAAGAGGAAATCCTAGCTTCTCCGCCTGAGCCCAGCCAATGACAAGCCAACAATTTCTGATGCCACAAAATATTTTCAAGCCTTGGTAAATGCTATCACCTGACCTAAAGGATTTTTAAAAGTTTTCTCATGATATATGGGCATACTTATACTCTTGGGCTGCCAGAAAGTTGCCCATTGTCATTTTTGCAATAAAGTATCATTAACCTCTGGGTTTTTTGTGTCATTTTATACCTAATTTTAGCATCTTTTTATTTAAAGATTGATTTTTCTGGCTTTGCTCATTTCACTAGCCAACTCTAAGAAACTGTAGACAAGCCATCCAATTTATACTGTCCCCCAGGAGCACCTTACGGCCTGGTACATTTCACAGAATATCTCCTAATCCTCCCTATTCAGAGTTCACCTTTGAAGAAATTCTAATTTACACCCTTAAGCCAGAACACGAGAGCCTGAACTTATTAGACATGAAGGCACCTGGTATATCAAGCAAAAATTACTATTTCAGGAAAAATATAATTACCTGCCTATTTAGTGTCTATGACATCCCCTGGGACCCCACGGCCCAGCCACCTGCAAGAAACTTTGCTTGTCAATGAATCAAGCTCAGCTTAACTATTTGGTGTTCTCTAAACAACACTCACTGAACTAGTTGATTATATGGTGCTCACTAATGGGCCTTGGGCCTTGCTCAGAAAATTGTTCTCCTACATTGTAAGATTAGCTTCCATCCTATGATGGGCCCTTTCTTCTGGGCCTGCAGGCTGTCTGCCTGCAAGTTCACCTGAACCTGCTGCAGGTTGGCTCCCTGACAAACGGCCTGAACTTGGACAATTTTACAGAGGGTTTTTTTGAAACTTCAGGTAAAGTCCTCAAGCTGCTTCAGCACCAACCTTGGGCTGATTCTCAACTTTTCTATAGAATAACCCCATTTTCCTAGCTTGGATAATTTGACCATGGATATACTTGAGCATTTATCTTGTTTTAACCATCTTTTTGTTTAAAGGATTCACTAATCTCAATTTGTGTGGTGGGAGGATATTCTGTCAATTTTTTTCTGGCGACTGATTTTTAGCCAAATTTGATCTGACTGGAATTTTCTTCATACATAAAATTTTTAACTTTGCAATGAATTAAAAAAATTCTATAATATATTTACTAATAAAAGCTATGCTTCACACAACTGATTATTTTTAGTTCAATTTTTTTGTACTTAAGAGTCTTAATTTATAACTTTACTATTTGAAAAGCTAATTGAATTAAGTTTTACTGCCAGAAAATAAAATGATAACATTTAAAAATTTTAAAGAGTAACTTTTATGGGGAAGATTTTCTTTATTTTGTACTTTTTATTGTTGCAAAGTAAAAATTTTACATATGAAGAAATTACAGTTGGATCAAATTTGACTGAAAATCAGTCGCCAGAAAAAAATTGATGGAATATCTTCCTGTCCGAATTATAGTATAAGTTTGGATGAGAGGTTCTATGCATATGTTCTTATAAGCATAGATACTCTTTTGAGTTAAAGCTCTATCATTCCCTTGTTTGAAATATTCTCATTTTTAATTGCTTTTATTTTTTATCAGTACATGGTAAAAATTTGTGGTGCATCTATTCATGCCAATTTTGGTGGTTTTCGTTTGTTGTGTTTCACTTTATTTTAAATAAAGGCGATGGCTGGTTAATTTTTGTATTGACTGTATAGAAAAGTGCGTAATTTACTAGCAACATAATATCTAGTTTATTTTGTCAATTTTAAATTTAAGTAACTTTGGGGAATTAGTGGATATCAAATAAGTGGGATTAGATTGTATTTTCCACAACAGCGTCAACTGAAGTTTGACTCAGTTCATATCAGCATGCGACAAGATAACTGAACAATAGTACCTATCAGTTAAGCTTATCTATGATGCACACCTGGCATGTGATAAGGTTAATATACCCAGACTAAAAACTCTTAATCGTCGGTATTAAACACGATTATATAAATAAAATTTAAAGTATCTCGAGTATAAACAAACGCCTTTCTTAAAAAGGAGGCTGATTTACTTTCCGATTGTAAACAACCTTTTTAGGTAAAATACTTAACTTAGACAAAATCTTTTTCTATATCCTAGAAATTGGTAGTTAAAGTAAATATGGCAAACTCCTTGGTTACCGAATTTACTTCAGTAAAAGATATCTATTCTGCCGCTGCTTCTTCCGAGCAAGAGTAAGTATTTGAATTAATATAATGTCCTACGTGCTTTCGGAAGTATTGTTTTGTTGGTTCCATTTTAAGATAACTTTCATTAGCCTTTAACTATTCGTTTCCAGTCTAAGTTTAAAAAAGTCTTTTCTTATTTAAAATAAATCTGCAGATGCAGATATCGAAGCCTCGTAAAAACATTTTTTCAGACTTACGGGAAGCCCCCTCAGTTTATTGCACGAGCTCCCGGCCGCGTCAACATTATTGGCGAACACATTGACTATTGCGGATTTGGCGTTTTGCCAATGGGGATAGAAAAGGATGTGATTGCTGCAGTATATGTTGCCGATGAGGCACTTCCTGGTGAAACAATACTTTCATTGGCCAATACTCAGCCTGATGTTTACTTTAAGCGTGAAGTCCAATTTCTTGGATTAGATCAAGGCATAGTTGAAATTGACGCAGCCAGGCATGAGTGGTACAATTATTGTAGTGCGGGATTTAAAGGTGTATTGGAAACCCTAGGGACAAAGGCACCAAGAAAAATGCTGTGTGTCGTTGATGGAACAGTGCCTGGGGGTGGTGGCCTTTCGAGCTCTTCAGCCCTAGTATGCTGCATCTCTATAGCTACCATGCATGCTCAAGGTGGCAAGCTGAGTGCCGAGCAACTGGCTTTGCTTGCAGTTGCATCTGAAAGATATGTTGGGGTTAATGGTGGTGGCATGGATCAGGTCTGTTCCATGATGGCTAAGAAAGATGAAGCACTATTTATTGAGTTCAGCCCCGTGCTTAGTGCTACAAGTGTTCCCATCCCACTTGCGGATCCGCCCATTTCATTTGTTATTGCCAACTCACTTGTTGTAAGTGACAAGGCAACAACTGCGCCATTTTGTTATAATTTGCGTGTAGCAGAAACAAGGATTGCAGCTTCTTTGATGGCTCATCATCTGAATGTCTATGATCAGGTTGGAGTGACACCTACTCTGGAGGATGTTGTAGCTGCCTATAGCAAAACTCTTGAATATCCAGAAATTGAGTCATCCATTGATCGTGCAATTTTCTCTCTTGAGGTTGTTATCAAGGCTCTTAGAAGAGGACTGAACTATCACGAGGAAGGATATACTTTAACACAAGTCTGTGAGGCCCTTGATGCAAGTGAAGCTGCTGTGACCAAATCATATCTCACAGAATACCCTATCAAAACTGATGTATTCCATCTCTACAAAAGAGCATATCATGTGTTGACCGAGGCGCAGAGGGTTTTACAATTCCGTCATTTATGTGATAATGCAGGGGAAAAGTTGTCCAAAAACATTGCTCAGTCACTTGGTGATTTGATGAACGCTAGCCAGAATAGTTGCAAGGCACTGTATAACTGCAGCTGCCCCGAGTTAGATGAGCTGGTTAAGCTGTGCCGACTCAATGGTGCCCTTGGATCAAGATTGACTGGTGCTGGGTGGGGTGGATGTACCATCTCTTTGGTCCTGCAGCCCCAAGTTAATGATTTTATTCAAGCTCTTCAAAAGAGCTACTATTCCAAATCCACTGATGAAGAATTCATCTCAGCTGTTTTTGCCACCCATCCTGCCCAAGGGGCTGGTTTGATGAAAAATCTTGAGCACTATCTTTAAATGTTGAGCTCCACTACAAGCCTTTTATGATTTGCAATGATTAAAATCAATTCAAGCAAAATTATATTCTCTTGTTAAAGGTGTTTCCCAAATAACCAATTCAAACCTTATTTTGAATGAGCTTGTCTCAAGAAAAGAAATATGAATACATTATACTTTACCCACCAAGGTTGATCTCCAGGTATTTTAATTTTATTCCAATCAACAGGCTCCATTCCTTGTGCACTGATTTCCCCCAAGTGCAGTGGGGTTTCCCCCCAAATGGGAGCAGGAAGATGTTCCAGCAACCAAATTGCTGTTATTTTGATGGAAAATTGGTTGACAGAACTCGTTTTTAAATAAAATTTCTGATTTCTTTTCATTAGCTTAGTTTTAATACAGTAGTTTTAGAAGCTATGGCGACAAGCAAAAATACTTCAAATTTAAACAAAACTAACTCAGATGTAAACAAAATTAAAACTAATAAATTTATATTAATTTAAAATAGATTTATTTATTTTTAATTTTGTTTACATCTGAGTTTTTTTCATTTAAGTCCAAAGTATTTTTGCTTGTCGCCATAGCTTTTAAGACTACTGTAATGCTTAACTTAAACTAAAAACCATCTTTTAAAGTTCACAGGCCATTTTCCATCATCTGGCTAAAATATGATTTTCTTACTTTATTTTTTATTGGAAAATGAAAGGAAGTTCAAAAAACAAAACTCATTACCAATTAAAAACTGGCAAAGTTAACCGTCAAAACTAATAAATCCGAACTGGCATCTAATCTATAATAATAAATATAAAATTACTTAATTATTTTAATTTTTTAAATTTCAATATTGATTTAAAATTCAATAAGGAAAGGAGAACAATTTTTGGCATTAAAATATAATAAATCATGACTTGCTTTATTATAGTATCATCTTAATATTAACATTGACCTTCATTGAATAAAGATTAAACAACAAGGCCCAGATACTATGATTTTGGGTACCAAATAATGTTTCTGGCTTTTCTGGAGCAGTTTTTCTGTCAAACCATATGGATTGACTGCTTCAAGCCTCAAAACCCTTAGCTGGCTAAGGGTTTTTAGACTAATAAAATATAAGACTGATCCTCTGGCAATGTCAGGGACCCACTTAAGAGAGAACACCTCCCCAATCTTGTGAGCCAAGGCCCCTAAGTTAAGCCCTGCAATAACTGAACCAATAGGCACTGTAACCATTGTGAGGTGACCAAAGTGTCCTAGGTATGCAAACCTGCCCATCATAGAGCTGAACCTTCCAAGTAGGTAATACCCTACTAGATACATCAACAGGTAGAAAGAGGTGTTGGGTCTAACCAAGAAAGGTTTAGCTGGTGAAGGTTCAGTGGTAGAGCAGCCATAATGAAACTTTCATTCCCAGTGACCTGAAGAATACTTGAACCATCTATTAGCCAAGGGCTCCTTCTGGTGGGAGTCATCAGGAGAGGAGTTATGCCAGTCTGTAGTGAAAATCAGGTTCTCCAAGGCTAACATCACAGATAGGAAAGAAACTAGAAACCAGAACAAGAAATAACTTCCCTTTATGGCTTTGAAAAGGGGTTTGCAAAGTAAGTGTGATCAAGGGTATAATACAAGGAAAAATCTTTATTGTTGGAACAAGTTGAAAAGTATGAAGAACCCCACTTAAATACCCCAGTGGGGAGCTATAAACATTTAAGAGGATTCAATGAATAAAAGGGGATTTAAAATGAAGTTTCACTGAAATTATGGCTGAAGAGATCATTTTTACCATTTGATCTTCTACTTGCAGCTTAATAAAATAGGAAATTATATTTAAAATCAAGAGGAAACAAGAGACAGCCACAAGAACTGCCATAATTATGTGGTGGCTATAGTGAAAATGAGTGTCAAACAAGTACAGAGCCTTCACCAAAGATAGATCAAGCAGGCCCAAGAGCGTCCAACCCAGTTTATGCAGCCAATCAGAGTTGCAGTGGTAAGTGACGTTGCTTAATAACCTGCTAACTTTTTTGAAGTTGGATTTAAAGGTGAAAGCGGGAACCAAATGAATTGGTTTAACATAAATATGTAATGTTTACACCAAAGTGGAGTTTAGACTAATGTTAACCTTGTTCTTAGGGTCCCAGGTTTGATCCTAGTCTGGTTCAACACCAGAATTAAGGATGTTGGTTGGAACTTAGTTGTTGGTTTCTTTTATGTTGTTATTTGCAATTATAGTATCTAAAAGCATAGTGTAGTCAGGGAAGAATTCCCTGAAAGGCAACAGCAAAATTTGGCCAAAAATAGATATTAGCAATTTATTTTCAAGATCAAATAAGCTTTAGGAAGCTTAATTAATAAAAAGCAAAAATAACACAATATCAAACCCCTAGAACTCTACTATAAAAGCCCCCAAGCCCCTCTTTGTAATTTATAAAAAAATCTTATATCATCACCCCCAAACAAATCCATCAAAAGGTTCCTCAAAAATTTGATTTTTGAGGCTAACAAGGAACACTATAGCTTTTAATAGCAAACCCAAGACAACAAAAAAACCAATTAAAAAGATAGAAAAAACAGAAAAATAAAAACAAACAACTATAAACAAAAATAACAGTTAAAAAAATTAAATATTTCAACTTTCATATTGTCAAGTTTATACTTCTGGGAAGTATAATAAACAAAATAAAGGGGAAGATTAAGAAGAGAATGATACTTTATTGGATATGAATATAAAATATTATATAGTATCATGACAAGCCACATGTTGTCCATGTGCGTCATGGAGGTCATGGGGCTTATCTGAGTAATGTTCTTCTTGAGTCACGAGGCTTAATCAAGTTGTGTTCCATTTAGGACCTGGATTGAGTGATCCTCGTCATAGATGGTTAACTGATAATGGTACCACCAGCTAATTGACTGGACAGTGAACCATTTGGTGAGCTGCTTGGTGATTTACTTGGGGCGTTAATTCCCCAAGAGGGAGTAATCAAAGATGTTGCAACATCTCCCCCTGGGGTTCTAGAAGGCAAAGCCTTGAGAATTTTCTTGAGAGTATCTGGTATGCGGGCTTGGTATTGATCCAGTTTGGTGTTGGGTACCAGGAGCCTTGAATTTTGTTAGGCTGCTCTTGCCTTACACAAACGGAGTTGGTTGTGATGCATACGTTTCAGTTTTGTTCAAGCTTCAATTCCTTTGATGAGGTAGGTGTTATTGGGATTAACTTCCATGACAATGCCTGGTCTGCGTAACCCTGGGTCTAGTTTGTGTTGGTTGTGATTGACAACCCAGATCTTGTCTCTGACTTGGAACCTTTCTTGTTGCAATGGGATTGCTTCCTGCTAGACTCTTTGGTTTTCCATCACTTCTTGGTCCTTTCTGGCTTGTAGTATTTTTGGGTCATTACTGTCTGGTATCTTCTTTGGAAGTGGCAGCTGTGGTTCCGTGGTTTTACTGACAAGTGAGGGTTTCTGACCATAGACAAGCTCATAAGGGCTTTTGCCCGTATTGCAGTTGACTTGTGTTCTGCAGACCATAAGGGCGGTTGGTAGCATGTCAACCCAGGCTTTTGGATTATTGGCAGATAACTTACTGAGGGCTCCCACTAGAGAGCTGTTTAGTTGTTCTACACGTCCATTTTCTTGTGGGCAATAAGGGCTGGCTGTGACGTGTTTTATTCCATTTTTTGGCAAGATAGATGTTGGTGTCAATATCTTTGAGTTCAGTGCCTCCATCTGTGATTAAGAGGTCAGGCTTTCCAAACTTAGCTATGATCTCCTTGCCAATGAGTTGTCTCACATCATTGCCTTTATGCTCTTTTGTGGCTTGTGCTACGGGCCATCTGGTTGCATAGTTGATGGCTGTGATGATGTACTTCTTGCCTTTGCTTTCACTGGGCATAGGTCCCACAATATCCAACAACCATACCTTGAAGAATTGTGTGATAAACATGGGTACTACCGACTTGGGTGGAGCTTTGGTTTAGGCGTACTTCTCACAGACCTCATATTGTTCCAGTACTTCTCTGATATCATCTAGCATTTTGGACCACCAGTAGTGTGTCTTGAGGCATTCATGCAAGTTTATGCTACAGGTGTGTCCCAAGTCTCTGTGATATTGGAGGATTGTGTCAATCTTTTGTGTTGACGGGACGTAGGGTACAGTTTCATCATTTGGAAGTATTCAGTGAAGGGTATCATATATATTTTTGAACAGATGTTTGTTCTTGAGGACTTTCTCTTGGATGTCCATTGGTGTGCCTGGTGGAAACCCTTCCTGGAGATTCCCCATGATTAACATGGTCCAGTCAGGGTTGCCATCAGTGCAAAGGATGTGTTTATTGTATAGCCTTGATAGGGCGTCTGCAGTAAACATCTCCTTGCCTGGCTTATATCCAATTTGAATGGGGTATCTCTGTATGAGACTCATCCATTTGACTTATCTTCTTGACAGGTGTTATTGTGTTTTGAAGAATATCAACAACTTGTGGTTGGTGAGTACTTTGAACGTCTGGGCTCCTTCCAGATAGCACCTCCATTTCATGAGGCAATGTATGATGGCAACCAATTCCTTATTGTGTATGGGGTATCTTTGTTTGCCGTCCAATAGATTTCTTGATTCATATGCCACAGGAAGGAAGTTCTTTTGGGCCGTTTGGATACGGAGGAAACCTCCTATGACAAAATCAGAGGCGTCAGTTTCTAGCTTGCAGATACCCTCACAGTTTGGGTATTGTAGGATGGGGGCAGTAACCATGCGTTCCTTAAGCTGGCGGAAATGTTGGTCTTGTAAGGGTGTCCAGACAAATTTGGTTGTTTTCCCAGTGATGGCTGACAAGGGGGCTGTTAGAGCGCCCCAGTCAGGGATGAACCTGCGTTATAGGCTACCATTCCAAGGAAGGTGCGGAGTTTGCTCTTATTTCTTGGGGCTGGCATTTCTGTTATAGCGCGTATTTTATCTGGATCTGGTTTGATACTGTCTTTGCTGATGATATGGCCAAGGAATGGAAGTTCAGTTGAGAAGAACTCACATTTGGACGGTTTGGCAATCAATTGGTTTTCTTCCAGGGTGCAGAGGACTGCGCGGACGTCTTCCCAGCGTTGTTGTAGGTTGGGACTATAAATGATGATGTTGTCCAGGTAGATGATTGCTCTTTTCCCAATGTGTTCCTTGAATACTTCATTCATGAAGGTTACAAAGGTACTGGGAGCATTTGTCATGCCAAAATTGAGGACAACACATTCAAAGGATCTGTATTTAGTTTGAAATGTGGTCTTTGGAATGTCTTCAGGTTTCACGCAAATTTGGTGGTAACCTGCTGTCAAATCAATTTTTATTTATTTGGGACCCCCCAGGGCATCAAAAAGGTCATCAATTAGGGACAGGGGATACCTGTTTTTTATTGTGACCTTGTTGAGGGCCCTGTAGTCTGTGACCAGGCAGAGGCCTCCATCTTTCTTTGCCACAAAGAAGACAGCAGCACCAAAGGGTGATTTCAAGGGTCTGATGAGGCCTTTCTTGAGTGCTTTGTCAAGGTAGGCTTTCAGTGCGTTGTCTTCTTGTGGTATGAGGCAGTAGATTGGTTGTGCTTTAGGCACGCTACCCTTTAGGTCAATCTCATGTTGTATGCCCCAATCAGGGGGCGGCCCAGGTAGTGATTCTTGGAATGCGGAGGGAAATTCATTGACTAGCTGGTCTCTAATTGGATTTTGTTTGTGTTGAGTTTCTGTGTTTTTGAAGTGGATGACCTCATACATACATGTGCTCCAATTGATTTTGCTGATGTCAGTTTCTTTATCTGTTTCCATGATCTTTACAAAAATGTGATCCCTCATGAGGGTGTCAAGATGTGTTGGGTACACGTGATGGTGGAAATTCACCTCTCTGAATGGTGAGGGTGGCACTGTACCAGTCAATGTGAGGCTTTGTCTTTCTCATCCAATCTAATCCAAGTGTGACATTGTATTTGGGAACTGGTATGATGGGGCTGCTATTTGTTGTTTGTACATCTCCAATTTGGGTGCAGAAAGGTTTTGTCTTGTGGGTAACTGGTGTGCTACAGTTGTCTGCCATGATGACTTTCTTGATGCTACTTTGAGTGGTAGGTAACTTCATGAGGTCTGCAAAACTCTTGTTGATGAGCAATTGATCAGCTCCAGTGTTGAATAGTGCTGTGCCCTGGTATCTTCAAAAACAGAAAGGATAGGTAAGGAGTTTATTTACAGTTTGGGCAGCAAACAGTAGAGGATTGCTGGAGGGAGCCTGTATCATAGTGATTGGGTCCACGTTCTGTTCTTTGTACAAGTCTTGTGAAGTGGGGGAGGGCGGTTTGCCTAAGCACTCCCCTGAGCTTTTCACTCCTTGTTGGTATATTCAGTGCTGGCCTGGTTGGCTTGTGCAGTGTGGTTCCCATTTCAAGGCTGGGTACTGTGGGCTCAGTTGTTTTGCTTATTGAGGCAGGGCTCTCTTCTAGCTGCCAGGTTTTCCTTACACTTGTTGGTGGTGTGTAGGTCATCAGACTTTTGAGCTGCACACTTTCCTTCTAGGAGTACATCCTCAAGGTTCTTGCAGTGGGTCATGTCAAACTGATTTCTAATGTGTGTGGGAAGGCCATTGTAAAGTCCAGACATGGCCCAGGTTCATCAAAGTCAATGGTGTTGGCTGCATGGTCATGTAGTCCTTCATATACAGCAATGTATTCTTTTATGGTTCCTGTCATTTTGAAGGTTCAAAGCTCGGTCATGATTGCCATGTCCAAGTTCTTCATGGAGAAATTTTTGAGGAATGCAGCCTTGAACACTTCCCAATTTTCCTTTTAGTCAGGGTGTTGGGCTAGCCATTCAGTTACAAAACGTGAAGCAGTCCCTGTGACGCAGAGGGCAATCTTGCTGACCTAGAGTCTTTGGGGGTACTCCACTTGTTCAAATTGCTCTTGGTGCTGTTGATCCAAAAAGAGGCTTTTTCATGGCGTAGTCCTGCAAAGGCGCCAATTTCAGCAGTACGTAAGTGTTGAAACACAATATTGGGTATCTCAGGTTGCGTAGGCGCTGTTGTGGTTGGTGTGGTAGGGAACAGTCTGCGGGCTTTGAGAGCATTGTACTGGTCAATGGGTACAAGGACATTATCATAGATGATAAGGCCTGGGGGAACACCTTGTCCTACTTTGTAATCTCTCCAGCCATTAGGGAGTGACATTGTTTGGGTTCTTTTCTTGGGAGGAATTTTTCCTTTGAGTTGGGTAGGTATGGATAACCTACCTGTGCTACCACTGTCAAGTTTATACTTCTGGGAAGTATAATAAACAAAATAAAGGGGAAGATTAAGAAAAGAATGATACTTTATTGGATATGAATATAAAATATTATATAGTATCATGACAAGCCACATGTTGTCCATGTGCGTCATGGAGGTCATGGGGCTTATCTGAGTAATGTTCTTCTTGAGTCACGAGGCTTAATCAAGTTGTGTTCCATTTAGGACCTGGATTGAGTGATCCTCGTCATAGATGGTTAACTGATAATGGTGCCACCAGATAATTGACTGGACAGTGAACCATTTGGTGAGCTGCTCAGTGATTTACTTGGGGCATTAATTCCCCAAGAGGGAGTAATCAAAGATGTTGCAACAATATATTTAAAGAAAAATAGAATCATATTTAATATGCCTCACAAGGAACAGTTCAAACCAGCCACCAAGGCCAAGAGAAATAACACCCAAAATAAAGAAGCCATCCTTTCTTCAAAAGGGCAATCAGAAAAATCCAACAGCAGCTCCTCAGAAAGGTCCTTCTACAGCAATGCAGGGGATGACTTTCAGAGAGCCAAACTGGGGGATTTTCCTGGGAACTTGCGGACAGCTGGCCCACAGGTCCTGCAGGTAGGGCCCATCACAAGATTGGTACTAACTTTACAATATAAGATATCAATTTGCCCAAAAGGGCCCAGGGTCTGCCTGCGGGTACCATTGAATCAATCAGACCAGTGAGAGTGATATACATCACCCCAACTATCTGGGTTGGAGATGAATCACTGGCTGTAACAGATTCCTGCGGGCAGTTGGGCTGCAGGGTGAGAGGTGGTGTCATTGGAACTAAATAGGCGGGCAAGTAGTTGTACTTGTTGCAGAATAGAAGAGGAGGTGTGGTGAATTTAATTCCTTCTCTATAAACAAGCTCTGTCTCTCTAGTTATAGCCTCTGGGTTGTGGATTAAGATTTCCTCTAGTGTGAACTCTGAATATGCTGGTTTTGGGGGGTATTATGTGAAATGTACTGGGCTAAAGGGAGTTCCTAGGAATAATATAGTTCTGGCAGCTGGTCTGCAGTTTCTTTGGGTGAATAGGTAGGAGGCACTGAACCGCAGGAGTTGATCTGCAAGTGAAATAGAACTAACATCAAATATGGGATGACCTGGTTGAACCAAAGGTTCATGACACTTTATTGCAAGAATGGCAATGGATAACTCCCTGGCAGCCCAGGGTATAAGTATACCCATCTGCCATGGAGAAACTTTTGAAAATTTATTTGGGCCTGGCACTACTATCTAACAGGCTTTTTCAGCCCTTGGCGGTATGCATAGCAGGAGTTATTTCTTTTGGCTGGTTTGAATTGAGAAGGCTTGTTTGCTCCTCAGGTTGCAGGATTTTTCATCTTTGGGTGGCCTGCGTTCTGCGGGAAGGTTCTTTGCTTCCCCTGCTGCAGTGGCCCTAGTTATTTCAGGAATCTTGGCTTGGCCCATGCTCTCATTGGTTGGTTTAACAGGAACCCTTGGCATGGGGGGCCTCAATTTAAGTAATTTCTGCTCATCAAGCCTAAGGAGATTCTCCAAAGTCAAATCCCGCTCTGGTTTGAGCCCAAAAATCTGCGGGTGGCCAGGCAGCTGGTCCTGCGGGCTGGCGGCCTGCGGGGTATCAGGGTTTGAATCTTGTAGTTGAGAGTTTCCTATAATTATAGTCAATAGGATGTCATTTGTGACCTCATCCCCTTCTCTTTTCTCACCCTCCTCTCTACACGCCTTCCTGTCCAAAATTGATGTATGGCTCTATGTGCGTTAGGCAGGTTAGAGACAGGTTCCCAGGTGCTCTCCTGGGGGGGTAGCCTACCCATTTGACATAGTACTGTGGAGTCTTATAGTGTAGGCGGTGTCTGTGGATATACTTGACCTTGTATTTATTGGTGTGTTCCTCCTGAATGAGCAGGGGGTTGATCTTGATCTTCTGGTGGGGAAGGGAAGTCCCTTATTTCTTGAATAGCAATGATTGGTGAAAGACATTGTGGATTTTCCAAGTAGGCGGTAGTTCTAGTTTGTACTCTACTCCTCATATTTGCTTTACAATCTTGTAAGGGCTGCAGTAGCGGTGATCTAGCTTCCTACTGGGTACATGTAAGAGGATGTTCCGTGAGTTGAGATAAACTTTGTTGCCTATTTCTAGAGGTTTCCCAGGGATTCTTTTCTTGTTGGCAAACACCTTGTTGGTCTTGACAGCAAGGGGTAGGTTTCTAAGGCAGGTTTCTTGGGTGGCATGTATTTTTTCAATCCAGGTTTGCCCCACATTATTCTGTTCCTTGCTGCCAATGGTGGGGTTCCAGGAGGGGTCAACCCCTTAGTTGGCCCTGAAGAGAGACATACCTGTAGATGGGCGGTCTTTGCTGTTATAGGCGTATTGTGCCATGGGTAGCATCTCTACCCAGTTGTCTTGGTCTGCCTTGGCATAGCATTGGAGGTATTTTTCCAGGATTTGATTGAATTGTTTGGTTTGTCCATCTGTCTGTGGGTGGTAGGAGTTTAACACACAGTGCTTTATTCTAATGTCCTTCATCACTTGGGTCCAGTAGTGGGAGGTGAACTGGGGTCCTTGGTATGTGATGATTTCTTCTGGTGTGCTGTGTTGAGTCAAGATGCAGTTTTGAAAGTGTCTGGCAGCCTCAGCTGCTGTGCAGTGGGTAGTAGTTGGGAGGAAATAAGCCATCTTAGTAAAACAGTTGATCATGACTAGAATAGTGTCAAAGGATTTCAAAGTGGGGAGTTCCACTATGTAGTCCATTGATACTGACTTCCAGGGTCCGGCTGGAGATCCAGAGGTCTTAGTAGTCCTTCTGGCTTTGAGCAACGCGTCTTGGTTCTTCTGCAGGTTTCACAACCACTAATGTAGGCAGCTACTTCCTTGTCCATACCTGGCCATGCGTAGTTCCGTTTGATACTTAGGAGGGATTTGTGTCTACTGGGGTGGCCAGTCATCTCTGAGTTGTGGTGGTCAATCAATATATTGGTTTGGGTTGGGCCCTTGGGTGCATAGATTCTGTTGTGGAGCAGCAAGGTGGCGTCCTTAAGGGAGTAGCCTTTCTTTGAGTGATGGCAATCTGGGTCCTTTGCCAGGGCTTTGACTATTTTGGTTGAATAAGTGTCTTTTTTCTGAGTTACTATCACATTATGTTTGCTGGTGGCAATCTTCAAGTACATCAGTTTTATTCCTAGGCTGGCAGGGTCTAATAGTGTATGGGTGTTGCAGTCCTTGATTTCTATACAGGAGGGAATTATGTCAGCTCTCCTGCTCAAGGTGTCTGGTACCATGTTCACTTTTCCTAGCTTGTAGTATATGGTCAATGTGTAGTTGGCCAGTTCTAAGGCCCATCTTGCTTGTTGTTGGTTAAGCTGGTGTGGTTTGAAGAAATAGATCAAGTTCTTGTGGTCTGTCAGGACCTTTACTGGGAATTCAGCGCCACAGAGGTACTGGCACCAGTGTTTCAGGGTCTTCATAATGGCTAACATCTCTTCATCATAAATTGGGTAGTTTCCTTCAGCCAGCAGCATCTTCTTGGAGTAATATGCTACAGGATGTAGTATACTATCCCCTCCTTCCTGAAGAAGGACCCCACTTACCACAAAGTTGGTTGTGTCTGTTTCAAGCACAAAAGGGTTGGCTGGCTCAGGCATGGCAAGGACAGGGGCGGAAGTAAAAGCCTGCTTCAGGGTCTCAAATGCGGAGGTGCAATCATTGGTCCAGAAAAACTGGACCTTTTCCAAGCAGAGCCTGGTTAGCGGCAGCATGGAGGAAATTTTTTTATGAAGTCTTGGCAGTAGTTTACTAACCCCAGTAAGCTTCTGAAGTTCTTTTGGCACGTAGGGGTAGGCCAGGAAGTTACAGTGTCCACCTTGTCCTGAGCCATTGCAAACCCTCCAGTCTTTACAAAATATCTTAGGAATTTTATCTTGGGTTGGAAGAATTCACATTTCTTAAATTTTGCGTATAGGTTGGCTTGGGAGAGTTTGCTCAGGATTAGGTCCAAGTGATGTAGGTGTTCTTTGTGAGTCTTACTATAAATTAGGATGTTGTCAAGGTAGGCCACACAGAAATGATCAAGGTATTTGCCCAGGACTGTATTGATCATGATCTTGAAGGTGCTAGGGGCATTGCATAGTCCAAATGGCATCACCAGGTATTTGTAGAGTCCATACCTGGTCTTGAATGCAGTTTTGTACTTGTCACCTTCCTTGATCCAGATTTTAGTGAAGACGTCTTGTAGATCAATCTTGGAATACACCTGGGCACCTGTCAAAACATCACAGAAGTTGTTGGTGTTATGGATAGGGTAGAAGTTTTTCACTGTAATGTCATTCAGTTTTTGATAGTTTACGCATGGACACATCCCACCATCTTTCTTTCCTACAAACAGCATTGGCAATGAGCAAGGGCTCTTGGATACGCGGATGAAGCCATTTTTTAGTCATGTCCTCAATGTATGCTTTCAGTACCAACTGCTCTTTGTGATTGCAGCTATAGATGGGGCCATGCCAGGGTTTGGTGCTGGGTAAGAGGTCAATAGTGTGATCATACTTTGTGTGTTTGGGGAGACGGACTGCTGCTTCCTTGCTGAAGACGTGGTTCCACTTCTCTAACGGAGCAGGTAGGACCCCCACACTGGGTTTCATTTTTAGGGTCAGGAGTGTGCTGGGGTTTCCTTTGGTTGGACCCAGCTGGAACAGCCTACATTGCAAGAGTTGTACCCCTTTAAGGAAGCTGTTTGGTTACAGAAATTCAGGATGGCCCCATGCTTTTGGGACCAGGAGTCTCCCAGGATTAAGGGATGAGGGGGCCCATTCAGAATGATGGGGAGCGCTGGATAGAAGTTCTGGCCAATTTTCAATGGCAACTTGGTTTCACACTTAAACCCAAGGTCATGGGAGCTATTCCTCATGATCTCCTTGACGCCTTTGGTGGTAGCCTTTAGTCCTAGGTCCTTTGCAAGGGTGGCATCAATAAAGCTTTCTTCAGCCCCCATATCAATAAATGCCTCAACCACCTGGGATGTTGTAGGTGTTTTCACTTTGACTAGGATAAAATTCAAGGCTGAGTGGAGGTGTTTATTTGTGCTAGGGAAACCATAGGACCACTCTTTTTGGGGCAAGACTTAGTGAGGTGGCCGGGTTTGTGGCAGCAGAAACACAACCCTTCACAGTAGTGACATTGTAGCTCCTCAGGGGACATTCCTGGTCTGTTGGGTGTCTGGGCGCGGGTTGTGCAATGAGTGACAGGGGGGCGCCTTCTTGGTTAAGGCTCAATTCTCTGCACAAGAGAAGTAACTCATCTAGGCCAAGCGTGGAGGGATGGTGCTTGAGGAGTTCTTTTAAGGCAGGGCAGGCTCCTTGGAGATACAGGATAGCCAATAACTTGTCCTCAAGTTAATTTATAGCTTTCAGCTTAATGAACTTGTTGGTGTAGGCTTGTAGGGTACAGGATCCTTATCTAATGTCTAGTAAACTGATGAGGGTGTGGTGGAGGGTATCTTGGTTGTTGCCAGTGGCCATCAGTTTGTTTTCAAATTGGGATTAGTCCAGGCAGAGCTTGACATCCTCTGAGGTGACCTTCCAAAACCAGTCTAAGGCGTCACCAGAGAGCATGGAGGCCACTCCCAGGACTTTCTCAGTATTGTTAGAGTATTAGTTTGTGTTGGCTTGAAAATGGAGATGGAGGACTGGCATAGCTCTTTGGACTTCTTCTAGGGTGAGCTTCCCCATCTGCGGCATGTCCACCCTGGCTGTGGAATGGTTGACTATAACATTCTGGACTTGCAAATTCAGGGTCTTGGTCTTCTTGACGCCAAGCAAGGCGTCCTTTGGTTTGGTGCTGTATCAGTGTTGTATTTGTAGCAGCAAGGGGAGCTAATTTCTACAAACAGTTAGTCAGTAACCTATTTCTTAATACTATACCTGTTGATGGTATAGTAGCAGCCTTTAGATAGGACAGAAGAATATAAGGTATTATGACAAAACTAGTGCTTTATTTGATAGTGAGAGGCTTATATAGTTAAGGCAGGGGAATATACACCAGGGGAAATGAGGCACAGACAGAAGGACTTTCCTAATAGAGGAGAGTAGACAGGCACAGTAGAAAGTCCCACACAATGAAACAACTGGTTTCACGCAGCTTTCCTTATGGAGGCATGTGGATCTATTTACGTTGTTTCTATAATTAACCTTGGAAGTGAAGCCCATGTCTGAAGCGCATTCAATAAACAATTTGAACACCTGTTTTATGAGCGTTTTAAACATAGTTAACCTTATTAAAACCGTATTGAGATGAAGCAATTGTGCAATTGTTATATCACTCAATCCCTAAGTGAACAACTTAATGTCTAATTCATTCAGGATCTGCAACATTTCCCTCCACTGGATTAGAAAACAGGTTTAAAAATGACAGGTGTCTCAGGATGGCAACTATGGTGAACAGTAGCTCTAGAGGAGTTCCAAGAAGGGCCTTGAAGAAGGTACAAGTGGTAATTCCAAAGAGATGCAAGAATACCAGGCCAATGAAGGTGGTGAAAGCGACAGAGAAACAGGTAGTCCTGCATGATGTGGGCAGCAGTTATCTGGACTTGGGGGTTCAGCTAGATCAGCTACTGGTGCCTCAGCTGGTCTTAGTGGGGACAGACCCATTGTTTGCTGCATTGTTCCTAGCCATGAGTGAGCCCAGGGAGGTGACAGGGACTGGGTTGCAAAAGGGTAACAGCATCTATTGGCAGTTCTCCATGCAAGCAGCAGAAGAATACTTGGAGGCTCAGTTGAAGGAATTCCAATTTGAGGATCAAGGACTCTCAATCTTGAAACGGGAGATGGTATCCAACATAGTGAAGTCAGTACTTTGCGCTTGGGCAACACCTGTGATTACAGAAGCTCAACCAGTCAGTTAGAAAACCTCTGACAACTTTGAGAAGCGTCTTTGGAAAGCCTTCCATGGAGTGTTGAAGTTGTACACAGTGGGGGGTACTTCTCATCTGGTACCAATGGTGATGGCTAGCAACCTTGTTCTTTGAGGGACCAACCACTGTGATACCAAGCAGGAGGAGATTGTGGGAGTCTTTCTTGAGTGGGCCTTGTCTGTATTATACAGGGTGAGTGGGCGGGTCTCAGTAGAGTATGCCCTTTGTGAGAACCTTCTGTGGGACTGTATCTTCTTGGGGGTTGCCTTCCTGTGGACGTTGGGGTCAATTGCGTGTCTTGTTTGGTGGGGGTTTGTTGCCCAATTCTTAGTCATTGGCTTTGTGGATCTGTAGGTAGCCAGTTGTGTTTCCTGGCTGCCATTCAGGTGGTAGAACATTTGGTGTGGTATTGGAAGAGTCTTATCAGTCCCCAATAAACACTTTGTTCCTTCATTCTTATTCCTCATACTTTGGTGCATCACTATCACAAACAGGACAACAACCCATGGAATTTTTTAATTAAGCTTTTGGGTTGTTGTACTCATTGGGAATTACTCTTGATTTCTAGGAGCAGCACAGATATATTGAGTGTGTACTCTAGTGATTAATTGCCCAGAATGGGGCTACTTAAGGGTGTATAAGTTGGGGCCAGTCTTCTGGATAACTTGAACTGGACCCTGCTAAAGAGAGGCCAGTTTGAATTCACAACTGTACCCTCTATTGCTGAAGAATTATACTGAGTCTCCTACCAGGTAAGTGGGTAATGTAGGGTGTTTGGATGCAGCTTGTTCTAGGTCCTGCCGCTTATGGTTTAAGTTTACTGTGTAGGCCTCCAATTGCAAGCAAATAAGGGTTTGGACCAGCTTGTTGAGGTATGCCTCTGGGGAAACAGCCAGGCTGGGCTTTACCAAGGAATATAGTAAAGGGGGGAGCCATGGTTACCAACCGTAGAGCAGTTGGAAGGGTGGCTTGCCAGTGGCACAATGATACCTAATGTTATATACAAAGGTGGTCACAGGCAGGAAGGTATCCCATTCAGTCTCATATTGGTGACTGAGCTTCCAGAGTATCTGGACCAGGCTCCCATTAGTGCGCTCTACCATGCCATTTGTCTGTGGGTGATAAGGGGTGGATAGTGTCCCACAAATTCCCATCGGTTGGTTGAGGCAGGGGATGATATAACTGGCAAAGTTGGTACCATTGTCTGTCAGCAGAATCTGGGGGCAACCATTTTTGTATATGATATTCTCCAGGATGAACATGGCTGTCACCAGTGCAGATTGGTTGGGGATTGCCTTGGCTTCTACCCATTTAGTCAGATGATCAACAGCCACAATGATGAACTTGTTGCAACTGTTGGTAACTGGCAGGGGGGCCACTACATCAATGGCTACTGTGTGGAAGGCAAACCCAGGGCGTATAAGTCTGTGTTGGAGCTTGGCAACCTTAGGTCTCTCAATGTTGCAGTCATGACAGGTGGATAGTGTATCTACTACATCAGTGTGCATTCCTTCCCAGAAGCAGTGCTTCTGTAACAGAGCTAACGTCTTCTGTATACCACCATGACCAGTAGTCTTGTGGGCAACCACCACTGAGTCCATGCGTAGGGATGGACATATGTAAGGTAACCAAGAGTCTCCACAAAGCTCCAGGAGTTGTTCCTTAGAAGCCTTGGTATCAAAAGCTAGCTTTAAGGGCTCTCTGTATCTCTACCAGCTCCCCCCCACAAAGAAGGATCTTCTATAAGCTTGTCATAGAGAATGTCAGCCATGGGGGATACTAAGGCAACAGTGGGAAGGAAGGAGAGACAGTCAGCATTCTGGTGGGCTGCTCTGGCTTGATGAATGATTTTTTAGTCATAAGCCTGAAGTTTAATGGCCCAACGCGCCAGACGACCCTCAGGGTCCTTGAGGGTCTTCAGCCATTGCAGGGAGGCATGGTCTGTTACAACCGTGAAATGTACCCCATGGAGATAGACTATGAATTGTTGGTAGGATTATATCACATCCAGACACTTGCTTTTGGTGACAGTGTAGTTCCTCTTGTGAACATTAAGTGCACACAAGCAGTATCCAACAGGATGTTTGAGTCCTTCAGAGTCCAGTTGGGAGAGGACACCCCCAATGGCAGTCAGGATAGCATCTGTATGAACCACAAATGGCTTGGCAAAGTCAGGTTAGGCTAACACAGGGGCTGCAATCAGTGTTCCTTTGAGAGTATTGAAAGCAGATTGGCACGCTAGGCTCCAGAAGAACTCCTTATCAGCTCAGAGAAGCTGAAAAAGAGGGACACCCAGAGATGCAAAGTTGGGGATGAAGCAGAAAATTTACCCAATCATCCCCAGGAAGACCTGCACGTTCTGTTTATTTGCCAGGATCTGCATCTTCTCAACAGCTTACACCTTCAGAGGTACAGACTGGAGTCCATCTTGACTAATGATTAATCCCAAGAACTCATGATGCTCCTTGAAGAAGTTGCACTTTTCATGGCTTGAGCTTGAGATTAGCTGCAAGTAACCTCTGGAAGACTTCTTCCAAGTGCTGTAGATGATCATTAAAAGTTTGGGAGAGCACATTAATGTCATCCAGATAGACCAGGACGCTGGTGAGTTTGAGGTCACCCATCACTGTGTCCATAGCCCGTTGGAAGGTAGCCAGAGCATTGGACAGACCTTGGGGCATCCTTGTGGGTTGGAATAGCCCTTGATCAGTGATAATTGCACATTTCTCTGGGTCAGTGGGGGTAGATCAATCTGCAAATATCCACTGATAAGGTCCATGAAACTAAAGAACTTGGCTCCACCCAGTTGGTTCAAGGTATTGTCAATGCAAGGGAGAGGATATGAATACTTCTTGGTAACCATGTTCAGACAGTAGTAGTCAATCACCACATGGTTGCTGCCATCCTTATTTTTGACAATCAGGAGAGAAAAAGCCCAAGGGCTTTTGCTGGGCACCAGTAAGCCAGATCCCAATAGCTTCTGGAGCTCCTTGTTGGCTACAGCATGATTGGCTTGACTACGCCGTATAGGTCTGGAGCGGATATGTGGACTGCCTTGGGTGTCAATATGGTGGGCAACATTGACAGTCTTGCCCAGATCATAATCATCCTTGGAAATAAAATCCTTGTACTGAGCAAAGAGATCCATGGCTTAATTATTTCTCTTTGGAGAGACCATACAGAGAGTCACAACTTTATACTAATAGCACCATTGGTTGTTTTCAAGGTAGACCCAACTCAGAGAAGTCTGCAAAGGGGGAGGTCTCCTGAAAGTTGCCATGCTCTTCCAGTTGTATATAAGCCAGGAGTTGGTGTTTGGAGACAACCATGGCTTCACAACTCATGTTGGCCAAGAGTATGAGTACTTCCTTCTCACTTGGCATGAGGATACCTGGTGCAACCCATGGTTCTAGTCTAGAGGCGTTATGGATGCCAAAGATTTCTCCATGAGTACCAGCTGGTAGAGCCAGCAAGAGGCCTGTATTGTGGATCACCTGAGAGCCAGGTGAGATAGTCACATTACAGGAGGCGTAGTCTGGGATTCCTTTGGCTTTCCCAACTGAGAGAGGTAGCACCTTGACCTTCTTACTACGCAGTGTATAGGCCACTGGCAGTTCTCAATCTGTGTACTCCAGGTTGATGTAGTGCAGACAGCGTAAGGGTAAGTCAGAAGGGCGGTCTCCATGATAGAACATGGGGATAGAGTGGCCCAAGATCCCAAACTTATGGTCTCCATGGTTGATCACAGTGCCATACTGAACCATGAAGCTAGTCCCAATAAGGATGACATAGCTGTTGTTTTCCAGAACTATAGCAGGAGCAGTGACCATTAGCTTCCCAAAGCAAAGAGGGAGGGAAGAATAGGCTCCTTTTTCTCTAGTGGTCAGTGACCCATCAGTACTAAACTCTTCATGATAAGCTAGTGTCAAAACCGCAGGCTTGACCTGCCAGCAAGGTTCCAACCAAGCAGGTTTGTGACCCGCAATCCAATTATCCAGTCACTTGAAGCAAGACTAGGAAGTCAACTCAAATTACCAAATTCAACAACATGAACACTGATGATCCTTTACAGTGGATACCTCATTTTGGCTCTTGACTTGCTATTAGGATTAAGCCACCCCCTTCTTCCATCCAACTGTGTGATCACCAATCATGTTCCTGTTATCCATTGATTCACATGAACTATATAATCACTATCTCACAATAAAGATTATCATCTAGCTTCTAAATATTTTCCCTGTTTAACTCTACTAAAACAGCACAGTTACAACATTGGTAGCACAGGTAGGTTCTCCATCCTACCTTATCTTGAAACATTCTTCCTGTTTCCTGCACACAATGCAGCAAATAAATCCTGACAGAATTATGTCTAGCCTCCCGCCCAAATGGACTCCGTACACTCCTGGTACCACAATACCCAATGGGTTTGTCTTATACCAAAACACAGTAATCCCACTACCTGCCTTCAACGCCATGTCTGCACAAGGGTTCTTTCAGACTTTGCCATCAATACCGCAACCAGCCAACAATACCACCATGCCCGCCTATGTAGCTCAAAGACTACAAAGTGCCGCCTTGGAACCTTTTGCCGGGGCCAACAATAACAACACCGCCGCATGGATCCAGTCCACCCAGAGTAAGCTAGCTTAGATGGAATGCCCACAGCAATTTTGGATCACAGAGATTTCCATTTGCCTGACCCATGACGCTGGCACCTGGTGCAACAAGTGGCACAAAGAGCACACTGACAAGAACTGGGATACCTTTAAGCAAGACTTCCTGGCAAGATTTGTGCTAAAGGATACAGCGCTCATGATCATTTGCCAAGTAAAGAACCTGACCCAGACAGGCACTGTAAAGGAACTCACCTGCGCCTACAAGGAGCTCCGCCTTTGTGCACCCTCTGACATGGCCTTTGAAATCCCAGCCACACACCTCATGTACTACAACGCTCTCAAGTCAAGAGATGAGACATGTGAACCTGGATCAGGTGACCAACCTACAAAGCCTATAGCGTGAAGCGGAAAAAGCAGAACAGAAATCCAACGCTCTGCACAAGGCACAAACTGGGAAAAAAAGACCCAAGGATTCCCATCCAAGCAGGCGCTCCTCTCAACCGCCTCCTGGAGGCAACAGAAGCAACGCCAACCACAAGCCAACAGGTTCCAATGGACATAAAAATGGAAAAATGGCTATTCAAACCATACCCATTTCTGCTTCACTGCCACGCAGGGAAACCCAGATGAGGGAAAAGCCCAGGGAGAGCACTAAGCAAGCCAAGCTCTCCCATGCAACTCCTGACTTGCCCAACAATGAATACCAACCCAAGGATGTGGACCAATGCCCAATGATACAGGTGCCCTTGGAAGACCCAGTACTGTACACCATTGCCAGACATCCCAATAAATTGATGTCCTATCCTTTCTGCTTTTGCAGTTACACAGGCTCAGCACTCTTGGACTCAGGCGCAGACCAAACCTTAGTCAACAGCAGCTTTGTGAATAAGTTCAAGCGGCCACTAATCCTTTGCAAATTAAAAATGTGGTCCTGGCTGATGAACACCACATTGCTGTGACAAAGGAAACTGCCCCCTTCTCTGTCATGCTTGAGAATCTCCACTCCACCATTCAAGGTCCCGCCATTGACTTTCCAAAGTTTGACATTGTACTGGGACTAGAATGGTTACAAAAGAACAACCCTCACGTAGACTGGACAACCTCAGTATTGACCATCAAGTGTGAAGGTGTCAATCACCAGATCTACCCTGATTCTGTGGACCAACTACTACACAACCACGTCTTTGTGTGTACCACAGATACCCAGGGTGAGAAGAAAGATTTGAAGTCAATTGACTGGGGCTCCTGCCAGTATGAGATCATACACTTCAAAGACACCCAGGACACCTCCACGCCTTAGGGCCGCAACATTGTGGCCCGCCACCCAGAAATCTTTAAGGAAGCATCACCTGGGCTGCCTCCTGAGAAGCATATTAAGCACTCTATCCAACTCAAGGGGGCTGTACCCAAGGCGCGCCCTATCTACAGGCTGACCCAAAATGAAGACAACACCTTACGTGCCTACCTCAAGGAAGCATTGGAAAAAGGACTTATCCGCTCCTCACAGTCTCCCTTTGGGGCCGCCATATTCTTTGTGGCTAAGAAGGACGGTACCTTACGCCTGCTCACAGACCACCGCGCCCTAAAAAAAGTTACCATTAAGAATTATTACCCACTACTACTGATTGAAAACCTCTTTGATGCCTTGGGAGGAGCCATTGTCTTCTCCAAGATTGATCTAACCGCAGGCTACAATCAGATTTGTATCAAGGAGGAAGAGATCCCCAAAACATCTTCTGCACTAAATATGGCTCCTACAAATGTGTGGTGCTCAACTTAGGCATGACTGTCAGGGCCCAGGATGCCCTGGGCAGTCAGCTGGCCTCTTTAGAGGTGATTAAACATGCAGCTTGGAAGCCCCCAAAAAGCACTTTCCAGGGCAAAATCCCCCCCTTTCAACTAAAAAATGGCCCAGGATTTGAGAGGCACACAATCCTCAAATCCCTGGCATTGAGCCTGTTAAAAAATCTGGGCCACCTACCTATCAGGAAATGACACATAGGGAGCGCAACTGTTCAAGTGCACAATCAGGCAATCAATTTCATTGCAGGAGCTAAAAATAACTGTAGCAACTTGCCATGCTGAAAAATTCAAAGGGTTCATATTATAGCAGCCAATGAGAGCTCACCCTCTTGGCCAAACACGCAAATTCCAGGTAAAATTACAAATCCACCTCCAAATGATGCCATCAGTTCTCTGGTGGCACAAAAGACCATAGAATCATCATTAAGTATAAGTAGTGAGGGGGAGAAGCCCTCCTCACTGTTGACATCTTAATAAAGCGAGTTTATGCCTAGAGATTATTATCTTATTGCAGGAATGGTCTATTTATGCTCAAATTTAATTATTATCTTTGCATCTATTTGTGAATCCACTACTCAATACAAGCTTACATACCCATATCCTCCTGGCCATACTCCTGTTGTCCTTGCCAAACCGCCCCGTGCCCTTGACCTGGAGTACTTCTATCCCCATCACCTGGATCTACCACCAGTAATGAAGGATATACCAACTGCTCCACCTCTCCCTGACCCGCCTCCTGCCCAAGACTTCAGCAAACTGGGGTTTGTCTACATAACAGTATTGGGGCTGGCCAACCAAGTTGTGCCCCATACTGGGAGTTGGCGCCCCATAGCCACTACTCTGAACTACCTGGTCCACATAGCGCCTATTGTGTACATGGCCTTTCAGGCCCGGCCTGCATCCCCTGTGGGAGTCCAGCTGGACTCTAGTAAGGACCGTGACAATGACCAATGCCCCTCCATCTTTGTAACCTTCATGAACAAAGTGTTTGCGCCCCACATAGGCAAACACACCCTAGTGTACCTAGACGGCATTATTGTCTATAGTCCCTTGGTGGAACAGCACCAAAAAGACCTGAAAGCAGTCTTTGCAACCTTGGCATAACACAAACTGTTGGCCAAGCCCTCCAAGTGCCAGTTCTTCCGTGAGCAACTACCCTTCCTGGGACATATAGTCTCAAAGGACGGCATCAAACCTGACAGTCAAAAGATACAGGCCATCTGCAAGATGCCACCACCCAAGGATAAGTTGGAACTCCGCACCTTCTTGGGAATGGTAGCCTATGTACAACGCTTCATACCTGACTGTGGCGTCTTGACTGCCCCCTTATCTGCCATAACTGGCGCAAAATCCAAGTTTGTATGAACCCCCCAACATGACCTCTGTTTTAGATGCCTCAAACAGAAGCTCATGACAGCTCCCATCCTGAAATACCCCAAATGTGATGGGAAATACCAGATGGAAACCAATGCCTCAGATGCATCCATTGGGGGAGTACTACAAATCAAAAATAGTGACAGCGACTTCCTGTCTGTAGCCTACAAATTGCGGAAATTGACATATGGCAAATGCCAATATACTATCCACAACAAGGAACTGCTGGCTATTGTGCACTGCCTAGTCAAATGGCGCTACTACCTAGAACGCCAGGAATAATTCACAGAATTAACTGATCACAAGTCACTCATCTATTTCAAGACCCAAGCAAATCTGTTGCGCTGCCAAGCGCAGTGGATGGAACTATTAGAGAGGTTTAACATGTTCATCCAGTACAATCTTAGGGCCAAGCTTGCCATGGCAGACACCCTGTCCCGTCTATATGTCTGTGCTTTAAGAGGAGAGAATGGGCTTGGTCCAGATTGACCTCTCCTGGTGTTACAAACAAAAGACAAAGGGTCCCCCCGGTTACAACCAACATAACCAAACAAACAGTCATTAAGAATGAACATCTCTTTGCTGACGTATATGGGACTCTTCACAGAAAGATGACTGACAGCATGACTATTCCCTACATCCCCACACATCAGCAAGTCAACACTATCCTTTGCTACCACAGATACCTTGGACATACCAAGAGCAAAAATCTATATGAGTTCCTAAAACATAAAGCCTGGTGGCCAACCTTATACTGCAATGTCCAGGAAGTTCTAGACCAATGTGAGGTGTGCAAAAAGTTTGCCAAAAGCAAAATCCCGCCAAAGTCAGTACTTCCCATCTGCACACAACTGCCTTTCAAAGTATGGGCTCTTGACATTGTTGGTCCCATGCCAGGAAAACACAATGACAAGAAATACATCATCACCACCATTGACTTTGCGACAAGATGGCCAGTAGCCCAAGCAGTAAAGGCATACACCGGCAATGACGTTCAACGTTTTATTGGCAAAGAAATAATCAGCAAGTTTGGAAAGCCAGAACTCCTGATAACCAATGGAGGCAAAGAGTTGACTTCCAAAAACACCAACATAAACCTCACCAAGAATGGAGTCAAACACACCGTAATAACACCATACCACCCACAGGCCAATGGACAAGTAGAGCGGCTTAATGGTAGCCTTGTGCAAGCCCTAGCCAAACTCATTGCCGGGAGACCTGAAGATCAGTATAAGCAGCTACCAACTGCACTACTTGTGTGTCAAACCCAAGTGAACAGATCCACCGGGAAAAGCCCGTTTGAACTGGTATACAACACACAGCCAAATATCATTCAAGCATTGACAGGACCTAAACTGGAAATTCCAAGTGAAGTTCCCCACGCTTAGACCCTCAAGTAATGGAGAATAATTGTGAGCAAACAGCCAAAGAGGATGAACATTTGCAAAAGAAATTTTTCCCATCTGCAATAGGCATGAAGTTAGGGACAAAGTATGGGTCATGAATTTTGACAAAAGCAAGTTACAACCTGAAAAAGTGGGGCCAGCAATCATTATAAAGGTAAACAACAATAACACTTACCTTGTGCAAGGGCTTGGCAAACGTAAGCAAGACAAGACCCTACACCATGACCGCCTACAACCCTGCAAAGCAAGGCAGAAACAACAGGAAACCGCCCTACCTGCTACAGAACAGCAGCTAGTTCAATACAGCGCCCGGGCTCCTGATGACCTCCCTGACAACCTGCCCCCAGAGGAGGCCAACCTTCAGTTGGGGGGGTGTTGAAACCGCAGGCTTGACCTGCCAGCAAGGTTCCAACCAAGCAGGTTTGTGACCCGCAATCTGATTATCTGGTCACTTGAAGCCAGACTAGGAAGTCAACTCAAATTACCAAATTCAACAACATGAACAGATGATGATCCTTTTTGGTGGATAACTTTTGGCGCTTGACTTGTTATCAGGATCAAGCCACCCCCTTCTTCCATCCAACTGTGTGGTCATCAATCATGTTCCTGTTATCCATCAATTCACATGAACTATATAATCACTATCTCACAATAAAGATTATCATCTAGCTTCTAAATATTTTTCCCTGTGTAACTCTGCTAAAACAGCACAGTTACAACACTAGGTCTGGTGCCAGTTTAAGCTTCTTAACCAGCTGTGAGAATATGATGTTCCCAGGAGCACCAGTATCCAGTATGGCCCAAACATGGATTTTGTTTACTACCAGGTTAATATAGGTACAGTCCTGGCTGTCCTCTCTGATCTCCACAATCTTAGAGAACTGGTGGACGCTCAGTCCCTTGAACTTCTCCAGAGAGGTAGCCATGGCAGCTCCCAAAGCTGGGCTTGCTTCCTTGAGGGACTCTAGTGGTGCTGAGACATGTACTGTCCAAAGCAGCTTAGCCAGTTGTTCAGCACTGTCTTCCTCATGAGTGACTTCAACACCTGGTTGAGTCAGTTTTTTGGCATAGGGTAAGGACACTGTTTTACAAGCTATTATGGAGATAACCACCTCAGGTCAAAGTGTAGTCCAATGAGTCCAAGTGTTAACAGTGAGGACTCAATGTAAGAGGTCCTCTTGAACTCCTTCAGACTCTGCATCCTTGTGTATTAGTTGGGAGTCAAAGTCAATCAGAGAGGATTTGTCCTTAGGGATTGCCTCAGAGGAAGGTAAAGTGGCAAGCCTCTGGGCAGGTTTTTTGGGGGGGGGCAGCGGCATGAGGGGGAGATGAGGGTGTCAAAATTACAAAGGCAGCCAAGAATTTCTCCTTGTCCTGGCTGGTTAGTAGTTTTTTGACTGATCCTAATTGTCCTCCTCAATATCAGCGTCCTTGGCGTAGTCCTCCTCAGCTTCTTCCATGCCTACATGGTGGACCTTTTGGTGAGGATTCTTATATTCCCAAGAGAAGTGGCCAGGCATACCACATTTGAAGCAAGTACAGGGGCATTGTTGGCTGGGGCAGTTCACCTTGTAAGAAGGCTTGGGCATCTCCACAGCCATGCGGGGTCTATACTAAGCTTGTTGGAGGGGGCAGCCTTCAGGGAGAGGGATCTTGAACTCCTCCTTGTAGGTGTGTAGAAGGCAAATCAGATCTGGCACAGTTCAAGCGTTGTAAATTCACAATTTAAGAGCCAGGGATAGCTCTCAGTTGACACGTACAGCATTGAGTAGTGCTGACTGCATATCAATAAACTGCACAGCACTCATAGACAACAGGGTTTGAGCTTCAAGATAGAACCTAGAAGTGAAGTCTTCTAGGGTTTCTCCCACCTTTAGTTTGGTGTCAGCAAAGTCCATCTTGCAACCAAGAAGGGCCTCTTGGCTACCAAATTCCTCTGTCAAGGCTCTGGAGATGTTGGTAAAAGTCCAGCCATTCTCAGGGAGACGTGGCAAGATAATGGTTTGAGTCTCAGCATCCAGACAGTTGATGATTGTGGAATCCCTCATGGCGTTATCAGCGCCCTACATGGAGTTCTGGTATAGGCGTAAGAACATGGCCACATTACTCTTGCAGTCAAACTTGGGTAGATTGACGGGCTTGAAGTTATTAGAGCCATGTTGGATGGGAGCAGGTGTAATCCTCACTGGAGAACAGGTGAGGAGGGAACAGCTGAGGGTAGAGGCAGCAAACCTAGCCTCAGAAGCATGTCAACAATTTTCCTCTTGCTGCTTTTTGTGTTCACTTTCTCTGTCCTGAGCAGCTCCAGAGGCTTCAGGAGTGGCCAGGACGTTGTCCTCAGTCTCCAACACTGGCTACAACAATTTTACAGCGTTGGGAGCTAACCAAGTGTAGCCATCATTGCTCTAGTAGCTATGGTAGAACTTGGGGCTAGAGGATCTCAGTGGACTGTAGAGACTCTTGGAGTTGAGGGACATAGCCTGTAAGTTGACGGCCATAATCTTACAGTCCATTCTATCTAATTGGCTCTGAAAGGCATCCAGAAGAAGTTGCTGCTTGTATAGCTCATCCTGATAGACCTTGTTTCCTGATAGGTGATATCCAAGTCATCTTCCAGAGAGGTAATGTACTTTTTGTGGGTGGTAAGCTCAGCTCAAAGCAAGGCTATCACTTCCTTGTCCTTCCTGGCTTGGGTCTGGCTATTGGCTCTGTCATGTGATTGCCAAAGTTTGAGGCAATCCTGAAGCTCTGACACAGTGTGGTAGCCATTAAACAGGAAGGCAAGATTGGCACTTTGCTGGACCAGTTCTGTCTGAATCTTCTTGTAGTGATTGAAGAGTTCAAGGATGTCATGGCCAAGAAGGTGACTAAAGGGGAAGTTGTCTATAGCAGTAGACGTGGGGGTGAATGAGGGAATGGTGGCAAGGCAGCGGGCTGAAACTTCCACCTCATGAGTCAGGCTTTGAACCATGGGACCAGTCTCAAGCATGTGGGAGGTAACCACACTAATCCAATTGGCGTCTACACCCTGATGGGTGAGGGTCTGTACCACATGTACTGAAACTAGCTGGCTATTTCTTTCTTGATGGCGTCAACCCAGTGCAGAATGGTGTTTTGGGTGTTGGTAACTTCAGCAAGGTATTGATTCACGGTGGTGAAAGTATTTCCAAGCTCAGAGTAAAGGACCTGGAGGAACATCTGTTGGTTGGACATCAGTATTCCCTGTTCATGCACTAGGCTTTGGATGCAACCCAGGTGCATTTGGTTGTGGCATACGGCAGAGTGAGTGAACTGTTACAAATAGTCCTTGATGTGTTTGACGGTGAAGAGGTCACAATAGAGTTAGTCAGGGTTGACCTGAGAGAGGTCTGAAAGCAACTCAAGGAGTTATTGGCAGAAGGTTGTTGAATGGCCAGATGTTCAGAGCAAGCACCATTGCCAGCAGCACCAGAGTCCATAGCATGAATGGCACTACAAATGGCGTCCTAAGAAGGAGAGGAGTTAGCATTCATCTCCAAAGGGGCAGGGGCTTGCAGGACTAGGGGTTGACAAAAACAAGGGCTTGGGGACGCTGATGTTCTGGCATAAAGTGGCTGAGGGCAGGCAGGCCATAGGGAGTGCATGCTCTTTCCCTGGCATGGGCATTGAAAGCAGTGAAGACCAGTGCCTGGTGATAGGGAGAAGCACTGGCAGAAGGCTCAGCCAGGGGCATTCCTCCCTCCTCATTAAAAGGACCATAGGGGTGGGGGCTGTTGGTGTGGTAAGACATGAGTGCCAATGCTGTATTTGTAGCAGCAAGGGGTGCTAATTTCTACAAACAGTTAGTCAGTAATCTATTTCTTAATACTATACCTGTTGATGATATAGTGGCAGCCTTTAGATAGGACAGAAGAATATAAGGTATTATGATAAAACTAGTGCTTTATTTGATAGTGAGAGGCTTATATAGTTAAGGCAGGAGAATATACACCAGGGGAAATGAGGCACAGACAGAAGGACTTTCCTAATAGAGGAGAGTAGACAGGCACAGTAGAAAGTCCCACACAATGAAACAACTGGTTTCACGCAGCTTTCCTTATGGAGACATGTGGATCTATTTCCGTTGTTTCTATAATTAAGCTTAGAAGTGAAGCCCATGTCTGAAGTGCATTCAATAGACAATTTGAACACCTGTTTTATGAGTGTTTTAAACATAGTTAACCTTATTAAAACCGTATTGAGAGAAAGCAATTGTGAAATTGTTATATCACTCAATCCCTAAGTGGACAACTTAATGTCTAATCCATTCAGAATCTGCAACAATCAGTGTCAAATTGCTGATGCAATTAGGTTGGAACTAGCTTGTAGGCATAGTAAGCTGAAATTAATGAAAATAGCATACAAGATGCCCTAAGAGTTATCAATATCTTGGGGCCCAGGTTACCGTGGTTAAGGTATATTGCCATAATGTCAGGGAGCCAACCTAGGAGGGGGTTTCCTGGGAACTTGCGGGAAGACAGCCAGCGGGTCCTGCAGGCAGGGCTTACCACAAGTTTGGTGCTAACTTTACAATATAAGATATCAATTTGCCCAAAAGGGCCCAGGGTCTGCCTATGGATATCATTGAATCAATCAGACCAGTGAGAGTGATATACATCACCCCAACTATCTGGGTTGGAGTGGAATCACTGGCTGTAACAGATTCCTGCGGGCAATTGGGCCGCAGGGTGAGAGGTGGTGTCATTGGAACTAAATAGGCAGGCAAGTAGTTGTACTTGTTGCAGAATAGAAGAGGAGGTATGGTGAATTCAATTCCTTCTCTATAAACAAGCTCTATCTCTCTAGTTCTAGCCTCTGGGTTGTGGATTAAGATTTTCTCTAGTGTGAACTCTGAATATGCCGGGTTTGGGGGGTATTCTGTGAAATGTACTGGGTCAAATGGAGCTCCTAGGGACAATATAGTTCTGGCAGCTGGTCTGCAGTTTCTTTGGGTGAATAGGTAGGAGGCACTGGACCGCAGGAGTTGGTCTGCAAGTGAAATAGAACTAACATCAAATATGGGATGACCTGGTTGAACCAAAGATTCATGACACTTTATTGCAAGAATGGCAATGGGTAACTTCCTGGCGGTCCAGGGTATAAGTATACCCATCTGCCATGGAGAAACTTTTACAAATTTATTTGGGCCTGGCACTACTATCTAGCAGGTTTTTGCAGCCCTTGGCGGTATGCATAGCAGGAGTTATTTCTTTTGGCTGGTTTGAATCAAGAAGGCTTGTTTGCCCCTCAGGTCACAGGATTTGTCATCTTTGGGTGGCCTGCGTTCTGCAGGAAGTTTCTTTGCTTCCCCTGCCGCAGTGGCCCCAGTCATTTCAGTAATCTTGGATTGGCCTGTGCTCTCATTGGTCAGGTTAACAGGAACCCTTGGCATGGGAGGCCTCAATATAAGTAATTTCTGCTCATCAAGCCTAAGGAGACTCTCCAAAGTCAAATCCCGCTCTGGTTCAAGCCTGAAAATCTGCGGGCTGGCAGCCTGCAGGTATCAGGGTTCAAATTTTGTAGTTGAGGTTTTTCTATGAGTATAGTCAATAGGAGTATGTCATTTGTGATAATGGCATACTCATCAAAGACTACAAGTCAAAGAAAGATAAGTGAAAGTCAGAAAGTCCTAAGAAACTTACAAAAGAAACTAATAATAAAACACCCAAGGATTATGAAAAAGAAGCTTCAAATGAGGAGGGTAATCAGAATAAAGGAAAAGTCCCCCAAGATACATAAAACCTAAAACCTACCTCAACTTCAACTCCAACTCTAATAATGAGAAATACAACTAAAATAAGGCTAAGAAAGATGTTCCTGGCTTTAAGCTGGATATAATCAAGAATTTCTGTGATAAAGATGGGAACTTTATCATCCCTGACAAGCTTTCTCCATTATTCCTTATTTTGACTGCCTAGAAAACACCAGCTGTTATTTATAAAGACTATTGCTTCTATATCAAAAATATGTTCAGATCTAATGCCCTGAAACATTTCAAGCGTTGTTGCAAATTTTATTTCACTATTAATATTAAAGCAAACCCCAGCACAAGAATCAAACCCTGGCTCCTTATGCCTGCAGCCCACTAGCCAAGAGGGCCAAGAGACCAGATCCCTGCTTTTTAGGTTCAATCCAGAAAGATGTTTGACAGGTACCCTGTAGAGACTAAAAGATTCACCAAATCCAGAGGAGTCTACCCTACAGAGCACGCCAGCAAAGGCCCAAAACTATGCTTAAATAGTTGCCTACTAAATGGAGGAATCAGTGAAATCTGAGGTTGCACCTGCCAATGAACGCCAACCAGTGTTAAAATCCAGTATCAAGGCCAATCCATAATTGGCTTGGCCACGTGATTTTGAGAACAAATTTAGGAAAATAGAAGCCTATAGTGTCTATTTGTCAACAAATGACAATCAAGAGCAAGCCAAACACCAGAACCAGCTGGCTCAACAGATTCCTAATGTTAAGATATCAAAAGACCAAAGGCCCACATTTTCTGGAGCTACCAGAAAAATTAGCATAAAGCCCAAGAATCCTAGGAATAACAATATTGTCATTTGATAAATAAAGCTGTTATGAACCTTTGGTTCAACAATATTTGACTAATTCCATAGTCTTCTATTATTTTCAACCCCAATCAGAAGGCTCTTCCTAACCCACTGCCTCTCTCATAGATTCTGTGAAACCCCTGCCCACGTCATCTTGTTCTCCTGATGTCCTCTTTGGCCCAATTCACTTTCCTGAATATCTGTTAAAACCCACCTTCTCAGAGTTTACGCTAGAGAACATCCTATTGGCTGATCCCCTGATCAGATCCTGTAATCCTGAAACCTTTGGTCAAGAAGAGAACTTATACAATGTTCAGCCCCAGCCCTTCAGAGATAAGTACAACTACTTGTCCAAATCCCTAATTTTAATGACTGCCTATTACTCTACAGTCCAACTGCCTACAAAAATTGGAAATTGCACATGAGACCACATATACTCAACTCTTTGGTGTGATAAATAACACATGAACTGGATTTTTATATTCTATGGTCCCATTAAGTGATTCCTGGTACCATCTAGGCCAATCCTTATCTTATTTACTCAAGTTAGCGCCCATATTGTACTAGGCAATCCCTACTGGGCCGGCAGTCCCTCTTCTTGTGTTTGCTAGTGAGCCTCACTAATTCTGGCTCCCTGATAACTGTGAGCACAAAGAATGCCCCCAATGGTTATTATCAATAGGTTTGAATTACTTAAAAGTCCCCTAAAGACCATGTTCATCCCCCCTAAAGATATTTCAAGCACTCAATAAAGCAGTATCTGATCATCAACACTTCACTGAAGTCAAACATGTCCTCCTCTGACATAGCTACCCATGCCCTAGAAAATCTAAATAACTCACAGCAATTAATATTTAATGCCTATCATTAACTTATCAGGTTAATTACCAACAAGAGAAAAGATGCTTTTATGATAGCTAATATAAGAGCCCAAGACACAAAAGCAACCACAGCGGGTTTGAACCTGCATCTGTGCTTGGCAAGCGCCCGCATGGCTGGTTGCAAAAGCTTGCCAGGGAGACTAACAGCTTCTAACAGTTTGAGAGCTACCAGCTCCAAGCTTAAAAGGAAACTAGCTGGATCCCAAGTCACAGCTGAGTGCATTGTCTGGGTTCTGGAGCAAATCCAATACCAGCTGAGATTTCTCCTGTAAAGTTACTCCCCCTTTTGGCCTTGGATAGAACAATTTCTCTTGTTGTATAAAGAAAACCTCCTAAAACCCAGCCAAAGTGCTCAACTCTTTTGAAGATTTGGTCCACACTTTAGATGAAAGATTTTTTACTGGCATACTCTGTGGGCTCTCCTGCATTTACTGTTCTGTCCTGTGAGGAAACATTGATAAGTTTTGATTATTTATTGGCCTGGTGTCAACCATTGTTAAAAACACAAAAATGGCAAATCAAAACTATCTAAATTGATGCCCATGAATCCCAATGAGTTTTCTGAATCCCAAGTCCTCACCAGCTAATCAGATTTCAGGCCAGAAATTTTGTGAAGCCCTCCAGTCCTCATACCCCTGCCCTTAAAATTTCCTCTCCCAACCAATCAGACAACATGGTCTTGTCAGCTGACCAGCAAAACTCAAACTTAATTCCTTAAAAGCAAGCAAGGGGAATTTTAGCCTCTACTTGTTCATTTTATAATCACAATAAAGTTTAAGGGTTTCTTATTTGTTTATCATTTTGAAGCTCTAGTTTAGAGTTTTGGTTAAAGTACAAATTATTAGCAAAATTCCTTTATCTCTTTAACTTTATCTTGTTCCCAGTCTTTTCAGTGCTCCTTTTGAACCTGCTAATCTTGACGTTAGTGTAAAGGCATTTACTTACCCACTCTTGCTTTTAAAACAGCTGTTTGAATCTAGTTTTAAAGTTGAAGCTATTATAAATAGATACTTTCACCTTGGAATTGCTGATAAATTTATTGACTTTGAACCTGTATTCTCAAGCATCAACATTAAAGACTACTGCAGACCCTCCCAGGCTACCCACAAAGCATATAAGTTGCTCTTCCACCTTTTGGTGACTACTCCCTCTGGACTCAATATCTCTAGTTTAAGGGACATATTTGACACCAAAATATTTCAAATTTTGCTGGGAAATTGAAAATTATACTCCCACTGCTTAGATTTGTTGTGTTTTTCCTGGCCCTGGACCCGGTCTTCATCTGGTCCACCCCAGATCTTTGGGGTAGAATATTCTCTTCTGCAAATTCTAGGGAAGAATTCTTCTCAGCTTTTAAGTATTATTGATGGAATCCCTGGTAGGGAAAATGGCCTCCTCTTCTCTGGAGAGATCCTGATCAGGAGTTTCCCTTGCAATGACCTGGACTTGTATTCCCCTGACCCCAATCCAAACACCTATTCAGTTGAGGAAACCTCTTTGCTTTCCCTTTTCCCGCAAGAGGAGGAGCTGTTGGCTTCCCAGAAGTTGCCTGAAGCCTATGGCATACCCCCCCACACACTCCCTGGTTGCTCAGTGGCCTGGCTCTGATAAGTTTAAACTTCTATTGTCCCCAGTTATCCCCAATGACTTCCCTTTAATTTCCTTTTAGAGCAGCTATCCCAGTGATTCACTGGATGGTATCCTGGTAGTTTCTGTTGCCAGGATGGAAGCCAAATTTAGTAAGTTTAGACCTCCTCTCTCACAGCTCCAGTCTTCATCTAGCACTGCAGCTACTATGCCAGCTTTTGCTTCTGGCCTAGTTTCTTCCTCTGCAGTTCCTGCTGCTTCTATTCTGTTTCCACCAAATCCTCTGTTTCTGTTCTTGCTGCCTCTAACCAGAATAATGCCAATTCTAAGGATTTTTTTCATATGTAGCAACCCAATTAATCCAAACCTAAAACACCCACTGATGATATGATAAAGAATATCACAACTAAGGAGATTGAAAATAATCACCAATCAGTTGATCATAATAACTTTCCTACCCATGCAACAGCTACACCCTAGTGCAACACCCTGTTGTTATAAAAGATGTCCAATCAACACCCAGAAATACAAAAATAATGAAGATGAGACCAGATTAAACTGTTCTAGCCCCCAGCCAGGTTCCCAGCTAAGATTTATTAACCAATCCACTTTCACTGCTCAGATTAATCTCCATATCCATTCCTAAACCAAAGTTCCTGGATCCCTATCTTGTCACAGTAAGTTCCATAATGCTGGGAATTATTTGGCTGAGTAGAAAAACTCAGAAAGCCAGAAAACCTTTAACAAAACTGACTGATTTAACAGATTTGAATCAAATGGTTGATGGAAAATGGTTTACAGCTGCTCCAGTTTGCTGGTCAAATCCAATTTCCCCCTGTAATTTGATGTTGATAAATATACGTAATTTAAGTGTCACCAGATATTAACTTGTTAATCAGCATGGTCATCAAAAGTTGGTCACTCAAGGGTTCTTTGCAACCTGGACTAGATCCTCACTTGAGGATGTGGAAGAAATAGGAGCCCAGGATCCAGGTGGTATTGCTTAGTCAATTTTTGATATACATTGAATAATTTTCACTATTTCAACTCTTAAGAGTTGAGTCCTCCCAAAATTTACTCAAAAAATTACTTATTACCTGGTCTAACTTACTTTTGAAAATGCATCATGTAGTTGGATTATTACGCTATATTCCCTAAAATTTAATCCTTAGCCAGATTATTACGGGAAGATGGGGGCCTGCTGTTGGTACTTTGTTGTTGTTGCCGCCAAATGTTAATTCAATATCTTTCAATATTGGAGCTGTTCCTACTACTTTTAAAGCTGAAACTCATGTGCTATCTAATTGTCCTGAATTTTATGCTTAAGACACTCTGATTCTCTTGCAGGCCATTTATCTAGGGCTTTTCTGGTTGGGGTTAATTATTTTACTTAACCCTAGTATCTCATTTGGAAATTTCACAAAACAGTTTCTGAAGCTACGTTGGTGGTTAATAATTAACTCTATGTGGATTTGGTGGGTGATTCCCCATCACATGGAGACAGCTTCTTATTATCCCGCAATTTCTGTTACATATATCCTCTTCCAATTACCCCAAGTGTCTGTGACCAAAGGATGGGCCACTGGTGCTTTCTAAAAATCTTCCAGTATTATCTTTCAATGAAGACCAGATGTGTAATATAAAAGCCACTTCCCAAATCAAGTCAAGTGCAGACAACATTAAATAAAGTATATGATAAACTGAGTGGTACTATCCTTTATTACTCACATATTATTACAACCTTGGACCAGACCTTCCTACCAGTCTACCTACCAAAGAGTCAAACCTAAAGAACACTTTGTAATGGACTACAAACAGGGCTCAGCCCTGGAAGGACTATCTGCTAAATACCACCCCCTATTCCACAACCTGCTACTGTGATACAACCTCTTAACCACAGCAGATACAGGATGGTTATCTTAACTGTCCTCAGTCTGGCTAGAATTGTGATGCCCCACCTTAGTGCCTGCTGTCCCATTTTAGCTGGTATGCTGTATCTGTACCTGTCCTGCTCCTTGCTCTTCATATACTGGGAAGTGATTTCATGTCATCCCAAAAGATGAGACCCTTTAATGGTATCTTGGTACTTCATCACTCTGGCCCTGATAGTCAAAAACCCAGAAACAGCAAAGACTTAGGCATTAATGATAAAGTCAGGTATGCTTATTATAAATACCTATTTTTTCTGCATGAAGAACCCAATGAGGTTGATGAAAAATGATCATAATATACAGCTAAGAGTCATATGAAAGTTTTTATTAATCAGGAGATGTGGCTATCAGATGTGCCAGCTTCCCTAAGATTTTCAACTAGCTCTGGGTCATACATGCAGAAGTGGAGGAGATATAAATTCTCATCTAAGTCTCATTATTAAAACCAAGCAGAAGAACTATGTGCTTACCCTGAAGATCATCAAGAAGAAGATACAAAAGATAATCCTGGAGGAGCAAGAAACCAAGCTCACTTTAGCATCAGGTCACCCAAGAATAATATTGGTTCAATAAGACTTGAGAATCCAAATCTAGTCCTGCTTGACGTTGAGGCTGCCTAATCAATAGAATTTAAAGAAGTATTTAGATTTTCAACCCAAGGATGCTACTTTCATTTTTGTTAAACCTGCTTATAAGTATAAAGAACTTTAACAATCTTTAAAAGGAGTACAGCTCATATACCTCAGGTATCATCTAGCAGATGCTTGTAAGGCACCCTTCTTTATGAAAAAAGGTATATTAAAGGCAGTGAAGCTATCAAAGAGAGATGAATAGAATATGGCAAATAGGGAGCTGATGTGTGATGATCCACGTGATGAGCTATTTTGAAGGTAAAGACTGAGCTTGACTAAATAAGGATTGGCTTAAAGAGAAAGGTAAATATTATTGACTTATTGATATGTCTAGTCTTAGTGATTAATAGCAGATTTTTATGCCTCAGGGTATTAGTAAAGTGGCCCCTTGTTAGTACTTTTAAAAGATATAAGTGATTTCCTGGTATGGTAATATCAAGGGGTACAGGAACCTTAGACTAGATGGGATGAAAATACAGCTGGATTTTACTTGGTATAGATGTTACAAGAGAGAGGATCTAAACTGACTAAGTCTGGCTACCATCCTAGGAGAAGGATTCACCAGGATAACATCCACTGCAACACTGGAATGACTGCTCATAGGGGCGTCCAGAGGGAAGACACAGGAGACTCTGGGGAAGGTAGGAATCCAGGCCCATCAAAACCAGACTGCCAAGCAGCCAAGGAGTGCGCCTGGGGGCAGGATCAGGGGTAAACTCTTATGTAGTAGCAGGGTGCTTGGTCTCCAAGAGAGGGGGCACCTTAGAGACAATGGCTTTGGGGGAGACCACTAGTTCAGACCTGGGGAGGGGAAGCTCAAGATCATTGCTGGTGAGGCTTTTGACCACCTTTTCTCCTACAGCAGCCAAATCATGGGCCAAACTGGGGAGGTCACCAAGAAAGAGCAGAAGGTGGGAAGAATCCTCTCCTGCATAGGAGGCGGACAAGGAAAAGGCAGTCCCAGAGATCTGGGGTGGTGGAATAAATTAGAAGCAGAACTGGGGTTAGAGTAAAGACTAAAAACTTAAAAAGGGGAGCAATCATTTTTGATTGCAACCAAATAAAATTTTGAGTCAGTTGCCTACAGAAAAGCAGAAAAAATTTGGGTTCAGGTACTGGGATGATGTCAGGAACAAGCTCAAAAGGTGAAGTAAGCAGAGAGCTTTTAAACAATGTATATGAAAGCTGAAGTCAAAGCAAAGAAAAAGCAGGACAATTTTTGAATTGAATCAAGAAAATATATAAACTTTACTACTAAAATTTAAAGATGGAAGCAGCTCTTAAAAACAACTAAGGTAAAGATATACACTGCTAATAACGCTAACTTTAGGTGTTTCAAGAGTGATGCTGTAAACCAAGGGAAAGCATATAAGGTAAAAATAGACTAACACTTTTACTGACCAATTGATAAGAAATAAAGGGTCAGAGAAATGACTCAAAACTTTGAAAAATGAGTAGATGAAAGTCTTAACTGTTTATTGAGTAAGAATGAGCAAGAAGGGGACTGTAAGTCCCCTGTCTTGATTTAAGGGAGGGATATGAATCCAAAAGGTCACCTGATCCAAGAATGGGATTTGATTGGCTGCAGAGAAAATTTGCAGGGGGGAATCTAAAGGGTTGGAGAGTTTCACAAGTTTTTATGGCCCCACTTCTGATTGATCAATACCCATAGAGTATTTTAGGGCATCATTATAGCAAGTTGGAATGGAGTTTGCAGATTTGACAGTAGCGCGTCCCAATTGTTTAAACTTCATTTGTTTTAAATGAGGGCAAAACCAAGCCAACAAATAATCCAAATTAATAAGAAGCTTTTCCCAAGTGAGGACAAAATTCAGAGCATCAGTATTTAACCCCTGAGAAGGGTATGCCAACACAAATCTCTTGTCAACTGTATGGGCTAAATCCTAAAGAGAATTAAGAGGTTTGACATAATTTTGAGCCATTTTCTTTGTACATTGGGGGAAAATAACTCTATCCAGGGCCAAAGGGGGGAGTAACTTTACAGATGTGTTATTCATTATTAAAATCCTGATATCAACTTTGGTGATAATAATTTTGTGTAAATTTACTATGCAGAAGGTAAAGTTTCTCTTTCTATGACTTTAGGATAGCCTTAAAAAGGTCTTAAGGTTGCTGGTCAAGCATAGATAGCCCATAACCATAATTAGAGTTGCTGTCTAAAGAATCAGCTACAGAACTTAATGATTAGAAGGTCTCTGGGAAGTGATGTTGGTTTCTTTGTGCCTGAAAGCTCAAGCTAATCACTTGGGTGAGTCAAAGCAGTAGTGGTGCATGAAAAATTTCTGCTTCTGATAATCTAGTTGGAGGTCACTAATGAGGGTTTGTCCTGATAAAATATACTTGGGAGAATCAGGATTCATAGTCTGAGTGATTTCATTAATGTAAACTAGAGAAAACAAACCTAGGTGAAAATCACTGATAGAGGCTCAAAAGGAAAGTTGATATCTATGTAAGATGCTAGTCTATTAGGAAAAGTTTGGAACAGTTTAGAAAAATGTTTCAACATTTTTTGAAAGTGATTTATTAGAGGAGAGAAAGAACAAAGCAATTCAGAAAAATTTATATAGATGGCTCAAATTTTCTCCAAAGTAGGTTGTTTGTGTTGGAAGAAGCATAGAAACAAAGAAAAACAATGAGAGGAGGTGCTTCAGGATTTTGCTGAAGACAAGTTGTCAGAGGTGCAAAAGGCTGAGTAGTTAAAGAAAGCCTTTGGCCACAGGTTTAATCCAAGGTCAAAATCAAAGAAGAAACTTTGAGAAAATTGTAGCAAAGCAAGGCAAATAGTAGTTTTCTATAAAAATGGATGAGTTCAAGAACATCAAAATTTTGAAGAAAAATAGAAAATTTTCTGGGGCCTGAAGCGTAAATCATCAATATTTTTACCAGTGAAACATTTGCTGCACATTCAGGTTTTGGAAAAACTGTGAATTGTACTGTAAATTCAGAACCTAAACATAAAAATGCGGGATTGTCAAATCCTTGGTCCAAATTTCAAATCACTTTTACAGGATGGCCTTTTTTAATTAAGTTGATTTTTTATTTTTATTTGAATTTGAATTTTTAAAAACGCGCAAACTCATAGACACTTTGCAAAGTTCAAGTCAAACCGCATATTTCCAATGGATGAAATGAATTAACTTGAATCAGATTTGAAGTGTTCAAATCCATCAACCATTTTCATTAAGTTTACTATGTTTTGGAATTGTGGGATTGTCAAATCCATAAACCAAATTTCAAATCACTTTTGAATGCCACTAGTAAACTCAAATAGTAATTGGGGGAACTGGAATCCAAATTTAATATACAGTAAGCACACTAGGAAAAACCAACCAAAATCAAGAAGCTCCACCATTACTAAAATCAGATAAAAATTCAATCTCAATAACCATGTTTAGACAAAAATTGATTAAACTTTAAATTATCCAAGCCCGGAAAGTATACAATATTATACACTTCAATTTAAAGATATATTAAAAATCTGTTACTATTCAAAGCTAAATCAAGAGAAAATAACTACTCACAACTAAACCAAAAACCTAAATAAATACATATTTAATCTAAAATATATTTTTTATTTTATTTTTATGGACCAAAAATTGCATTCCCAACCAGCTCCTGCACCAGCCTGTCCACAAGGACGTCCCAGAGGGTCCAAGAACAGACCCAGAACACAAATTGAGGGGAGTAATGCCAACACACAGGCCCCCCAAGGCGTCAGCGTCAGTCAACCACCTCCTGCATCCCAAGCCAGAACAACCAGCTTGAATCCCAGACAGAAATTGCTCTCAAGGCCTACCACCAAAGTCTCCTATACCAGGGTCATCAGTAACAATGAGGTTACTTACACCTCCACTATGTACCCAGTTGTCACCTGGCCCCACACTCTGGATCCAAGATTTGCCACTTCCTGCCCCCAAGTTTTTGACATGTCTTATGAGCCATTGGCCACCACTGTTGAGCCATCTGTGCCTGTGATCTATTCAACCATTGACAGCGCCACCACAATTAAGCGTGATCCCACCTTCTACACAAAGGTCCCCATCTCCTTTGTTGATCTAGCCAGGATACCGCGGTATCTGTCAAGGGCCGCCGTTGGTTGACAGATAGTGAGTTTGAAGCTCTCCTCAACTTCTTGAACAGGGAAATGGCAGTTTGGAATATTGCGTCCCAATTTGGTGTCACAGCCAGATATATTGGCAACATCAACACCAAATATGGCAACACCAGGCAAATTACCAAATCTACCAAGGCAAAAAGACAGCCCAAAATCCTCCAGCCCATTCATTTTAAGACAATCAAGAAGTGGGAAGCCAAGGATTGCCACCTGGACACACTTTCTGTCCAATTAATGCTTGTCACAGAGTTTGGGCTTTCTGTTTCTAAAACCCTTGTTTACAAAGCAATGGTTGATTTGGGCTTCTCCTGGAAAGTACTGGGAGTTTTGCCGTTCAACAGAAATAATGAGAAGACCATTGAGGATCAACACATTTATGCCAAGACCTATGTGGCTCTCAAGAAGACAGGAAATATAAAAAAATTATATTGAAAAATCATTGTTTTCCTCCTTGCTCAGGTCTAGGCATGGGTGGGTCAAGAAGGGGTCCAAGGATGATGTAGCATATTGTGCAGCTGTCTGTTCTCAGACCTATTCAATGATAGCATTTTTGGTCCTCATGGTTTAGATCAGTACCAGATGATCAAGGGCTCTCACAATAGCAGAAAATTTCTTGATTTTCTTCAAACTGTCAAGGAGTACCTCTGGATCAATTATTGTAGTACAACCAACATTGTTGTGCTTGACAATGTTGTGCTCCACAAAGTGAATCTGGTTGTTTCCAAGTTCCCACCCATTGACAAGAATAGTCATTCCTCTAATCACTGCCTTGCTAATTGTCCAATGATACTCCTCTTCCTCCCCCCATATTCTCCATTCCTTAACCCAATTGAGGAGGTCTTTGGGTGGATCAAGAATAAGGTTAAAGCAGGGCTTTCACAGGACACCAAAGATCTCTTCAATATCCTTGAGGTCAGTCAATTTCAAATGCCATCCAATATTGTAACAGCTTTTTACAAGCACTCAGAATCCTTCTTTCCCAAAGCCCTTGCCTCTGAGCCAATCAGATAAATGGGCGCTCTGGATTTTATTTGTTTTAATTTTAATTTTAGTTTTAATTTTTTTATTAGGATGAAAAAATTATTATTTATATAATAACATGATGTTAGATTATATTATAGACATATAAGAATTAGTAAAAAACATAAATAAAATTAATTATAATAGATATAGAGATATGTATTTTTTATTATAATCCACCAAATAGTGTATTGAAAGTAGAGCAAAAAAATAAATAAATTAAAAAAGATAGAAATAGATTAATTTTATTTAAATAATTTTGAGCCCTTTTTAGTACCATTGACTTTTATTTTAAAAGCCACAGATTTGACCTTATGAGACATCACCTGATCCTTATTATTTCAGTGCCACTACAGCCACACAACATGAAACCAATAACTTTCATGTATATCAAACTAATTAGTATGTATGACGCAGGTTAAGCGTAGAAAATCTATTTATCAAATCATATTAAAAGGGAAAAGTACTGTAAATTCAGAACCTAAAGGTAAAAATGTGAGATTGTCAAATTGTTTTTGCATGAAATCACCAACTTACTAGAATACTTTTCATCCTTTTATATAAAAGATTAAGTTTTTCTGGGATGAAAATCACTCCATTAAGTTGGTCAGTTCATGCAAAAACAATTTTACAATCCTGAATTTTTACCTTTAGGTTCTGAATTTACAGTAATTTGAGTTCTAAACAATCACTTGTTTAAACCATAAATGGAGCAGGCAGCTTGATGTGGATAAATAGAGCTTGTGTTGTTTAACTACGTAATATATGAACCTGTACTCAACAAGCAACTAAATAAATAAATTTTTAAATCATATTTTATTCTTTCACATGTTTGCTTACTATAACTACTGTATTATAATATATTTAGGGATATTAATATTATGATTTAAAAATTAAAATTTAAATATTTTAGAATAAAAATTTAAAATTAAAATTAAAATATTTTAGAATAAAAATTTAAAATTAAAATTAAAATAAAAGATAAATTTCAAGGGAAGATAATTTATTAGGGGGATGCAAATTGCAAAGGGGAATGTGATTATTCTGGGGAATTATACCCCAAAATTCAATTTTCTGCTAATGTGTCTAAATGGGGCCACATACTCTTCTGTACATGGTAGAAAACTCTGGATGCAATTGCTAAAGGGGTGGTGCTCAGCACTCTGGTGGTTACTGAGCGCTTAATAAAAGGCAAGCAAGTAAGCAAATTTATTAGTAGGTTCTTTTTGGGAGGCACATAATACCCAAAAAGCAATACAGTGCAAAGGAGTCATACATGATGTGCTTGACTATCCTGTACCCCCATGGTGTCTTCTGTTGTTCTAGTGCTAATCAGCATATGTCTATTTGAATTGGTATGTCCTCCAACTTTTTAACATTTGTTTTTAATATGCAATCTAATACAATTCCTAGGTATATTGCAATGTGAATCCTTTGAGAGGTATGTTTTTCTGAAAACATGCATAAATTTTTATATATTTGAATTAATCTGTTGATGTAGGATGTTTGGCTGAACTTGAAGATGATTTCAGGGGCGCCGCGCTTGTATCTGCCCCCCATGCCTTGGCAAACAAAATTAATAAAGGCTTGAACTTATTTACAAGGACTGTGTCCCAACTTTATTTGATAATGCTTTTAACACTTTGTTGAAAATTTCAGTTTTAATATATTCAGTTCCTATTTGAAAGTTGGTTTTTATTAGGTTTTTTTCATATTCATTGATATTTGAAAAGGGAAATCTTTGAATACTTTTATAAATATATTCATCAAAATTCATCTTGATATCCCCTCAAACTTTGTTCATCTCTTTGGAATTGATATTTACTCCTATTTCATATGCTTCCCTAATCCATGGCAAGCACTCTGCAAGTGGTAAATATTCCTTGTTTTTTGCTTCCCTATTTCCATATTGATTCATGTTCATTTGAATTATTCTATTTTTTCATTTTGATTTATTTGCTTTACAGGGGCTACCAATGATTGATAACCCCCATAAAACTAACTGGGGGTAAAGGCTGCCACTTCAGCAACCTTGTCTCCATTCCTAGTTATAACTAAAGTAAATATAAGTAAAACATAAAAAGCTTACTTATTGTTTCCTCTGCGCCCCCCTCAGCCACTGGCGCCCCTTCAACAAACTTCATGAGCATTGGCTGCTCTTCATTTGATTTCTTGGGTCTTATCTTCCTTATTTTTTGTGCTACTTGTTCTTCTTGATTTTCATTTGATACATGCTCATTGTTTATTGTAGCTCTTCTTCTTGATTGTGCTTTATTTTCATCTGTTTTTATTTGATCAGTTTCCTCTTTATTTGTGTTTATTCCCTTTGAAATTTCAGTTCCTTCAATCAATTTGAAATTTTGAGTATTCTTTCTGTTGTTTTTTGCAAACTCCCACAAGTTTTAACTTTCATTGTTGAATTCTAAAAATTTGATTATTTCCTTTTTGTAGATTTAAAACTATTTCCTTGTGTTCTTCTTTGACTAAATTTCCCAAGCTATTTTTTGCGGTTTCATTTTGGTGGACCAGAGCCCTTCCCTCATTTCCCAGCTGATTTACTACAATTTCCCTGATGTTATGTTTGAGCTCAATAACCTTTTGGAGGGCTGACTCTAATTTATTGATTATAATGTTGATATTTGACATGTTGATGGTAGTAAATTAAAAAGCCTGTTTTTATAGTACTACCATCAACACCTGAATATTTTTAATTATCAATAATAAATTAAGGACCACAAATGTAATTGTTTTAATAGAATATTGCAGGTATGTGTTAAATCCTGATATTTTGATATTAAATGCATAACTCAATACATTCTGTATAATAAAATTCATTTTAATCAAGGCCTTTTTCATTGTAATTTATATAAATGTACTGTGTTTTTATTAGTTAGTAATTAACACTTAGGATAAATATTGATAAATAATGTAATTTACATCTTGTATTTTTGCTTATTGATAATAATTCTGTAAAGTTTAATCATATTTTGTGAGTAATAATAATGTAAGGGGTTAATAAATTACTATTTATATCATTAATTGGCTGATTTTCTTTGCTATGGCAATTGTGCATTTTCTGATATTTACACCCTGGTGTCTAATCGGATGTGAAGCCAACCAATTGAACACCAGTGTGTAAATATCAGAAAATACACAATTTCCACAGCAAAGAAAATCAGCAAATTAATGGTATAAACAGTAATTTATTAACCTATTACATTATTATTAGTCACAAAAGCTGACTAAAAAGTTTACAGAATTGTTATCAATAGGACAACTATACAAGATGTAAAATGTACTATGTATAAATATTTATACTAAGCATTAATGGCTATCTAATATAAACTAAGTCTATTCATATAAATTACAATGAAAAAGGCCTTGTTTACAATGAATTTTATTATACAGAATGTATTGAGTTATTCATTTAGTATCTAAATATCAGGATTTAACACATACCTGCAATATTCTAAAATAATATGTAAATTTGCTGTCTTTAATTTATTATTAATAATGAAAATATTCATGCAAATAATTATATGTTACTGCATCAGATGTATACCATTTTGTTAATTATAGGGAATGTCAATAATATAAAAAATATATTATTAATTATGAATTGGAAGAAACAATATCAACTTTAATAAGTTGTCACAAAGAAAAGTTTTATTTTACTCATCAAAGGACAAGAAGGGAAGAGAATGGGCAGAATGTACATTTCTATCATCTGCACCCATAAAATAGACGGCATCAGAGGTAGTGGGTAGGAAATAGGTGGTTTTTTGGGAGTCAGGGTTGGAAGGCGGGTGGCTTGATGGGGGGGTTGGGGAGGCAGGGTTTGTTGACTGGGAAGAGGCAGAAAAAGCTGATTGCTTCAATTGTTTAGATTCTTTTTCCTTCACATATGCAGGCTTGAAAAAACAAATGGATGATTGTGGGGGAGAGTAGGAGTCTTTTCTGGACTTATCACTATCACTTGCATAGAGGATGATGAGATCTGATAAGTCCTGGACAAATACAGAAGGGAAAAGCTCACACCCCTTCTCAATTTGGGAGCACAGTCCATTGTAGGTGGCAGGATTTGAGCGCCTGAGAGCCAAACCAAAATTTTAAAGACATACATCTGCAAGATGCATGTCAGCATGGTTGGTGGGATAGGACCAACAGGTATGCCCCATAGCTCTAATTTCTTTGCTTGTCCATTCCTGCTTCTCCATCTCTGCACTCACTAAAACTGTGTGTATGGCTTGTTGGGTAGCTTACTCCTTCAGCATGTCCTTGAGCTCTATCTGGTAGGCATACCCATCTGCGGTGTTTGATATTGTTGAGTAATAATTGATACCTAATGTGGAAACTGCCAACAAAACCCCAAAAAATTGATACAAAATTGGCCCACGCTTGTAAACCTCAGATTGAATACATTTTTCTCCATAATCTTGGACACTTGAAGAAATCTTGGCATACAACAAGAAGATGACATCATTGCACATCCTCATGGCCCTCCCTTTAATAAAATTAATGATGTTTGAACTGTAGTGAATGGTATCCACCAAATTGGGGCCAATGAAAACTTGATTGGACAAGATTCTAGCAGCAACCACAACTCTGTGCATCCACAAATTGACTGTTATTTTATTTGTGAAAATTCCATGAAGTCCCAGTTGGAGACAAACCTGGAACAGGAGCTTCTGCAGGTCACGCTCTATGATAGCCATCACAAGAGGGTGGGCTTTTTCACCTTCAGTTGAAGTACATGTACGAGTTGAGGTCTTCTTGGGAGAGGGGCCACAGTTAGTGTGGGCTTGCAGGTTTGCAGCCACAGTGGACTTTGCAAACCCCATTGTGGCCACAATTTCTCCAAGGGACATAAGTATCCCTTGTTTTTTGACCATTTTGAGCACAATCTCTGGAGTGATTAGCTTTTTTCTGCGTCTTGCAGGCTGATTGGCTAGAGGTGGGATGTGTCTGTCTTGGGAACTAGATAGTGCCATCTGATTGGCTTTGTCTGGATTCTGGCTTACTTGGGTGGCCCCTTGGCTCAATTGACTGGTTCTGGATGCCATTGTTGATACACGATCTGGGTTAGCAGCTGCCTGTGTGTGATGGGCAAACAGGGCCATGCTTGAGGAAGCGGGAGAAAGAACACACTCCTGGGTAGTGCTTGCTGAGGGGCCTGCATGTTGGGAGTGACCATATACCAAGGTTTCACTATTGGACAGTCCAGCGTAGCCCTGCATAATTTTATCAAGACTAGGGAACAGCTTGTTTATTTGGTTGTTATTAAAAGAAGGCATAATGAATTTTTATTAAAAATTAAACTCAAAAAGAGAAGCATGCATTTTAGTAAATTTTAATGTTAAGTTGGTGAATGTTCCAATCTAAATTTTAGCTGTCCTAAAATGGAATAGGGTAATTTTTGGGAATACCTGTGATTTCTTAAAGAATCAGCACAAATCCACTCTAGATCCTTTGACATCCTTTTTGAGATGCTCATAAATTATATTTATTTCAAATTAACCTCATTTTTGATATGAAATTTAGTTCATGGATTTGACAATACCACAATTTCATATTTTTTAAGCTTTAGATGATGTCTATGATTTGTTTGAAATACAGGAAATCTCAAATTGTACATTAGAATCCCACATTTATGATTTATGTATCCCACATTTGTTTGCTGTGTTTTGTCTTTTTTTAGTTGAGTTATCTGCTCAAGAGATTCAAAATCTGCCAATTTAAATAAACCAAAAAATTCAATTAAATGGTTAATTTTATTAAATATTTTATTTTTCACTCAGCTTAGTTGCCCACAAAAGTGATTCAAAATTTGGACCAAGGATTTGAAAATCCCGCATTTTTATGTTTATGTTTTGAATTTACAGTATCAGAGTGCTTCAGATGTTTGAAGATAAAAACATTGATAATATTGGTTGAGTGTGAAACTTATTTTACTGATGTCTTTATTTGATAGAATAGTCTAAAGCTTAAAAAAATTTACTCAGAAAGAGCATTAGAATGCAATAGGATTTGCTAAAGTAAGTTTGGAAGCTTATTTTATTATAAAACAAGTGAGAGTGCAGATATTTTAATCTTTTTAAAGAACCATTCTAAAGTGGATTTAGGCTAAGAAAAGGGGAAACTATACAAGGCTGATGGGCTGAATACGTGCTAGAGGAAGGTTTTCATTAAATAATTTTAAGTTTTAAGACGTTCTTGGGTTTCAAACTTGAATATATTTTCTCCTCAAAGCAGTGGAGAAGGATCTAGTGACCCCCAAAACAGTAGTTGACCTCCAAAAATCTGCAAAGAGCTACATTTACAGAAGATTTTTAGGAAGATCTTGTTTATTTTAATAAATACTTTTTTGAAACTTACCTAGTTTGTAGTGTTGATAGCATGAATTCCCACATATCTTATATCTCAATGTTGGGCAAGAAGAACAGTATAAACAGCATTGGAGAAGATTCTTCAGGAGCCAGACCCCCAGTGATGAGTGTACTAGGCTATCAAGAGGGCTCACTCTTACCCCCAGAAGAAATAACTTATTTGTAAAAGAGTTTGGAACCCTGTTTCAGGAGCTATACACCCCCCAGAAGGACTAGCTCAGGAAGATGTTATGGTTCATGAAACAGATTTTATGATGATAGTGGTAAATATTTTGGAGGTGTTTTCAGGACTCCTAGCTAGATACAGGTCTCTGAAAGTAGAGCAATGCCACTTGAATAATAACACCCCAACCCAGTTAGTTCATATCTTTGACCCAGAACAGCATATGACCATCTTCAAGAGAAGAAGCGCCACAGGCACCCACCATCCTCTAACTGGTTCTTTCTCATGAGGTTTCACAAACCTTAACACTGTAGCTTCACCTAAATTAGTTATTTCTCATTATTCTGTCACCTTGGTCAAGTGCCTCTTAATCTCAGCCAACTCTCTCACCACCTTGGACCAGCTCATCTTCCTGAAGTCTAGCTGTGAAGCATTCCAGGAAATCTCAGGTTTGATGCCCTTGACAAACCCATATATGATAGATGTTAGTCCAATATTTCCTTCCATGTAAGAGATCCATATATCAAATCTTCCAAAAAACACCTGTAGGGACTCTGATTGCCCTTGCCTCAAAAGACACACATTTTTATAAGCCTCACTGGAGATCCTTGTCTCCTCACATTTATCTCTGAAGGATTTTTCATCTCTTTCTAAAACGTCCAGTTTGTTTGCTCAAACTACCTGCTAGTTTCTGGGCCCATCAACATGTCAAAACAGCACAACTTCTCTGCCCAGGCCATTAACTTACTGGTATTCTTGAACTCTCTAAGGAAGTTTTAAGCTTCTTATTCTTTAACATTGAAAGTAATTATCTTGGAGGACATAATGTGATCCATTTTAGCATCTCTTGGACATTGCTATCCAAAGAACTTCATTTTTTACTTGAGAAAGACCCCTGCATTGGGCTCTTGTGGCTCTCCTGCTACTGGGAGGTGGCCATAGGATGTACTTGATCAACTTCATGGACCAACTGGGTTAGGGTGCCATTCTTTAAGTAAAAGTGTTCTGATTACAGCAGCTTGTATCTATCTTAAAGTTCTGCAAAATATCCAAATCTTTCCTACTAGCATTCTGCAATCTGCTTCATAAATCATATATTCTTCCTGAGTCAGTTCTTCTGGGGTTGTACAGGGTCTGAAAAATTTATTAAATTCCTTTTCTAGGGACTTATTTCTTCTTAATAAAAGGATCAGTCCTCTTGATAGTCTGGTCCACTCTTCACTGGGGGTCTGGCTTCTGAAAAACCTTCTGCACTGCTGTCTATACTGCTTCTTTTTCCCATCATTGGGATATAAGATATGGGGGAAGTAATTCATGCTATTAACACTGTAAAATAGGTAGGGGCTGACAGAGCCTTTAATGGGCCAGACAAAACCCTATGTTGCATAGGCTCAACAACTGCAATCAAGCAATTGTGCCACCAAACAATCACATAATTGATCACGCAGATTAACCAAAATGAAACTTTAATTTCAAGTGGGGAATCAAAACCTGGTCAAGTTCAAACCTGGGGGTGATTTGAAACCATCCCAAAGCCAAGCAAAAAATATTTTAATTAATCCACACCCTCTGAAACCCAGAACTAGGGACTTGGGTTGCCAAATAGCCCTAAATTCCCCTGCCAGCTTCCACAGGGCAAAAATAATGAAATGCTCTATCTAACTGGCAAATCAGAAGTCACCAATGGAACCCAACTAGAGAATAATTCATTGATAGCCAATAAGTAGTTGGCAGTAAGTCCAATTGCAGTTTCCCAGCAGGATATAGCTGGGAACACTGGCATCCCCTTTCTTTGTTGACATCTTTATTTAATAAATTTTTTGTTTATTAATGCACACTGAGCATTTATACTTTGCAGTGGCTTATTATATTATCACAAATTTTATACTGATGATGCTTTTAAACAGAGAGTACCTCCAGTACTAACGTCAGCGCTGGGAAACAGAGAAACTTCTTGCTTCCTCCAACAAACACCACCAGCCTTTACCCCATCTCCTAGAGTGCTAGACCAAGAAACAATTCCTTCTCCTGCACCACGCCTCTTCTTTCCTGGTGTCCCTCTGCTCCACCAACTTTTCCAGCCAAGCCCAACCATGAGCGTTGCCACAGGAAAACTTCCCCTTGTTCCTTCTGCTTCATCATATGATTACAGCAAGCTCAGGTTTGCCAACTTGACCATGTTGGAGATTACTGAGCAAGTGATTCCCCACATGAGAGTGTGGCATCCATGGGCCACAGCTGCATATTATGTGATGTGGATGGCCCTTGTCATCTACTGGGCCTTCCAGGATCAACCCTTCCCTTGACTAAAGATTCCTATATGTGAGATTAGGCTGATTGACCACAAATGATCAGGCTAATCATTACACCCAGATCTTTATCAGTTACACACTGTATTATCACTAGGTTATCATTTAATTAAGTGTAGTCATTATATGCTGTATAATCACCAATATATTATAATTGATATGGCAGTTATACACCATGTAATTATTAGTTTATTATGCTAGATACAACATTTATACACCATATAATCACCAGCTTATAATATTTTTGATATGGCATTTATATGACATATAATTGCTAGTTTACTATAATTGATATGATAATTATACACTGTTAAATGTTAGCCAATATGGTGATTATCATTGATTACATGCTGTGTGATCACTAAATCATCAATCAGATATCTCTCATTCCATCCTACTGGATGTGTATCAACTCAGTCCCACCCAGCCTGAAAGGCACATATGATCATATCAAACAAGTGATGTGCTAATGGCAAGAAAATACCATGTTTGTATCAGCATTACATGGTATATTATTGGTTCCTTATTGGTTCAGGTCAGCATTACACAGCAGATAATCTACAAGTCAATATTGATTAAGCCAGCTATTATACAGTGTATAGTCCCCAATTTGAACCCTTGAATTAATAAGCAGAAGGCTCACCAACCAGAAAATGATCACTGATTAAGCCCTGGAAATGGAATACTGGAATTCTACCTTCCAATTTAGGAGGACATAACAGGGACCATTTCTTAACATCAACTAAATATGGCGTAGTTCCAGCGTCATAACAAGCACATAAGATACAGCCAATCCATAACTACCAATAGGCTAGCTCAAGAAGAGTTTAGGCTGTAGCTGAAGTGCCATGTATGCCTTGTAAAGGCCAGTAGCAGCACATGTGCCAAGGACAGCCAATAAGGATAGGTGCAGCCAGCAAAGATGAACCTATTGCAAAGGTAGCCACTGAGAACTGTCTGAAAGGACAAGAAGAAGGGTTGTTGTAGTTTATATTGATACAGAGACCTGAAAGGATAAAAAAAGTTCTTAGTTACACCTGGATAGATTGCAGCTGGTGGCTAGATTGTACTCCAGTTTCAATAAACATAATTATCTTCAAAGTTCTATTCTATTGTAGTCTGCAGTGCTCTTGCATAGGATTAGGTAGAGTACATTGACAAGGCTAACATCTATCTGTAGCTTTAAACATACCAGCAATAACCCAAGTTGCTCAACACCCTGGGAGCTACCCAGGCCATGATAGGGGCTGTAAAATCCTTTATTAATGGAAGAAAGATACCCTTAGAAAACTTCTGGAAATGCAATTGTTTGCAGAGTTTTGGTGGTGAATTACTACTTTATAAGTCATAAATACCAGCTCTGCTGCTTAAGAGGAATAGATCTTCAAGTTTAAACCCAAGAAAGTGTTTAGGCTTAAGATCTATTGATCAGAAACTGTCTATAGACCCTGTTAAGCCCAATATTATTATATAATGTTCCCTTTTATAAGCCTAAATTCCCTTAAGGCTGGTTCTTTAAAAATATTAAACTATCTATGCTCCCAATTTTTTATAATACAATAAGATTCCAAACTTAACTTAAAGTTTTCTATTGTATTTTAATGCTCTTTCTGGGTATAGTTGTTAAGCTTTAGGTTATTCTATCAAATAAAGCAATCAGCAAAATAAGCTTCACACTCAACCAATATTATCTATGTTTTTATCTTCAAACATCTGAAGCACTTTGATAAAATTCACAGTTTTTCCAAAACCTTAATGGGCAGCAAATGTTTCACTGAATAAAATATTGATGATTCATGCCCCTTGCCCTAAACAATTTCCCTGCTTTCTTTAAAAACTTGCAATGTTTGAAATCACCCACTTTTTAGAAAACTACAAGTTGCCTTGCTTTGCTATGATTTTCTCAAAGTTTCTCCTTTGATTTTGACCTTGTATTAAACCTGTGACCAAAGGTTTTCTTTAAACAATCAGCCTTTTGCCCCTCTGGCAATTTGTCTTCAGAGAAATCCTGAAGAACCTCCTCTCACTTTTTTCTGTTTCTATGCTTCTTCCAACATAAACAACCCACTTTAGAGAAATTTTGTGCCACCTATGTAACATTTTCCTGAATTTCTTTGTTCCATCTCTTCTCTACTAAATCACTTTTGAGAAATGTTGAAATACTTCTCTAAAACGTTCCAAACTTTTCCTAATGGACTAGCATCTCACATAGATATCAACTCTCAGTTTGAGCCTCTATCAGTGATTTTCACCTAGGTTTGTTTTCTCTAGTTTATATTAACAAAATCACTCAGACTATGAATCCTGATTTTCCCAAGTGCGTTTCATCAGGAAAAATCCTCATTAGTGGCCTCCAACTAGATTATCAGAAGCAGACATATTTCATGAACCACTACTGCTTCAACTCACCCAAGTAATTAGCTTGAGCTTTCAGGCACAAAGAAACCAACCTCACTTCCCAGATACCTTCTAATCATTAAGTTCTGTAGCTAATTCTTTAGACAGCACCTCTAATGATGATTATGGGCTATCTATGCTTGACCAGCAACCTTAAGACCTTTTTAAGGCTACCCTAAAGTCATAATGTTGAGACTGCAGGCTCAACCTGTTGGAAAGGTTCCAACCAAGCGGGTTTGTGACCCGCAATCTGATTATCTGGTCACTCAAAGCCAGAATAGGAAGTCAACTCAAATTACCAAATTCAACAACATGAACAGATGATGATCTTTTACGGTGGATACCTTGTTTTGGCACTTGACTTGTTATCAGGATCAAGCCACCCCCTTCTTCCATCCAACCGTGTGATCACCAATCATCTTCCTGCTATCCATTGATTCACATGAACTATATAATCACTATCTTCCAATAAAGATTATCATCTAGCTTCTAAATATTTTCCCCATATAACTCTGCTAAAACAGCACAGTTACAACATTGGTAGCACAGGTAGGTTCTCCATCCTACCTTATCTTGAAAAATTCCGCCTGTTGCCCGCACACGCTGCGGCCAACAAATCCTTGACATAATTATGTCTGGCCTCCTGCCCAACTGGACTCCGTACACGCCTGGTACCACAATACCTGATGGTTTTGTCCTATACCAAAACACAGTGATCCTGCCACCCGCCTTCAACGCCATGTCTGTACAAGGGTTTTTTCAGGCTCCGCCATTGATGCTGCAACCAGCCAACAAAACCACCATACCCGCCTATGTAGCTCAAATACTACAAAGCATCATCCTGGAACCTTTTGCCAGGGCTAACAACAACAACACCGCTGCATGGATCCAGTCCGCCCAGAGTAAGCTAGCTCAGATGGAATGCCCACAGCAATTTTGGATCACAGAGATTTCCATTTTCCTGACTCATGATGCTGGCACCTGGTGCAACAAGTGGCACAAAGAGCACACTGACAAGAACTGGGATACCTTTAAGCAAGACTTCCTGGCAAGATTTGTGTTAAAGGATACATCGCTCATGATTATTTGCCAAGTAAAGAACCTGACCCAGACAGGCACTGTAAAGTGACTCACCCGCGCCTACAAGGAACTCTGTCTTTTTGCACCCTCTGACATGGTCTTTGACACCCCACCCACACACCTCATGTACTACAACGCTCTCAAGTTGCATGTGATGAGACATGTGAACCTGGATCAGGTGAAAAACCTGCAAAGCCTAGCCGTGAAGCAGAAAAAGTGGAACAGACATCCAACGCTCTGCACAAGGCACAAACTGGGAAACAAGAAAGACCCAAGGATTCTCATCCAAGCAGGCGCTCCTCTCAACCACCTCCTGCAGGCAACAGAAGCAACACTAACCACAAGCCCACGGGTTCCAATGGAAATAAAAATGTAAAAATGGTCATTCAAACTTTACCCATTTCTGCGTCACTGCCATGCAAGGCAACCCAGATGAGGAGAAAGCCCAGGGAGAGCAATAAGCAAGCCAAGCTCTCCCCATGAAACTCCTGACTTGCCCAACAATGAATACCAACCCAAGGATGTGGACCAATGTCCAATGATCCAGGTGCCCTCGGAAGACCCAGTACTGTACACCATTGCCAGACATCCCAATAAATTGATATCCTATCCTTTCTGCTTTTGCAGTTACACAGGCTCAGCACTCTTGGATTTAGGCGCAGACCAAACCTTAGTCACAATAGCTTTGTGAATAAGTTCAAGCTGGCCACTAATCCTTCACAGATTAAAAATATGGTCCTGGCTGAAGAACACCACATTGCCATGGCAAAGGAAACTGCCTCCTTCTCTGTCATGCTTGAGAACCTTCACTCCACCATCCAAGGTCCTGTCATCAACTTTCCTAAGTTTAACATTGTACTGGGACTAGACTGATTCCAAAAGAACAACCCTCACATAGACTGGGCAACCTCAGTATTGACCATCAAGCGTGAAGGTGTCAACCACCAGATCTACCCTTACTCTGTGGACCAACTACTACACAACCACATCTTTGTGCGTATCACAGAGACCCAGGGCAAGAAGAAAGGTTTGAAGTCAATTGACTGGGACTCCTGCCAGTATGAGATCACACACTTCAAAGATCACCAGGACATCTCCATGCCTCAGGACCGCAACATTGTGGCCCACCACCCAGAAATCTTTAAGGAAGCGTCACCTGGGCTGCCTCCTGAGAAGCATATTAAGCACTCTATCCAACTCAAGGGGGCTGTACCCAAGGCGCGCCCTATCTACAGGCTGACCCCAAATGAAGAAACACCTTACGCGCCTACCTCAAGGAAGCATTGGAAAAAGGACTTATCCGCCCCTCACAGTCTCCCTCTGGGGCTGCCATTTTTTTTGTGGCCAAGAAGGACAGTACCTTATGCCTGGTACAGACTACTGCGCCCTAAACAAAGTTACCATTAAGAATTGTTACCCACTACCGCTGATTGACAACCTCTTTGATGCCTTGGGAGGAGCCACTGTCTTCTCCAAGATTGATCTAACTGCAGGCTACAATCAGATTTATATCAAGGAGAAAGACATCTTCTAAAACGGCCTTCCATACTAAATACGGCTCCTACAAATGTGTGGTGCTCAACTTTGTCATGAACAATGCCCTGTTCTCCTTTGTAACCTTCATGAACAAAGTATTTGCACCCCACATAGACAAACACGCCCTAATGTACCTAGACAACATTATTGTCTACAGTCCCTTGGTGGAACAGCACCACAAAGACCTGATGGCAGTCTTTGCAATCTTGGCACAACACAAACTGTTGGCCAAGCCCTCCAAGTGCCAGTTCTTCCGTGAGCAACTACCCTTCCTGGGACATATAGTCTCAAAGGACGGCATCAAACCTGACAGTCAAAAGATACAGGCCATCTGCAAGATGCCACCACCCAAGGATAAGTTGGAACTCTGCACCTTCTTGGGAATGGTGGCCTATGTACGACGCTTCATACCTGACTGTGGCGTCTTGACTGCCCCCTTATCCGCCATAAACAGCACCAAGTCTAAGTTTGTGTGGACCCCCCAACGTGACCTCTGTTTTAGATGCCTCAAAGAGAAGCTCACATCAGCTCCCATCCTGCAATACCCCAAACGTGACGGGGAATATCATATGGAAACCAACGCCTCAGATGCATCCATTGGGGGAGTACTAAAAAAATAGCGACAGCGACTTCCTGTCTGTAGCCTACAAATTGCGGAAATTGACTGATGGCAAGTGTCAATATCCTATCCACAACAAGAAACTACTGGCTATTGTGCACTGCCTAGTCAAATGGAACTGCTACCTAGAATGCCAGGAAGAATTCACAGCATTAACTGATCACAAGTCACTCATCTATTTCAAGACTCAAGCAAATCTGTTGCGCCGCCAAGCGCAGTGGATGGAACTATTAGAGAAATTTAACATGCTCATCCAGTACAAGCCTGGGGCCAAGCTTGCCATGGCAGACGCCCTGTCCTGTCTATATATCTGTGCTTCAAGAGGAGAGAATGGGCTTGTCCCAGGCTGGCCTCTCCTGGTGTTACAAACAAAAGAAAAAGGGTTCCCCCCAGGCACAACCAACATAACCAAAGAAACAGTCATTAAGATTGAACATCTCTTTGCTGACGTATATGGGACTCTTCACAGAAAGATGACTGACAGCATGACTATTCCCTACATCCCCACACATCAGCAAGTCAACACTATCCTTTGCTATCACAGAGACCTTAGACATACCAAGAACAGAAACATATATGAGTTCCTAAAACATAAAGCCTGGTGGCCAACCTTATACTGCAATGTCCAGGAAGTTCTAGACCAATGTGAGGTGTGCAAAAAGTTTGCCAAAAGCAAAACCCCGCCAAAGTCAGTACTTCTCATCCACATACAACTACCTTTCAAAGTATGGGCTTTTGAAATTTTTGGCCTCATGCCAGGAAAACACAATGACAAGAAATATATCATCACTGCCATTGACTTTGCAACAAGATGGACAGTAGCCCAAGCAGTAAAGGCACACACCAGCAATGATGTTTGACAATTTATTGGTAAAGAAATAATCAGCAAGTTTGGAAAGCCAGAACTCCTGATAACCAATGGAGGCAAAGAGTTGACTTCCAAAAACACCAACATAAACCTCACCAAGAATGGAGTCAAACACACTGTAACAACACCATACCACCCACAGGCCAATGGACAAGTAGAGCGGCTTAATGGTAGCCTTGTGCAAGCCCTAGATAAACTCACTGCCAGGAGACCTGAAGATTGGTATAAGCAGCTACCAACTGCACTACTTGTGTATCAAACCCAAGTGAACATATTTACCGAGAAAAGCCTGTTTGAACTGGTATACAGCACACAGCCAAATATCATTCAAGCATTGACAGGACCTAAACTGGAAATTCCAAGTGAAGTCCCCCATGCTCAGATCCTCAAGCAATGGAGGCTAATTGTGAACAAACAGCCAAAGAGGATGAATGTCTGCAAAAGACATTTGTTCCCATCCACAATAGGCATGAAGTTGGGGACAAAGTATGGGTCATGAATGTTGACAAAAGCAAGTTATAACCTGAAAAAGTGGGGCTAGCAATCATTATAAAGGTAAATAACAATAACACTTACCTTGTGCAAGAGCTTGGAAAACGTAAGCAAGACAAGACCCTACACTATGATTGCCTACAACCCTGCAAAGCAAGGCAGAAACAATGAGAAACTGCCCTACCTGCTACAGAACAGCAACTAGTTCAATACAGCGCCTGGGCTCCTGACAACCTTCCCCCAGAAGAAGCCGACCTTTTAGCCAGGGGGTGTCAAAACCGCAGGCTTTACCCTCCAGCAAGGTTCCAACCAAGCAGGTTTGTGACCCGCAATTTGATTATCTGGTCACTCAAAGCCAGACTAGAAAGTCAACTTGAATTACCAAATTCAACAACATGAACAGATGATAATCCTTTACAGTGGATACCTTGTTTTGGCGCTTGACTTGTTATCAGGACCAAGCCACCCCCTTCTTCCATCCAACCGTGTGATCACCAATCATCTTCCTGCTATCCATTGATTCACATGAACTATATAATCACTATCTCCCAATAAAGATTATCATCTAGCTTCTAAATATTTCCCCCGTTTAACTCTGCTAAAACAGCACAGTTATGTCAATAAAAAGAGAAACTTTACCTCCATCCTAAGTAAAGTTACCCAACTTTATTATCACTATAGGTGATATCAGGATTATAACACTATCTTAGTACATATATAAAAATGAAAAATTGGCTGTATTAACATCTTAGCTAGTCTAATAGTGCTTGTGCCTCTTGATATAATCATCCCAGGACATCACTTCTAACTTTTCTAAGTACTAGCACGGGGGGCACTTTAATAACACCCCAAGGTAAAAACCAAACCCCAAACACCTTGGTTGGACAAAATATCAGCCATCACAGCTAGGAAAACACCCTAAAACAAAAACATTTACTTATTAAAGCAATCATTTTCTACTTGGAAAACATCAGCCCACACCTTCAAAATAGCTTTAAATATGGATATTCACAGTTCCTTATTTATTTCAAGACCCAAATCAATCTCTTACAGAGATTGTCATGATTAACAATTCTTCTTTTCTGGAAACCCAGGCCCAGGAGCAGGAATCAAACCTCGACCCTGGATTCCTTCAGGCTGCTGGGCTTGTGGACTGTAGGACTGCCTGCCTGCATTTTTCTGGGATTGAGTCCCCACAAGCTGAGTCAAAAAGGTTGATCTATGCAGTAAAAAGAGCCAAACCAAAGAAATTATTGCACCAAATGGAGGATTAATCACAGCAGCTAAAGGAGGTACTGATTTGGCAACTATTAGTTTCATAAATTTGAAGTCTATACCAGCAACTAATCAAGATCCAACCCAAGAAAGAGGCACAGGCCCGCGGCCTGGTCCCATGACCTTGACACTAAAGCAAGATAATCAGGTAGCCAAATTGAGATTCTTGATCAATGAAAGAACTCCTGGGCCAAGTGCCATTTTGCTGCCTTTGGACCCAAGCACCCATTTCTTCCAACCCTGCCCTTCCCAATGCCTTGATGAACCCCCCATGGAAAATGTTAAGTTTGGAGGTGGGGTACTATATAGACTCAAAGACCCTGTGCTCTAAACTTATTGCCATTTTTGAATAAAGGTTATGTTAATTTGGCTCATACAGCTATTGCCTTATTTTGTATTTGCTGTCTACCAATTCAGTTCAAGATCTCCTGGTCCTCCTGCACCACTGCCTGCTGTTTTCTGTCCTCCTGGTGTACTCTTTGGACCTGTCCACTTTACCGACTACCCTCTGAAGTCTGAATACAAGGATTACACCCCAGAAAAGATACTCAAACTCAATCCCCTGGCCCGCATACAATCCGCAGTTAGATACAACTGACAAAGCCCGTGGATATTTTCAACACCCAAGTTGTTCAGAGGGAAATTCAACTATCTCCCTGCTTACAACCTGTCCATGGAACCGCCTGTGACCCCAAAACCTATGCCTGCTTCCTCGCCCAACCTCCCAACCAACCATTCTGGCAAGCTGTTTGGGATTGTGTACATTATCTTCACAGGGGTGATTGACACTATAATCTCAGCTGCCGGCCTGTGGTCTTGGGTGAGAAAGTCTGCCTCCTACCTTTTAAAGTTAGCTCCCCTCTTGTGATGGGCATTGCCCGCAAAAAAATTGGCCCAAGTTACCCCTGAAAACAATGGACCAGCTGCCCAAGACTGGGTTCATGACAGAGATAGGCACAATGATGTTCCTGAAAAGTCTTAACATGGAGATACAGTACAAGCCAGTTCTGGAACTCATTACAGCCAACACCCTTTCCTGTCTTTACCTCTGAGCCTCCAGAGACCAGGATGGGCTGTATCTTGATTGTCTCTTACTGATTCTCCTTATTGAGGATAAAAGTTTTTACTGGGCGCCACAGACATTACTTGAGACACAGTAGTCAAGCATGAGTACCTATTTACTGATTTATATGGTACCCTGTACCAGAAAATGATGGACATGACATAATTTTTTATGTTTGAACCCATTAAAGAGTGTACACCATACTATGCTAATATAGAGACCTTGGGTACACCAAAAGAAGAAGTTTTATATTTTCTAAAGCACCAGGCCTGGTGGCCCACATTATACTGTGATATCCAAGAAGTCTTAAAGCAATTTGAAGTATACACAAGATATGCTAAGAGTGATGCAACCCCCCCCCCAGATTGGTGCTTCTAATCTGCACTTGACTACAGTAGTTTTAAAATCTATGGCAATAAATAAAATGAACTCAGATTTAAAAAAATGAATTCAGATTTAAGAAAAATTGAAATGAACACAAATATATTGTAAATCAATATAAATTCATTTATTTTTAATTTTGTTTAAATCTGAGTTCATTTTTTTTAAATATGGATTGCTTTTGCTTGTTGCCATAGCTTTTAAAACTACTGTACTGTTCAAGAAATAGGCCCTGGATATTGTGGGTTACATGCCAGAAAAAGCCAACAAAAAAAATTACATCATCACTGTCATTGACTTTGCCACCAGATGACTAGTGGACCAAGCAGTCAAAACTCATACTTTGTAATGATCTATATTGATTTATAGGTAAAGAGATCATCAGAAAGTTTTAAAATCTAGAACTGCTTATTAAAGATGGAGGCAAGAAACCAACCTCCAATTATACAAAAGTTTATCTGGACAAGCAAGGAGTGACACACACAGTATTTGCACCATATCATCTACATGCAAATGAAAGGTTGGATGACTTAATGGCTTCCCATCACAGGCCCTTAACAAACTCACTGTTGGTGTACCAGAAGACTGGCCAAAGAATTTACCTACAGGTCTCTCTTTATGCTGCACTTAAGTGAAAAGATCCACTGGGAAGCTTTTTTTAATTAGTCTGTGGCACACAACCCAACATAAATAAAGCTCTGAAAGGGCCCAAGCTTGAGATGTCTAAGAAGTTATCCCCCAGAGACAACCCAAACACGTGCCTTGTCAATTAGTACCAAGAGGCCCAGAAAGTGAAATGACTTCAAAGCTTAACAATCTTTCTCAAGAAAAGGCACTTAGTTAGTGCCAAATTGTGGGTAATGCATATAAAAAAAAGAAGACTGCAGCCTAGAAAAGTAGGCCCCATCATTGCAATAAAGACAAAAATAATAATTACCTGGTATAAGTATTAGGGAAAAATAGGACAATCCTTTACAAAATAACCAACTCTGTCCACAAAAAGAACAACAAAAGCAGAAAGAGGCAGCACTATCTAAAATCAAACACCAGATGGTAGAATATAGAGCCCACAATCCAGATAACCTTCCCACTGGGCTGTCACATGAGAAAGCTAACACTCAGCAGGAGGGGGGTTGAAACTGTGGGGTCAACCTCTCAGCAAGACTTTACACAAACAGCCCATTATCCCTCAAATCAACTACCATGATGCATCTAGCCAAAAAAAAGCAGAAGTCAACTCAAATTGCCAACCAAAAAACTCAAAACAACCTTAATCTAAAGCCTAGGAGGTGAACTTGATTTAGCACTTGATTGATTAGTAGAATCAATCTACCCCCTTCATCATCTAACCAAGTGATCAGCAGGTTCTTTGTCCCTACTAAAAGACTCACTCAAACTATACAATCTCCCATAACCCAATAAAGATATTATCTAGTTTCTAAAAAGTTTCCTTGTAACTCTGCTAATACAGCACAGTTACACTGTATATATAACATATATATTTAATGATCTAATCAAAGCCAGTAATGGAGTATAAAAAACTACTTTAAGTATTAGAATCAAGGGTTAAATAAAGGGCAGCTGTGGCAAATTTGACTGTATCAATGAAAAATCAAGTGAGAATCTAAAGGTGGCCAAGCTGGCACTTTTTAAAACTTCAAAATGGTCTTTATAGTAAATTAACTGCTTTTTATTGAATTTTTAGATGAGAGAACAAATACAAAGTGCTTTATATCTTATAATAACCTTTTAATTCCAGATAACCTTTTTAAACTAATTTTTAAATTTAAAAATTGTTGACTTGGCCACTTTTAGATCCTCACTTTTGGATTCTCACTTTTTCATTCATACAGTCAAGTTTGCTACAGTTGTCGACTAAAGTATGAAGAAGAATCAAAGGGTCGTAAATGGTAAAGTTAGATATCTACATACTCCACCCCTTAGTCTTTGGGAATCTGACCCTGCTCTTCTAATCCATAGAGTTGGCTTTAAAGATGTGTATAGGGTGTATTTGGATTTTTGGGCATTAAAGATAATTTTGGCGAGATGGGTTGAAAACAATGCATATTTTCTAAAACTTTGAGGTTTTAAGTTCAATTCTTTAATAACCTTGGATTAGTAAAAGGATTTGATATAAAATCAAATGGCTTTTATTAGGAAAACAAGGCAAGGGTGCATAAAGCATAAAAATAAGGAAAGTATTTCAAACTGTTAGCTGAGGCTTTTTCAACAGTCATTTGAATAGATGGGGCAGGGTTCTTTGCATCTCCAACGGTGGCCCTTGTTACTCTGGAATTGCAAAAGGCTTCCAAATTGAAATAAACTGTGCGTCTCTCTCTGTGTACACCTTTGATCAGGAGCTTGATTTCAAACCCATTTCCCTGGCTGTTGTAGGTAACATACTTCAAAGAGATTAGTCTCAGTTTAGCAGCCTTGGAATTGCTTAAATTAAAATTCTTAACTTCAATCTCAGACTTGTTTCTGCTCATACCAGTGATTTTGTATTGCTTTAGCTCTTTGGGATAGATGCTGAACCCTGCAGCAATAGATCCAGCATCAAGTGTCATATTCATCGAGTGGTATGGCTCATCACATTTCCAGCTCCCAAGGAATGTGTAAAACGACTTGGAATAGTTTCCTGTTGCAGGCCTAAACACCAGAGCTTCGTCAGCTGCTAGGCACAAACTTGAGGCAACGAGAACGGTTAACTTCATACCGATACTTGCCAAGAACCCAGTAATTTATACATACCTGATAAGCTGCTTTGAACGTTTCCCACTTGCTACTCTCTTATCTCCTGCGCTAAAGAGATCAAATAACAATTTCCTATCTCAAACCAAAATCCAACCAAGATAAGCCACTTTGCAAAGCTTAGTCTCCAACATTTTATTTAAATTGATTTACCAACATTTGCCCAAACTTTATATTGAAACCTTAGCGTAGATCCCGCATTTTTACCCCAACCAATCACAATCCCCATACATTAGACAATCCAACATGCTTGCAATATCATCCAGCGTGGCTTAAGAAGAAAATAGATTAAGCAAGCTGTGATAAGCCAACGCTATTCCGCGGAACGGATGCATTTTAAAGGATCCAGAGTTGAAGCCAATAACCACCGATGGAGTTCTCAAAAAGGAAATAAAAGGCATTTGTCCCCATTCAACACAACTAAATTCCCCGCTAGCTCAGCCAATACTGACGTCATAGTTCACAAATAGTTACTACAGATCAAACAATAAAAAATTAATGTATGTAAAAGCGAGTCTGTCTGTCTGTAATGTAACCTAGAGTGGGTTCAAGCCGTAAGGGATTTAACTGAATTGATTTTTCTTTAATATCATAATTAAGAAGCCGATGGGCAAACCAAGAGCTTGATTCGGTTCATTCTTACATTCAATCTCTTACATGCATCTTGAAAGCATGGAGGTTAAATTTGGTGGAGTGTGACCTAAATTATGTAAAGTGGGAATATGGGTCACTCGGAATATAATAAATATATATAATTACTTGGTTTTTAAATCGTGATTTTATCCATGCAACAATATCAAATAGGCTTATCTATGTAGATTATCTGGCTGCAGAATGTGTGTATTAAAATTGGAAGAGAAGCAATAAATTTAAGATACTTTTATAGGATTGGATGCTAAACTCTTTGCTGAGGATTGAATTGACCGAACAAGAGCTTGGTCAATTAAAGATATACAATTCAAATTACAAACATAAATATCAGTTTAAGTAAGAGAGGGTTGGCTTTCGCATTTCAAATTATTTATTTTCAAGTGGAATAATAGAATATTCCACTCGGATGCAACAGCTGATCCAAGTACAATCATTTAGTTTCAGAGTTAACCTTGCTTACCATTGCAACATCCTAATTAGGATATGAACAAGCAGCAATAATAATATTAATCCTTATCAAAATGATTTTCATTAAATTAAAATATCCAGATAAATCTTTCATATAATTCCGATCAAAATAGTACCAAATATGATAGCTCTAGCTACTCTAGATGCTGAGATACAGAGTGACAGGCTGGAATTGGGCTCACGTCATAATCAAAGGCCTGGACTTGATTTGATAATAAAAATTCATCCTTAGTACACACTAAAAACTAAAAACAACACATCTCTGTAAATACTAAGCTGATATTAATGCTCAATAGCCTATTTTAAAGCTACAGATCAGCTCTACTTTTTGAAAGGATTCAAAAAATCAAAATATACAATTTTAAAATCATTATTTTAGCTTCACTAAACTTAATTGTAATACTCCAATTATTTAGATTTATATTTTATTTTTATTTATACTTGGAATATTCAATTTTGATTTTAAATAAATATAAATGAAATTAACTTTTAAGAAATCATTTTAAATATAAATTTAATTAAGCATATTATAATTAATCCTAGCCTATAAATACAATGAAAATATTGAATTGATTTGTTAAATTCAACTTACTATCTGTTCTTTGATGGGGAACCACCTAGTACATTATAATATACACCAACTAATCAACTCAATATCCCAAAATCAAACTACTCAATTGACAGTTACTTTAAATAAAATTAACTTTTTATAATAAAATGCCTAAAAATATCTAAATTGATGACTAAAAATCCAAAACACACCCATTATTCATTTTAAAAAGTAAAAACAACCCCTAAATACAAATATACACTTCTCACAAATCTAAGCTAATGTTGAAACAGCAGGCTCAACCCGCCAACAAGGTTCCAACTAAGCAGGTTTGTGACCCGCAACCCAACTTTCTGGTGACCTATAGCCAAACTAGAAAGTCAACTCAAATTACCAAATCCATCAATATGAACAAATGACAATCCTTTACAGTGGATACCTTGTTTTGGCACTTGACTCATTACCAGGATCAAGCCACCCCCCTTCACCATCCAACTGTGTGATCAAAACAATCATGTTTCTGTTATCATTGATTCACAATGACTATATAATCACTATATCTCAATAAAGATTATTATCTAGTTTCCAAATATTTTCCCCTTGTAACTCTGCTAAAACAGCACAGTTACAACATTGGTAGAACAGATAGGTTTCCCATCCTACCTTTTCCTTTAAAATTCTGCCTGTTGCCTGTACTTGCTACAGTCAACAAATCTACAAAAGAATCATGTCTGGCCTCCTGCTAGACTGGATGCCATATGCAACAGGTACCAGAATACCAGAAGGTTTTGTACTATACCAGAATGTGCTTGTACTGGTCCCTGCCTTTAACACCCTATTGGTGCAAGGATTCTTCCAAACACCTATCATCCCATCTTACGCCACAGCAGAAGAAGGAACCATGCCCGCATATGTGACCTAACAACTTTGAAGTGCCGCCTTGGAACCATTTGCTGAGGCCAACAACAATAACTCTGTGGCTTGGGTCCAATATGCCCAAAGTAAACTGGCGCAGATGGAATGCCCACAATGCTTCTGGATTGCAGAGATATCCATTTGACTCACGCATGATTCAGGCACCTGGTGCCATAAGTGGCACAAAGACCATACTGTAAAAGATTAGGACACTTTCAAACAATATTTCTTGGCAAGATTTGTGCTAAAGAACACCGCCCTCATGATTATCTGCCAAGTGAAGAATCTGACCCAGCCAGGCACTGTAAAGGAGCTCACCTGGGCCTACAAGGAACTCCAACTACGCGCACCCTCTGATATGGCTTTTGACACCCCAGCCACACACCTCATGTACTACAACGCACTCAAGTTGCATGTAATGAGACACGTGAACCTGGATCAAGTGACCAATATACAGAGTCTGTATTGCAAAGCGGAGAAATCAGAACAAACGTCCAACACTCTCCACAAGGCGCAAATCAGAAAACAAGAGAGGCCCAAAGACTTGCACCCAGCCGGGCGCTCCAGTTGACCACCCCCTGGAAACAACGGCAGCAGCACAAACCATAAAGCCGCAGGTTCAAATGGACATGGAAACAAGAACAATGGCCAGTCAAATCATACCCATTTCCGTATCACTGCCACGCAAGGTAACCAAGACAAGGAAAAGGCCTGGGGAGAGCATAAAACAAGCCAAGCTCTCCCTGAAAAGCTCCTGAATTTCCCAATGATGAATATCAACCCAAGGACGTGGACCAGTGTCCAATGATCCAAGTGCCCTCAGAGGACCTGGTGCTTTACACCATTACCAGACATCCCAATAAACTGATGTCTTACCCTTTCCGCTTTTGAAGTTACACAGGCTCAGCACTTCTGGACTTAGGTGCAGATTGAACCCTAGTCAACAGCAACTTTGTGGACAAGTTCAAGCTAGCCACTAATTCTTTGCGGATTAAAAACATGGTCTTGGCTGATTAACACCACATTGTTGTAACAAGGGAAGCTGTCCCCTTCTCTGTCATGCTTGAGAACCTGCATTTCACCATCCAGGGACCTGTCATTGACTTTCCTAAGTTTAACATTGTACTTGGGCTGGACTGGCTACAAAAAATAACCCCCATGTTGACTGGGTCACCTCTGTATTGACCATTAAGTGTGAAGCAGTTAACCACCAAATCTATCCTGACTCTGTGGATCAGCTCTTATGAGACCATATCCTTGTTTGTATCACAGAAACTCTGGAAGGAAAGGAGAACCTCAAGGCAATTTGCTGGGACTCCTGCCAGTACTAGATCATATATTTCAAAGACCATCAGAAAACCACCACACCTCAAGATAGAGAGATTGTAGCCTGCTATCCAGAAATATTCAAGGAGGCTCTATCAGGCTTCCTGCCAGAAAAACACATACAGCACTTCATTAAACTCAAAGGAGCAGTACCCAAGGTGCGCCCTATCTACTACCTCACGCCCAATGAGGATGACACCCTCTGTGCTTACCTCAAAGAGACACTAGAAAAAGGTCTTATCCGCCCCTCACAGTCTCTCTTTGGTGCTGCCGTGTTTTTTGAGGCAAAAAAGGATGGATCACTTTGCCTTGTAACTGACTATTGTGCCCTAAACAAAGTCACCATCAAAAACTGTTATCCACTTACATTCATTGATAACCTTTTTTATGCCCTGGGCAGAGCAGCTGTCTTTTTTAAGATTGACCTAACAGCAGGGTACAATCAAATCCATATCAATGAGGAAGACATACCCAAAACAGCCTTCTGTACTAAATATGGCTTTTACAAGTGGGTGGTACTCAATTTGAGTATGACAAACTCCCCCTCAAGCTTTGTCACCTTCATGAATGAGATTTTTGCCCCCACATAAGCAAGCACGCCCTAGTGTACCTAGACAATATCATTGTATACAGCCCCTCAGTGGAGCAACACCATAAGGATTTTGAGGCAGTCTTTGCCGCCCTAGAACAACACAAGCTTCTGGCCAAACCCTCTAAGTGTCAATTCTTCTGCAAACAATTACCTTTTCTGGGGCATATAGTCTCAAAAGATGACATCAAACCTGATGATCAGAAAACCCAGGCCATATGTAAATTGCTGCCACCAAAAGACAAGTCAGAACTCTGCACCTTCCTGGGGATGGTGGCCTATGTACGCTGCTTCATACCTGACTGTGACATCTTGACTGCGCCCCTGTCTGCCATAACTGGCACCAAATCTAAGTTTGTATGGACCCCAGCGTGACCTTTGATTCAGACGTCTTAAGGAAAAGCTCACAACCACACCTATTCCACAATACCCCAAACATGATGGAGAATACCAAATGGAGACAGATGTCTCTGATGCCTCCATTGAAGGTGTGTTACATATCAAAAACAAAAATGGCAACTTCCTGCCTGTAGCCTACAAGTTGCGCAAGTTAACAGATGGCAAATGCCACTACCCAATACACAACAAGGAACTGTTGGCAATCATACACTGCCTTGTTAAGTGGCGCTGCTACCTGGAACGTCAGGAGGAGTTTACCGCTTTAACTGACCACAAACCCCTCATCTACTTCAAAACGCAGGCTAATTTGTCCAGAAGTCAGGCATGTTAGATGGAACTACATGAGCAATTCAATATGCTCATACAGTACAAACCTGGGCCCAAACTTGCCATGGCAGATTTACTCTCTTGTCTATATGTCAGGGCTACAAGAGGAGAAAATGGGTTAGACCCAGATTGGCCCCATCTAATTCCCCGCACTAAAGGCAAAGGTTTCCCTCTGGGCACCATAGACATCATCAAGAAAACTGTTATAAAAAACAAACACCTATTTACTGACGTATATGGAACACTTCACCACAAAATGTCAGATGAAAGTACTATCCCATACATCCCCACACACCAGAGGGTCAATACTATCATACATTACCACAGAGACCTTGGCCACACAAAGAGCCACAACCTTTATGAATTCCTTAAACATAAATCCTGGTGGCCAACTCTTTACTGGGACGTTCAGGAAGTCATTGATCAATGCCAGGTGTGTGAGAAGTTTGCAAGAAGTGAGACCCTGCCTAAATCCGTGTTACCCACCTGTTCCAAGCTACCCTTCAAGGTATGAGCCCTAGACATTGTGGGCCCATGCCCATAAAGCACAACAAAAAGAAATACATCATCACAGCCATCAATTTTGCCACTTGCTAGCCAGTGGCGCAAGCAGTAAGGGCACACACAGGTAACAATGTGCAGTGCTTCATAGGCAAAGAAATTGTTAGAAAGTTTGGAAAGCCAGAGCTGTTAATCACTAATGGGGGCAAAGAATTAATCTCCAAGAACACCAACATATACCTTGCAAAGAACGGGGTCCAACATACAGTAACAACGCCTTACTACCCTCAGGCCAATGGACAGGTTGATCAGTTGAACTTCAGCCTAGTGTAAGCCCTTGTCAAAATCACCACCAGAAGACCTGAGGACTGGAATAAGAAGCTATTGACTGCAATTCTTATGTGCTGTACTTGTGTGAACAGATCCATCAGGAAGAGTCCTTTCAAGCTCATCTACGGCACGCAAACCAACATTATCCAAGCCCTCTTGGGACCAAAGCTGTAAATACCTAGTACATTCCTCCCCCGCACAGCACTTCAAGTAGTGCAAGCCAACAGAAATCAGCTGGAAAGAGAAGAGAAACAACTCAAAAAGCCGCTCATCCCCATACAAAACAGACAAGAAGTTGAAAATGAAGTCTGGGTATTAAACTCAGACAAAAGAAAGCTTCAGCCCAAAAAATTAGGACCTGCCATAATCCTAAAGGTAAAAAAAACAACAATTACCTAGTTCAAGGACTTGGCAAACACAGACAAGATAAGGTTTACATCATGATTGACTGAGACCCTGCAAGGCCCCAAAAAAAAAACAAGAAACCATCTTACCAGTAATCAAAAAACAGTTGTTCTAGTACAGCGCCTGGGCTCCTGACAACCTCCCTGACAACCTCCCTGACAACCTATCTCCTGAGGAGGCTGACCTTCAGCCAGGGGGCAGGGGATGTCAAAACAGCAGGCTCAACCTGCCAACAAGGTTCCAACTAAGCAGGTTTGTGACCCACAATCCAACTTTCTGGTGACCTTTAGTCAAACTAGGAAGTTAACTCAAATCACCAAATCCATCAACATGAACAAATGATGATCCTTCACAGTGGATACCTTGTTTTGGTACTTGACTCATTAGCAGGATCAAGCCATCCTCCTTCACCATCTAACTGTGTAATCAACACAATCATGTTCCTTTTATCCTTGATTCACAATGACTATATAATCACTATCTCTCAATAAAGATTATTATCTAGTTTCTAAATATTTTCCCCTTGTAACTCTTCTAAAACAGCACAGTTATAATAATAATAGCCAACAGATCACAGTATGAACCAATCACATCAAATCCTTTATAAAACAAATAATAATTAATGACAGCATCAAAATCAATTACCTCAGAAAATATTGGATTATTAAAAGGGCTGTCATAATAATGTAACTGAAGCACTTTTGAATCTTTTTAGCCCTTTTTTATCTTTGCCTTTCAAGTGAAAAATTACAACTAGAAATAAAAAATATCATTTAATTTGTTACAAAACCAACCAATCATATAAATTTGATATTATTGGTTACCACAGAAAACTCTAGTCCCAAATCAGCATGATACTATCCAAAAGTCTATTACTAACACAATATTGTCAAAACAACAGGGTCAACCCCTGGCAAGGTTCCAACTAAACGGGTTTGAGAGCCAAAATCTGACTTCCCAGTGACCCAAAGCCAAATGTTGAAGTTGACTTAAATTTCCAAACCTAGTAAAATGACCAGATAACAATACTCATAGAATGAATACCTCAATTGAGTGACCACCATAATCATGTTCCCAATATCCAGATTCACAGCAACTATATAACTGTTATCTCTCTATAAAGACAATCTATCTAGTCTCTAATGATTTCCCCCTTTTTAACTGTGAAGAATTGTTGACCAGGGATTGTGGAAAGCTTAATTCATTAGGCGGCTGTGGGCAATTAACCAGGGCCAATCAATTCCCCTTTGGAAATTAGTGTCAACTTACCATATAATTAAATATATGATTAGTTAACTAAGATGTTGTTGCCAAGGATTATTGCACCATGTTGCCGCCACCTTAAATAACAAGCGCCACAGCGCCAAGATTAATTTTTCTTGGCGCCAGAGCGCTGCTCTAGCTTACATCAAGCGCTGGGACGCCAGTACAATTATTTGCAAGCGCCAGAGCGCCACAATAATTAACATTGAGCGCCAAGGCACCAGCTTTGAGAGGAAATAACGCTGAGACGCCAGGGTTGATTTGAATGGCCTATTTGAATCCTTGTTATAACTAGATGTGGAAGTGATTGCATATCTTAAAAAAGATCACTGATTAATGTGCTAGCAGAGGGTGTTCTTGTGCTAGGCATTGTGGGATTTTGCCCTAAAATAGAAGTTTGTCCCTTTTTCTGCCAACCCAACCAAGACTCTACAGTGTGCTGGAATATCCTAGAAGACATTGCCAGTGACTGGTTATTAGTAATATGAGAATACCCCTATATAAGGTGTTGGTAGTAAACGCAAAGGGTCAGAATTTTACCTACTTGTTTAGGACCCAATAAAATTAATTATTACAATCCAATTTGTTCAATGTCTTCAGAATCTTCACATTTGAAGGCACTTAGTGAGTGTGTGCCCCTTCCTCTTAATTCTTCTGTTGAATCTGCCAATGTACGCTAATTTTCAACAAGTGGTGCTCACTACAGGGGCACCACACACTCTGACCAACCCTTGTCCTCTGAGTCTGACACGCCTCCTTTTATCCCCAAAGACCTAACTGGATTTGGGGAACGTTACTCATTAATAAAAACCAGCAACATTGAGAGAGATCAGCTTTTCTGTCAGCAAGAGGATGTGATCAACGTAGAAGACCTACCTGTACTTCCTTCCTGCCAGTACACTGAAGTTCCTGTGATACTGCTGGCATGCCTTACCCTGGTCAATTGCTAAGACCTGGCATCAGTGGCCTCTGGACTTTTCCTTGGATATCAGCTTAGCCATGAGCCCACCAATACTCAGTTGTCCCTCTTCCACCAACATCCTGAGGCTCAACGCCTCATGACTATATTTTGTAGTTATCTAGCAACTGATGAAGGGAACCTCAAATGTTTCCCCACTCTCAAGAGGGCAACTAACTATCTGCAAGGATTTGGCCACCCTGCGTTACATCAGCTACTGGGAGTTCAAGCCCAACATCACTTGGAGCTTCAAGACCTGGTTATGTATGCAGAGCACCAACACTGTTACCAGGACTGACTAGTACAACAATTGGACTCCGGGTTCAAGGAAATCCAAGCTTACACTCAAGTCAACAGGGAAAATCAAACCACTCTGGCCTGCCAGCTAGAGGACCTCACCCACCAGTTAAATAATTGCTTGGCCCATGTAATAGAGTCAACTCTGAAGAATTTTGGGTTGGGGCCCTCCTGGGCCCGGGACATTACCCGCCACGTCATTGAACAATACATAGTGAGGGAACACATAACCAAGAGCAACATGGATGACCTTCTTGCCAAGCATGACGCATCCCTGGAGCAACAAGGTAGTTGTCTGTGTGACCTGAACAAGAAGGTTGCCAACAATACCAACAATATTAATGAGGTACGGCACCTTGTCTGGCAGGAGAATGAGGAGTCCAGTAATATTGCTAATGCTGCCAAGGCTGAGATTCTGGCACTTTGAGACAACTTCATAAAATATGACAACCATATCAAGGAAATAATTTGAGAAGAGGTCTCCCATCTACACCAGGAATTTTCATCTCAATTTGCCAAGTACTTAACCACTGAGGGTCATGGCTGCTCTGAACTTAACCAAGTACAGCAACAAGTAAAGGATATTGCAACCAAAAATAATGAGATGTTTTAGGAAATGAAGTGGTTATGTAACAAAGGAGAGCAGAGTATTGCCTCCCATAAGGCTGAGCTTGAGGAATTACAAGCTGAACTGAGGGTACATGACAAGCGCTCTGCCTCCCAGCGTGCTCCCATAGAAGACTTCTGCAAAGGAATGGTCCAGTGTGCCAGGCTGATTAAGCATCTTTGTTCTTCTCTCCAAAATGCAGAGATAGAAATAGCAGATACTTGGGCCAAGTTGGTGGACACCAGATGCCGCTGCACTGGCCAAGACTTAGGAGGACCTGGCCTTTCTACAATGCCTTCTGGAGAAAGCGCCACACTACAGCCCACCTCTAGTTCATTCTACGGCAACAGGGCTACCTCATCTTCTTCAGGCCTCCAAAGCCTCTCACAAGTCTTTGCCGTTCCTCCCACGCTTGTTGATACCCCACAAGCCCCCAGGGAGACTGTCCCAGCCAGGAGCTCTTGTACCAACTTCTTCAACCAAAGCCGCTGCAAAAGAGTCTCCCCCTTGCTGTTGTCCCCAAGCCAAAACCCCTACACAATTCAAGGCAATAAACTTGCCCAAGTTTGACCCTAAGGGCAATGTAAACACCTTCATCTGTCTTTTTGAGATGTCTATGTACGGGGCCAACAACCAAGACAAGGCCACCACACTACTAAATCAATTGGATGCAGCTAGTACTGATCTAATCATTCCACACATGCCCAAACACAATTGGCTTTATTCAGCGGCAAAAAACGCGCTCTTATACAAATTTAGTAGCATTGCTTAGGTTAATGAGAGGAAGAATGAGTTCTTGATGATTAGCTTCAGAAAAGACAAGATAATTTCTGACTTTGCCAGCTGTTTCTATCTTGAGGCGCAGATCCTCACTGGCTCAGGGTCCCTGACTGTGCATGACACCCATATAGCTTTATGTGCCGCAGTAAAGCCCTACAAAGCCTTGTACTAAACTCTCATGACAGCTTTCCGGGACAACTGCACCTTAGACAGCATGGTACATTACTTACGCCAGTGTAGTGACACCTTCAGACCCCCCAACACTGGATCAAAGCCCCGCCTAGTCTCCAACTATCCAGGATGCTTGGAGGCTCCCACCAACAACAACAAGTCCCCATCAAAACCCAATATCACTAAGGTAATCTGTCACTGTTGCAACAGGAAGGGCCATTAAGCCTCCAGTTGCAAATCAAAGATGGGTATACATGGGCTGCCCCCCTTAGAACCTGAAGTGCAGGAAAAAGTCAGCGTGGAGTAGAGGAGGAGCTCTCTACATCCACACAATCCATGAATGTTCCACCTGATCTACTCTTTATTCCTGACACTGGGTTCTTGGGAAATGCGCTCCATCAGGTTCTTGTTGAAAATGTGCACGTGGTACAGACCTGCTCCAAGGTTCAAGCCTCTCAAGAGGCCACTAAGGAAGTGTCCAAGCCTTATTCTTGCCAGTTATTAGACGCCGTGCCTGATACGGAACCCCAACGCTCAGGTGATGCCACCCCTCTTAGGGGCGTCAATGTGGTCATCCCCATGGAGACAATGAAGGATCACCACCCAGAACTATGTGACAGAATTGTCAAATTCCTTTCCACTGCCAACAATTTAGACATTTACTTAGTAAACAATATCAGTTCTTCTTATTCTGAGTGCACTTACGCTGATATTTTTGCAAATAAACTCAAAGTGCAAGCTATCATTGACACTGGGGCCCCTATAAATATAGTGTCCTCCAAGTTAGTACGGCAGATGGGGCTTACTCCAGATATTGATCACAAGAAACATTATGTTACAGCTAGACTAGACTGTACCTCTGCCCAAGGAGCGTACAGCGCACTCTCTTTATGCTTTGGCTCTCTGGCGGTCTCTGCCCCAGCTATAGTGCTACCCAATGAGAACTATGATATCCTGATTGGAACCTCATTCATGCAACAGTATGGAGTAAAGACTGACCTTGAGAATGATGTTATCAAAATATTGGGGCAGGCAATCCTGCTGTATTACAACCAAACAAACCCAGAGATGGGTAGCCAAATCACTTCCTATGTTAACCTCACATATTGCAACGGTGTTGTCCCAGTCAAGTACCATAAGTTGGGGCGTTGGGTTAAAAATCTTCCTACCTAAGTTGAGGAATATAAGGGTCTGTCATTGTGCGCCAACTCTTCTTACACTATCCCAGCTGAACATCAGGTGCTAATGGATATTGGATTAGATTTACAAATTCCTCAAGGGCTTTACAGGGAAATAGAAACCCCCCAGAATTGCTCTAGGCTAGAGCCCCTGGTTGCGCCTGGCATTGTGCTACCTAATCATGGGCCCATAAAGGTATTGCTTGCCAACCTCAATTACTCTCCTTTCAAGGTAAAACGCCATCAAGTAGTGGAGTACCTGCATCTATTACCGGTAGAAGAGGTGACAGAGATACACAATTTTGGCACACTGGATGAGTTTGGCCTCCCTTTGGAAGAAGTAATAGCGCCTGCTGTATGCAAAATCATTCCACAGGAGCAACTGCAAGGACTCACTGTTGCCCAACAGGACGCAGCCCTTGCCCTGTTTGAGAAATATAAGGAGATATTTTCCAAGGATGACTTTGACCTTGGGTGCGCACGTAACACACTCCACCACATCAACATGGGCAAGGAACGCCCTATACATCTTTTCCCCATACAACGTTGTTGTGCTTCTGACGCCGTGGTAGATGAGGAAATTGAGAAGCTGGTCCAACTAGGCCTACTTGTACCATTCAAGAGCCTGTGGTTATCCCCAATATTCATATTCAAGAAGAAAAAAGGGAGCAACCATGTTGCCATTGACTATTGCAAGCTTAATAACATCACTAAGAAGGACTCCTATCCTCTTCCACATATTGATGATGTGCTTGACTGCCTGGGAGGCGCTAAGTTCTTCTCTGCAATGGATCTAATATCTGGATATTGGCATATTGAATTGCCTCCCAAGGAGCAAGAAAAATGTGCCATCATCACCAGTCAAGGTCTTTTCCAACCTACCTGGATGCCACAAGGACTGTGCAATGCACCTGCCACATTCCAATGTGCCATGGATGATATACTCCATGACCTCAAGCTGAGCTGTGCTTTAGTCTATCTGGACAACATCAATGTCTTTTCAAGGACATTCTCTGATCACCTTCAACACCTTGAGGAGGTTTTTTGGCGCCTAGCAGCTGCTAAACTTAAGGTCAAGCCCAGGAAGTGCAACTTCTTTAAGTATCAGCTCAAATACCTTGGCTTTGTGGTTGAAGCCAAAGAATTACGGCCTCAGCCAGCCAAAGTTGAGGCCATAGAGAAATTGAAGGTCCTGTCCAATAAATAAGATGTCCAGGTGTTTCTGGGCATGACTGGTTATTATTGGCGCTTTTTCAAAGACTTCTCAAGGAAGGGGGAGGTTAACTTCCATTTGTTGAAAAATGATGTGCAATTTGACTGGACCCCAGCCTGTCAACAAGCCTTTGACACCCTACACTTGAGTCTCATGAATGAACCAATCCTGCAATACCCAGACTTCAGCCGTGAATTCATTGTTCAAACAGATGCCTCACTGACTGCTGTGGGTGGTGTGCTTTCCCAGGTGGATTCCAATGGTGAAGAACACCCTTTAGCCTACTGCAGTAGAATTATGAACGTCCATGAGCTTAACTAGACTGTGACTGAATGGGAGTGCCTAGCAGTGATATACGCATACAAAAAGTTTTGTGTATATCTACATGGCGTCCACTTCAAAATAATCACAGATCATGCATCATTGCGCTGTCTCCAGAACTTAAAAGAACCTGAAGGGCATCTAGCACAATGGGCGCTAAAGCTCCTGGCCTACGGCTTTGAAATATCACACAGAGCAGGCGTCAAACATCAGAATGTGGATAAACTGTCTCAGCTACCAACAGTAGCCCACCTGGCTGATGTCTCTGACCTACTTTATGATAAAATGTTGGCAGGCAACTACCAGGACAAGCCTGAAGAAGTCCAGCCAACTCTAGATAGGCTTCTGAAAGACACCAAAATCAAGAATGGGTGTATATTGAAACACATTTTAGAAGGAATAAGAATAATGCCCAGACCATCAGAACGGGCTGATCTAATAGTTTGCGCTCAAAAGGCAATAGGACATGGCGCCTTCTGGAAGACACTTGTACAACTAAAAACCACATACTTTTGGGAAGCCATGGCCTTTGAGTACAAGAAACGCTGAGCTGCTGTAAAGAATGCCAAGGGGAAACCCTGTTCAAAAAGCCAACATCCTACCACTTAGCTTGGCCTAACTTTGCTTGGCACACTGTCTCAATTGATGTTGTAGGACCCTTGCCAATCAGCAACTATTGCACCAAGTACATCATCATTACAATAGACCACTTGGCCAAATGGGTGGAAGAAAAGGTGGTGCACAACTTAGGTGCTAACACTATTGCAAAATTCCTACTCAAACAGATCATATTGTGTCACAGTTGCCCCCAAGTTATCCTCACTGACAATGGCACCAACTTTACTTCCCACATGGTGACCAAGCTTAATGAACTTATGGGAATCCAAGAAGTATTTTCAACACCCTACCACCCCAAGTCAAATGTAATGATAGAGAGAGTTAATGGGACCTTATTAGGCATCTTGAGGATTTTGGCTGCTAGCCGCCCCGCTGAGTGGAATATGTTCCTGCCGCCAGCTATCTTTGCCTACAATATTACCACTCACTCCTCTACAGGGAAATGATCATTTCAACTCTTACATGGCAGGCACCCCACACTATCCCCCATTATATACTCCTGTGTTGGGGAAGAAGACAACCAGTCACCCCATGCGTACCAGCAAAGGCTTGCCCGCACATTAATTTAATTACAGTCAGAAGCCTATTCCAATGCATTGGCCAAGAAGATAAGGAGTCAGGAGAAAGATAACGTCAAACAGGCCCCTCTCCAAGAGTTCCAAGTAGGCAACTGAGTGCTCTTCATTACACACATGGATTTGGCAGAGTGCACAAACTGACTACCCTATGGATAGGCCCATTTGAAATTATCTCCCAGACGTCCACAGACGTCTATACTATTAAAAAAGTTAAGGACAGGCAGATGATCAACCGGGTACACGCAAAGTTCCTGAGGAAGTTTGTAAAGAATCACCCTTCCAAAGAATAAAGTGATACAATTAAAAAAGAATCAAGTATATGGGGGAGTAAAAAGAAGAACTGATACAAACAAAAAAGAATAAATTATAACTAAAAAGACAAAATAAGGAAGCAAGGCTTTATTGCTGGATTATTCAGGAGAACAACATCCAGAGCCAGAAGAAAGAGACCCATTGCCTGGAGGCCCGTTAGAGGTACCTGCGGAAGAGACACTGTCCGCAGGAAGATGGGGGATGAAACAACAACTAGAAGTGAAACAAGGGCGCTTTGATGCTGAGAGGGGAACCAGAGGAGCTACCAACTTGTATTCATCATTATCCATTCAGTTACAGACAAAGGCAAGAGCCACCAACATTTGGCACCAAGCCAATTGAGAATTGCAGGACATACCAGTTAAACTGCACAGAGGCAAACAAAGATTACTCTCATTAACCAGACGTCCCCACCCACCACAAGCAGAGAAGGCAGAGCCTATAGTAAGACAGTCAAGCAGTACATCCTCCATGTAGGAGTAGCATGCTGGCAAGTATGCCTTTGACTGATAGGCTAGCCTGTAGAAGTGTTCAAGACAAAGCCCTGCAAAACCCACAGCGCCAGAAGAACACACCTTGGGAGGATACCACATGAAGTGGGTGACAGACACAGCCAAGGGAAGATACAACTGTGGGTTGTTATCCTTCACTGCCTGTACAAACAAACGCAAGGCCAAGGAGAAGCAACAGGGCGTGTTAGCCTGAAGGTCTAGTCCAAGAGTACAGGAAAGCTCAGGATCAGCAGACTGCTCCAATGCCCAGATGCAAGCAACTTCACAAACATATTGGTTATGCTGGGTGATGGTATAGACGTGCTGCAGAGAAAATCCACTGGTATCTTTGGCCGTGATGTGCAGACAGAGGTCATTCTCCCCAATTAGTTGCTCCACATTGTAACTACTGTGATAACAAGCTCCCAAGAGGATTGGCGTCACCACATTGTCTTTGACAAACAATGCCTGGACATACACGTATAACGTCTCTTTGTAGTGGCTTACCCCAAATTGATTGATAATGGCAGGGTAGGCAGAGGGCAACTCCTTGGAGTTGCAATAAGCGCAAAGTAACGCAGAGGGCGTTGCAAGCAGGGAGGAAGCAGTTTCAAGGATGATATTGTCAGACCAATCTTTTAGATACTCAAAGCCAAGGCAAGGATGCCGGATTAAGGGCGCCTCAGTCTCTGCAAAAATAGATTCTACCTCCTCTTCCCCTTCAATATGTGTGGCTGTACCATGCTCTGACCCTGCCACTGTGGTATTGCAGTCCTGGGCCTGCAACAGACGACTGTTAACAGGAAGTAGCTGGTTCAGGAAATGGACCCAAGAAGAGTGCGGCATTTGCATAAACACTTTACAATCTTCATCTGTCATATCAGCAATGAGGTCTTGGTAGACTTGGTGCAAGGAAGATTGACTATTATTGTGGGCGCTCATGAGGAAAAGAATGAAGGGTAGCCCTGTTCAAGTGGGGGGATATGTGAAGAATTATTGACCAGGGATTATGGAAAGCTTAATTCATTAGGCAGCTGTGGGCAATTAACCAGGGCCAATCAATTACCCTTTTGAAAATTAGTGTCAATTTACCATATAATTAAATACATGATTAGTGGACTATGATGTTGTTGCTAAGGATTATTGCGCCACGTTGCTGCCGCCTTAAATAACAAGCGCCAAGATTAATTATTCTTGGTGCCAGAGCGCCGCTCTAGCTTACATCAAGCGCTGGGACGCCAGTACAATTATTTGCAAGCGCCAGAGCGCCACAATAATTAACATTGAGCGCCAAGGCGCCAGCTTTGAGAGGAAATAACGCTGAGACGCCAAGGTTGATTTGAATGGCCTATTTGAATCCTTGTTATAACTAGATATGGAAGTGATTGCATATCTTAAAAAAGATCACTGATTAATGTGCTAGCAGAGGGTGTTCTTGTGCTAGGCATTGTGGGATTTTGCCCTAAAATAGAAGGTTGCCCCTTTTTCTGCCAACCCAACCAAGACTCTACAGTGTGCTGGAATGTCCTAGAAGACATTGCCAGTGACTGGTTATTAGTAATATGAGAATACCCCTATATAAGGTGTTGGCAGTAAACGCAAAGGGTCATAATTTTACCTACTTGTATAGGACCCAATAAAATTAATTATTACAATTCAATTTGTTCAATGTCTTCATAATCTTCACATTTGAAGGCACTTAGTGAGTGTGTGCCCCTGCCTCTTAATTCTTCTGTTGAATCTGCCGGCGTACGCCAATTTTCAACAGTAACTCTGCTAAAACAACCAGTTACAACACTATCTAAATCAACCACAATTTCCATAGGACCACTCCTTGCTAAAAGCTAATTATGATATTCTAATAAAAACCTAAACTTCCAAACTTTCTTCCTCAGGCCTCCTATTAAATTTAATACATAACAACAACAACTTATCTCATAGAATATCAATAACAAGCAAGAATTATCAGGTGAACATGGCTTCAAAAGCCCAATGATAATCTAACTCTAGTACTAACATGCCAAAATATTGAGTGCATTAAAAAAGCTTGAGTACCTTGCCTGATACATCTTACTATCATCACATAATTTTAATACCAAGGTTTTACTAGGATCATTGTACAAATTCAATCTGCATTCAAGGTAACTCAAGGCTGCCTATCCACATGCACAACCCATGATCCTCATTCTAATACTCTTATCTCACAACATCTTCAATTAATCCCTCCTGGGAATTAAAATTTTCAGTGAATGACAAAATTGTCATTTAAAAGTTGGCACAAACATCACATCCAGATATCATACTTGAATATGAAATTAAAGCTCTATGAGGAACAAGCTTAAGAAAAGCTTAATGAATATTATGATCTTCATTAACACTATGTGGTTTATTATGATACTTTATAATACTCCTTTTCTATACTATATAAATTTCTTTTATCTTTTTTAATCCCATCTTTATTTGTTTTATATACTTCTTAGAAGTTTATTCTCAGCAGTTCCAGCAGAATTAGGTCATTTAATGAACTACCTTTCTGTCTCCTCAGTGGAAAGCACTAACCTTTCAAAAATTCAAGCTGCAGTAATAGATGTAGTGCTTTTAGAAATCACTTTAAATTGACGCCATTCAAATAATCTTTTTGATGATTACTTTTATTTTAGCTATCCTCAACTCAGAAATTGAACCGTGCACCTAACGTCAAGGTTAGTATTGTATTGCAGCCAGATCATATTTTTTAGATACTGAGCTTTATTAGGGATTGGTAGGGGATGGGGCATCAATAAAAACTTACCTAATAATCTGAAGGCCAGTTATTGTACCAAGATATAATATTGAGAAGACTCCTAGTGCCATATTGGAGCTATTCTATTGCTGATTACATCATACTTAATGTATTGACTGGTGGTAATGATATCACACTGAGGCTGATATTTGCTGGGATGAGATCCCCAAATTTGCTGATCTTTTTCAAGTGATGGGCCACCTATAATTCTCAAAGATGAACCATTCTTACAATGTTTCTGGACTTGTTTTCTAGTATCAATGACCTTCTGGAACAGTCAATTCTGTATAAAGTGCAATGATAGCAAGTGATTTTCAAGTTAGCTGATGTATTCCTCATTGTCTTATGAAAGAAAACATCTTTCTCAGGTGCCATATTACATAGCCTTGTCCCAAACAACCCCCACTGGACTTTTTATAATTTGGTGCTTTTATTGCATAGAAAGTATACATGGTTGATACCTAAAACTTATTGAAGCAAACCTTGCATTTTTAATACCAATAGTTATTCCAGAAATGGGTGCCCAGCTTGCATGCTCAGTTTAAATACTGTAACTTGTTGCTCTTATTTTGATTGATGTGAATTTAAATTTTATATATTGATCTGCATATTTTGGCAGATCCACAACCTCATTGCCTTCCAGGGATCATTTGCTGGCCAGCCGCAGGAATTGTGTATTGGTCTTATGCTTGGTATTTTTATTTTAAATCTAATAGGAAACTTGGCTCCCTTGCAAATAACCAAAAAAGGTATTATTACTAATATCTGAAGTTCATATTTTATCTCTGTTTTTTTCTTGCATTCATAAGATTAGTACAGAAACCCATTTTAGTAAGGTGTGGTGGATTACTCTTTGGAGAAGTTTCAATTTTACACTCCCCTGATCTTAATGCTCTCATGCTGGGTTGCCAGTACTGTACTTTTCACAACTGCTAAGATTAATGCACTAAATTCATATTAAAGCAAACAGAATCTGTGCATAAAGCAAAAAAATAACTAGTGCAAGATTATTTTATGACAACAGGGGAAAATGCCAGTAATAACTTTAATGTGACACACAAAACACATAAAAATCAGTAAAAAACATAGCTACAATCAAATTCAATTTTAAACACCTGAAATTAGAGAAAATCAAACTTGTACAAGGATAATACAAATACTAACAACACTCATATGTATATTGTTTCTTAAGATAAGGCAAACTCATATTAAATAATTATCAGATAGAAAGCACACAAAATTTGCACACACAGTGAACAAACCCAAAAAATTCTGTATTTTCACTTAATTTTGATTGAAACCAAGCCCCAAAAAAGGAAAGGGAAACATCCACAGTCAATCCACTGATTTTGTTTGAGAAAATGGGGTATCAAAATTTAAAATCCAGATTTCTAGTTAGATCATTCAAATGTTTACTAGCCTTTTTTATAAAGTTCAACTCATATCAACCAGACAAATATAAATGTATTTATCTTTATATTAAGATTTTATTGGTTTTTTAAAATGGGTCTTGAAAGAGATAGCAAGATTTAAATTATTGAAACTCTTTGATAAGAGCATATGACAGTCAACAACTGAGATCAGGGAGAGAATACAGTGGGCTTATACACCCAGGGCTTTAACTATACTCAAGAGGACAAAGAGCTGTATGCTCTTATCAGTGAAACTGGTAAATTGTTGTTTAGACACCACATAGAGATCATTTCTGACCAGGGCAATCACCAAACCTGTATACAAGAGGGCATTGAAACCAATTTGCATTTGGCCAATGATACTCTCATTTCATTGGATGAATTTACCCAATCAGTGTAACAAATTCAACTAAAAAAGTTGGATTCCAAAAACCCTCTATTGGATAACAGCTTTCCCCTTTTCTGTTCTTCACCCAATCATCTCCCTCCTTCCATACTCATTGTGGGCTTTTTACATTTTTCCCTAAATACCTACCATGATAGCTTACTGAGAGTTATCTTGGTTTTCCAAAAAACTAGAATAAAGAGTAAAAAAACAACAAAAACCCCAGTTTGGCATAAAAAATAACATTTTGAAATTTTATTTTAAATTTCAAAAAAAATTATGAAGAATTTTTTCTCTTGTTGTTTGAGGAAATGCTTCAACTAAGCTTTTCCAAGATTATTTTACTCTCAATTGCAATTCTTCTGACCTTATGCAATAGTTATCAGAGTTTGCAGTTATTTCCTTCCTGTAACTGGTTCCTGTCAGATATGGTCTCCGTGGTTTGGGGTCTGACCTGGTTCACCTTGCCAAATGCCTTTGTGGCAAGGTGGATCACAGACCCCATTTTTCACAGAGACTGGCTCAAAAAGGGCACACACTTAAATAAAATTAATTTTCTAGAAATACTTTTTTGCTTTTCTGTTTTAAAAGACTTTTTATTGCTTTTTATTAGTTAGAGTTTTTTGAGTGAAAGTAACACTTAATGAAATAAGCCTGTTGAATATAGAAGATACCTTTGTTTGCAAATTGACACACCAACTTGTGGTCAATCTAGCATCAGATCACTGGGTTCCCTGGTGTTAGATTGGCCACAAGTTAGTGTGCCAATTTTCAAACAAATACATGTCTTATATTCAACAGGCTTATTTCACTAAGTTAAACTGGGTGCAATAACTGAGGCATGTCTGGTCTGCGCCAAGCACAAAGGCAGAAAAAATTAACACCCATTCCAATTGTCTGGTCTGTAGCACTTATAGTTTTTTAAATTTATTTTATTGTAGCGCCTCAAAAATATTAAATTTATTCTAGAAAATAATAGACTTGATAAATATTAAAGCAGCCAAATTTAACTTGTGGCATGATTAAAATCAATCATCACTGTACAGTAGTTTTAAAACCTATGGCAACAAGCAAAAATAATTCAGATCTAAAAAAATGAACTCAGATTTAAACAAAAATAGCTAATCTTTAAACAAAATTAAAACTCAATGAATTTATATTAATTAACAAAAGATTTGGATTGATTTCAATTTTTTTTACAGATTAGCTATTTTTGTTTAAATCTGAGTTCCTTTTTTTATATCTGAACTATTTTTGCTTGTTGCCATAGGTTTTAAACTACTGTAGTTAAATATAAAATATGCTTTATAAAAATAAAATACTTACCAGATAAACAAAAATAAATTATAAAATAAAAATGTTGGGGGCAAGTTTTATTTGAAAAAATGTGGGAGTGGGCAGGGCAAACTAGTTGGCAGGCTGGATTGTGAGGGGAGAACATGATGACTAAGGGTGGGTTCCAGTTGATTGGGATAATTTCTGGGGACTAGGGCAGCTGAAGGACCTATGGGCGCATGAGTGCCTTGGAGGAATTGGTGATGCATGCCATCATACTCAGATTTGGAGAGAGCAGTGATTGGCTTACACACTGGGGATTTTCAAGGGGGCAGCTGGTGGTCCTTTGATGATTGGCTGCTGCTGTGAGCGTTCAGTGACATCTTAGTAAACATGTCAGTAATCTTCTTAGGGTAGGAAAGCACAATGTGGACATAGGCTGCACTAACCACCTAGCTGAAGGTCATGAGGTTGCGCTCACAGATGGTGTCCCCAATTTTGAAAAACAATACATCACCCAGGTGAAGATCAGTATGACCAGCAGGGAAAATCAAGACATCATGGCTGTCTGCTTTTATTTTCTTGGAGGCTACTTTAGCGCACTCCATTTGGTGGCTTGGGAATATTTGGAATTTGGAATTGGCTAAGCTCCAGGTGGCTAGCAAGTTGGAGAGGAATTTCCATACCAGTACCCATTGGTGTAACTGGTTGTGGCTTGGTAAAAAACAGTCCCTTTGAAAAAACTTTCAGTAATGCACCAATGACAATCCCCTCTGTTTCCTTATTTTTACCCTCAGGGGTGTTTTTTTCCCCCAAGGTACCGTAATCCTGTGCCTGTAATGACAATTTATAATAGGCTATAAATATAAAATTTTCCAAAATAGAGGACAGGCAGCAGGTGATTGTGACATCAATCATGGGGCTGTATGGCAAATCAGAGCCACCATCTAAATTTTTGGCCGGCTAATTGGTTGGGACCAGAACACTAACAACAAGCCCAAGCATACATTGCTGTGCTGTGCAGCAGGCTATGAAGATGCCATGAAGCCTGAGTAGGCAACAGACCTCTATCAATTGGAGGTATAGGTCCTGCTGGAGGATGTCAACTATAATGGGATACACCTCCTTGATCTGGGATTTTATCTTATTCTTTGGCTTCTTAGCCAGCTTGGTACCACCCCTCTTCAAAAGGGCTTGGAACTCACGCCTAACCACTGCCTTGGTGAATTAAAGACAGGTGGCAATTTCTGTAAAATCTACACCACTCTTATTGAGGCTCAAAATCTCCTCAATCACCTCATTAGTTACTAGGCGTTTTTTTAGGGCCACTTGGCATGCTGGTACCCAGATTAGGTATGGCAAGATTTGATTAGCCTGGATTCTCAAGCAATGGTTGGATATGGTTGGAGGGGCCACAGTTGCCTATTCTCTAAAATTTGGCATAGACTCAGGTTGGTCCTGGTCTTAGGGAGCTCCATATCGGCTATTGGAAATGCCACCTGTGGATGGGCCTGGTGACATATACAACTTTGCCTCCTCACAACTTGCATTGAATTGGGTGTACACAGAAACCATAGAGGTTGCACTCTCTTGATCAACATCCTGAGCTTGGAATAGCTCCTGGTACTTCTCCTTGACAATGTCAAGTTATTTTTTCTGGTAAAACTCATTGTAAACTAAAATCAAAAAAACTCTATTAAAAACAGAAAAGCAAAGTATTTCTAGAAAATTAATTTTATTTAAGTGTGTGCTCCTTTTTGAGACATACTCTAAGACATAAATTCCAAAATACAGATTTACATATATTGAAAATAAGGCAACAGCGCCCATGTCAACACTAAAAATGTTGACAGTGGTCATGTTGACACTTTTAATGTCAACACTATAGAAAAGTGACAGCCTGGTTTTACTAAATGTTGTTTCCTGGATGTTGACACTTTTTTAATTAACAAAACACTTTACCCTGAACATTTCATATATAAAAAAACTTATTTTAAAATACATTATTATACTCAAATGACCCAAGAAAGCTCAAAAACTGCAATAAAAAATACCTTAAGTAATAAGAATAAGGAGATATAAGCAAGTATTTTTCAGTTTACTATGTAAATTACACTCTTTATTATAAAATTATTTTTTATTCCCATAAAAATTAAAATTCCAATGAACCAAAAATAAAGATATTTAATATATCATAATAACTACAAAATATAAGAAAATTCTAATCTTAATTTATTATACTTCATAAAAACATAACTGAAAATATCTCATAGCTTAAAGATAAATTAACAAAATATAAGATATTTCTTACTAAACCACATTGAAACTGTATCTGAAACTTACCATTTATATCTAAAAGGATTTTTACTATTTAAATAAATTAAAAAATTAAAATTTCAAAAGTAAAAAATATATAGACAAAGCAAAGCAAAGTTTATTTGGCTAATTAAAGCCACCAGCAAGAGCAGTGGCAACATCTTCAAGGTACTTCTTAATCTCTGTCACCTTATACTTTTTCTTGGCCACCTTCTGCACATTCTCCTGTTAGCCCTGGTCCTTGGACTTTTGCTTCTTGGGGGCCACCTGGTTGGCCAGGTCGCAGAACTTGGAGACAGTCCAGGCCTGCTCCTCCTGTAGCTTAGAGAAGAATTTGTTGTACTTGGGGTTGGTCCCAAACTTCACCTTCAGGTGCTTATGCCAAACCTCAAAGCTAGAGGTGGTCTTCATCTCCCCCTTGAGGCAGGCGCCTTGACAGTTCCAAGGGGCAGTGGCCCCGCTCTTACCTCTTCAGGAAGTCAACTTCTTGCCCACCCATTGGCGCTCAAAGTAATCCAGGTAGCCTTTGAAGATAGTGGAGTGCTTCTTGATGTAAGCATCCTCCAGGAGGACTCTAAGCCAAGCCAAGTATTCTCTGGGCGCAAAAAAGCCAAGTACGCAAACTGAGTCAGGGCAAAGCGGCACTTCCCCTTACCAACATTGAGATACTTATTGATAAGGTCCTTCTCACTCTTGAGATTCTTGACAAGGGCCTGCCTAAAAGGGAAGAAGCAGCCCTGGATTTCTCCATTGAAGGTGGCCTTGAAGGCTCTGAACTGAGCCTGCTCAAAGTCCATTATGATAACTTTTGGCCCAAGTGAGCGTGCATGAGCTAGCTGCTCAGCGGCTATGGTGGACTCATCCTTCTCAGTGGAGGAGAGATATGCCCTTGTGGTGTGAGTGAGAGAGGGGAGCTGGTTGGTGGGAAGGGAGCTCAAAGCATCCTGGACAATCTTGAAGGCTCTAGTGTAGACTTCAGTATTGGCACCAGGAAAGAAAAAGAACACAAGGGGGATGACCTGGTCATTAAAATGCCCATGCAGGGCCCAAAGCTGCTTGAATAGGGAGGGGCAAGTAGTAAATGTTCTGTCACACAGCCAGGTGGTAGCAGTGCTCAGCTGCTCCAGGTTTTGGGTTGTGGCATAGGCTACAATCCTATCCTCCACTTCCTGCCCATTGTCATGGAGAAGGAACATCTCACCATCCTCTGTCTTCTTGAGGGCATCTGTGAGAATAAGGTCTTTGATGTTGGTGGCACTCTTGGTTATGGGGTTTGAGGCTTGACGCCTATCACTTACAAAATTGATCAACTGATTGTGAGTTGGAACCCTCTTCAAGTTGGTTGGGGAGAGGTACTTGCAAGCAAGCACGGCCAGCTGGGTAGCAGGCAGATCTTTGGAGGTGGGCATCACCTGCACCAGATACCACTTGAGAAGGCGGGCTATGGTGGTGTTGGGCATGGTGCAGGTATGCTTGCCCTTGATGGTTTGGACCAGGTCCCAGCGCTCAGTATTGAGCTGCACTGGGCAGGAGCGGTCCTTGCAGGTATAATGGCGGCTCTTGAAGCCCCAGTTGGTATTATTGCAGCTGAAGATATACCAATTGGCCACCATGGCCAGCCCACCCTTTACACTCATGATTGGGAAGTATTTGGGCAAGGAAGAGGAAACCTTGAATTTGCCGTCAATGTTGCAGATGTTGTGGGCCAACAGAGGGTCCCAGGGGCCAGCAGGAGCATGGTAGAAGCCAAGGAAGTAATTGGGGTGGGACTTTGAATCATCCCCAGATGAGCTTGAAGGGGGGGGTTGACGGGGGTGAGGAAGCAGAAGGGGGCTTATTGTGATGCTCCTCATGTGCAGGAGACTTATCTTTGGGTGGGGTCTTTTTGCCTTGCTGCTTCTTCTAGGTTGGCTCCTTATCAGAAGCCAAGTTGTAAAAGCTGTGCTCTGTAAGAGAGCCATCAGTTTCCTCTCCCCCAGTTGAGTGAGCAGGGCTCTTCTCAGGAGAGGGCTCAGGGGAGGGCTTTGGTGAGGGCTTTAGGAATGGTTTGGGGGAAAGTTAAGATGGTGGCCTTCTTTGATGAGACAGGCTTCTTTTTGGTGGGTTTGGTTGGCTTTGAAGGACGCTTGGTTCCTTTGGGCTGTTTGGAAGTGTTCTTGTCATAAAATAATAATTAAAATGGTTTAAAATAAAGCAATGTATGTAAAAAACAAAAAAAAAACTTAAAAAGCATAACATATAAAAAGTAAATCTTAGATGGCTTTTCTTGGCATTTAAAAGTTAAAAAATACTTGTATAGGTTTATTTTATTATAGTTTTAAATAAAAAATTAAAAGTTAAGATATTTATGTGAAAGTATTTTATTTAGATATAGATTTTATTTTAAAAGTTAGAAAATATGAAAGAGGAAAGTTAAAAATATAACATATCAAAAAATGAGAAGTTTTTATTATGTAAAACATAAAGTTTTATATGTAAGAACTGAAAAGTGTTGACATTATGAGTGATGATTAGTAAAAAAAAGCTGAATTCTCACTGTCAATTACAAAAATTGTAGACATTATTTTTGACGACATTGTCACTGTCAACGTTTTTTTGAAAAAAAATTTATGTTTTTTCATAGTACGCTTAACTAATTTTAAGCAGGCTAACAAAAATTAACCGTTTTCTGTATGTTTTTGTTCACATATAAAAATTAAAAAAAAACATATAAAAATAAGTAAAAAAAAGTATCAAGGTTCTTTATTTCTTTATTAAAAATTATATTTGGGATGGTAATATGATATTTTTCTATTGCCCTTATATGAAGTTGTTAAGAAGTTGTATTCAAGTATTGAAAAGGGTAAAGTGTCGACAACGTCACTTACAACATTCTTTATATGAGGTGGCATATTAATCTAGGCTTAATCACGCCACTATAATTTTCTTAACTCCACCCCGGGGGATGATCATGAGCAAATAAACAACATTTACAAGTGTTGACATTATTTTTAATAATTAACTCTATAGTAACTTACATAGTAACTCACGCTTAAATTATTGGATCACCGTTAGCCACCAATCCACTTAATATATTAAAGCCATAATAAGTGCCACATAAATATTTATAACATTGTTGTAACATCTTTGATTACTCCCTCTTGGGGAATTAACACCCCAAGTAAATCACTGAGCAGTTCACTGCCCAACCAATAAACCAGTGGTACCATTATCAGTTAACCATCTATGATGGGGATCACTCAATCCAGGTCCTAAATGGAACACAACTTGATTAAGCCTTGTGACTCAAGAGGAACATTACTCAGATAAGCCCCATGACCTCCATGACGTACATGGACAACATGTGGCTTGTCATGATACTATATATTAGCATATATTCATATTCAATAAAGTAGCATTCTCTTCTTAATTTTCCCCTTTATTTTGTTTATTATACTTCCCAGAAGTATAAATGCAACAACATGAACATTTCAACAATCAAATGTATGTGCACTGTCTTTTTCAATATAATAATTCAATAAATTTTTTTTAAGCATTCACTTATTTTTTTACTGTAGATCCTTCAGTTTTGTTATTAAAAATAAGTTTGTCTTAAAAAGTGTCAACATTGACACTTTTACGTTGTGAAAACAAATAAAAAATAAACTAATTTTTTAGTAAAAGTAAAGGAAAAATCAGGTTAAATTGAGCTTTTTTATTAAGCTTAATATTAAATTGTGTCAAGATAGTCACAATTTTGTTGTGTTTTCTGGGTTTGCACCCCTGAATGCTTTAAAAAAAAGAATTAAGCTAGTGCAACTAGCAAAAAACATAGGAGATTTAGAGTTTTGAGTCAACAGTGGCCATGTTGACAAAGTGTTGACATGGCCACTGTCAACATTATTGTCAATATGGGTGCTGTTGCCAAAAATAATGCTGTAGTTCTCTTAATAGATTTTGGTGGATTCACTCCTGAATTCCACTATTTCCAATTTGAGTCCCAAAAATACTGTAAATTCAGAACCTGAACGTAAAAATGCGGGATTGTCAAATCCTTGGTCCAAATTTTGAATCACTTTTGTGGGATGGCCTTTTTTAATTAAACTGATTTTTTGAGCATTTATTTGAATATTTGAAAATGCAGGAACTTATGGACACTTTGCAAAGTTCAAGTCAAACTACATATTTCCAATGGACAAAATGAATTAACTGGAATCAGATTTGAAGCGTTCAAATCCATCAACCATTTTCATTAAGTTTACTATGTTTTTTGAAATTGTGGGATTGTCAAATCCAAGAACAAAATTTCAAATCACTTTTAAATGCTATTATTAAACTCAGATATTAATTGCAGGAACTGGAATCCAAATTTAATGTACACTAAGCACACTAGGAAACACCAACCCAAATAGAGAAGCTCCACCACAACTAAAACCAAATGAAAAATCCAATCTCAACAACCATGTTTAGACATAAAAAGTGATTAAACTTTAAAATCATCCAAACCTGGAAAGTATACAATATTATTCACTTCAAATCACATATATGGAAATTCTGCTACTATTCAAGGCTAACTCAAGAGAAAATAACTACCCACAACTAAACCAATAACTCCAAATAAATACATATTTAATCTAAAAATATTTTTTGTCTTATTTTTATGGACTGTCAATTGTATTCTCAACCCGCTCCTGCACCAGTCTGTGGGGCAGCCTGTCCACAAGGGCGTCCCAGAGGGTCCAAGAACAGACCCAGAACCTAACTTGAGGGGAGTCATGCCAATACACAGGCCTCCCAAGGAGTCATTGCCAGCCAACCACCTCCCGCATCCCAAGCCCAATCAACCAGCCTGAATCCCAGACAGAAGCCACTCTCAAGGCCTGCCACAAAAGTCTCCTACACCAGGGTCACTGAGAACACTGAGGTTACTTAAACCTTCACTATATACCCAGTTGTCACCTGGCCCTGCACTCTTGACCCAAGAGTTGCTCCTTCCTGCCCCTGCGTCTTTGACACCTCCTATCAGCCATTGGCCACAACTGAGGAACCATCTGTGCCTATCGTGTATTCAATCATTGAAGGTGCCACTGCAAGCAAGCGTGATCCCACCTTCTACACAAAGGTCCCCATCCCCTGTGTTGAGCCTGGTAGCCAGGATGCTGTGGTACCTGTCAAGAGCTGGCGTTGGTTGACAGATAGTGAGCATGAAGCTCTCCTCAACTGCTTGAACAGGGGAATGACGGTTTGGGATATTAAGTCACAATTTGATGTCACAGCCAGATACATTGCCAACATCAACACCAATTATGGCAACACTGGAAAAATTGCCAAATCCAACAAGGCTAAGCAGCAGCCCAAACTCCTTCAGCCTGTTCATATTGATGCAATCAAGCAGTGGGTAGCCAAGGATTTCCACCTGGACACACTTGCTGTCCAATCAATGCTTGCCACAGAGTTCAGGCTTTCCGTTTATAAAACCCTTGTTTACAAAGCAATGGTTGATTTGGGCTTCTTGTGGAAGGTGCTCAGAGTTTCTCTGTACAATAGGAACAGTGAAAAGACCATTGAGGATTGACGCATTTATGCCAAGACATATCTGGCCCTAAAGGAGACTAGGAATGTCCAGTTCTTCTATATCAACAAATCATTGTTTTCCTCCTCACTCAGGTCTAGGCATGGGTGGGTTGAGAAGGAGTCCAAGGACAGCGTAGCCCATTGTGCAGCTGTCTGTTCCCAGATCTATTCCATGGTTGTGCTTCTTAGTCCTTGCGGGTTGGACCAGTATTAGATGATTAAAGGCTCCCATAACAGTGGGGCCTTTCTTGATTTTCTCTGAGCTGTCAAGGAGTATCTTTGGATAAATTACAGTAGCACAACCAATGTTGTTGTGCTTGATAATGTTGGGCTCCACAAAGTGGATCTGGTTGTGTCCAAATTCCCCCCCATTGACAAAAAAGCCATTCTGCCAGCCACTGCCTTGCAGACTGCCCAATGAGACTCATCTTCCTTCCGCCCTATTCTCCATTTCTGAATCCAATTGAGGAGGTGTTTGGTTGGATCAAGAATAAGGTGAAACAAGGCCTCCCTCAGGACACAGAGGATCTCTTTAACATTCTCAAGATCAGCCAATTTGCAATGCCACCTGATGTGGTGGCAGCTTTCTATGAGCACTTGGAATCCTTCCTCCCTAAAGCCCTGGCCTCCAAGCCAATCAGATAAATGGGCGCTCTGGGTTTTATTTATTTTTAGTTTTATTTAGTTTGTTTTTATTAGGACTAAATAATTATTATTTATATATAATAACGTGATATTTGAATGTATTATAGACATATAAGAAAACATAGAACAGGTAAGTAAAATTAATTATACTAGGTATGAGGAATATATTTTTATTATAATGCACTGAATATTATTATTGGCTTTTGTACTAACAAATAAATAAATTAAAAAAAGATAGAAATAAATTAGTTTATTTAAATAATTATGAATCCTTTATGATACTTTGGCTTTTTTAAGCCACAAATTGGACCTTGCATGTCATCATCTGATCCTTGTTATTTCAATGCCACTATAACCACACAACACGGCAACCAATGATCTTCATGTATTGCTTACTAATTAGTACTTAGGACGTGGGTCAAGTGTATCAAATATGTTTATCAAATCACATTACAAGGGAAAGGTAATTTGAGTTCTAAACAATCATTTGTTTAGAACAATAGTGGAGTGGGCTGCATGATATGGATAAATTCAATTCTCAATGTTTATCTATGTAATAAATAAACCTGTACTCAACAAGCTAGTAAATAAAAACATTTTTAACTTATTTTTAATATTGGACGTGGTTGCAACTTTAACTAATGTCTTGTAATATATCTAGATATATTAATATTACAATTTACATACTAAAAATTAAAATTAAAATTAAAATATTAAAAGAAAAATTATAATTATAAATCTTAAAAGTTAAATTTTAAAGTTTAAATAATCAAAATATAACAATTTTATTAAATTGTGATTTATTCAATATCAAAATATTTGATATTAAAAAAATTTAATATTGTAATATGTATTATTAAAATTTTAATATTAACTTTTAGATACTAAATTTTTTAATATTTAAATATGTAATATTAAAATTTTTATAGTAAAAGTTTAATATTAAAAAATTTAGTATTAAAATATAAAAAGTAAAAAAAATTAATTTGCAAGGGGAAAATATTTATTGGGGGATGTTGATTGCAAAGGGAATGCACTTTATCCGGGGAATTATACACCAAAATTAAGTTTTTGGCTAAAGCATCTAATTGGATCCACGTACTCTTCTGTACGTGGTGGACAACCCTGGATGTGATTGCTAGAGGGGTGGCGCCCTGTACCCCAGTAGTTGTTGATTGTTTGATAAAAGGCAGACAGGTGAGTGAATCAACTAGTAGATTTTTTGGGGGGCATGTAATACCTGTATAGTGTTGCCAATGAAAACGAGTCATACAGGACGTGCTCAACTGTTCTATATCCCTGTGGTGTCTTCTGGCGGTCAAGGGCTACGCGGCAAATATCCATGTGAATAGGTACATCCTCCAACTTTTTGATGTTAGTTTTTAATATGCAGTGTAGGAGGATTCCCAGGTATACCGCAATGTGGATTCTCTGTGAGGTATACTTTTCTGAGAACATGCATAATTTTTTTGAAATTTTGAACTAACCTATTAATATAGGATGTTTTATTGAACTTGAAGAGGGTTCCAGGGGGCACCCAACTTGAATCAGCCCCCCAGGCCTCAGCAAACAATATTAATAAAGGTTTAAAATTATTCACAAGGACTGCATCCCCAACTTTATTTGATAGTGCCTTAAAAACTTCATTAAAAATTGCAGATTTTAAATATTCATTTCCTATTTGAAAGTTGGTTTTTATTAAATTCTTTTCAAATTTGTTGATGTTTGTGAAGGGGAATCTTTGAATGCTTTTGTATATGTATTCATCAAAGTTCAGTTTGATATCCCTGCAAATTTAATTCATTTCTTTGATTTTGATATTTGATCCTAGTTCATATGCTTTCCTTATCCATGGCAAGCACCCTGCGGGTGGTGAATATTCCCTATCTTGAGCTTCAATATTGAAAAAATTATTCATATTCTGTTGAATTATTTTATTTATTTGGTTTTTATTTGTTTGTTTTACAGGGGCCACCAGTGACTGGTAACCCCTGTAAACCAACTCAGCGTATAAGCCGCCACTTCTGCGACCTCATCCCCATTCCTAGTGATGACTAAAATAAATATAAGTAAAACATAAAAAGACTTACTAATTGTTTCCCCTGTGGCCCCTCAGCCACAGGTGTCACTTTGGCAAACTTCATGAGCATTGGATGATCTTCATTAATTTTTCTAGGCTGAATTTTTCTTATCTTTCTTGCAACTTGTGTTTCTTCTTGGTTTTCATTTGATAAAGATTCTGCATTTCTTGAAGCGCTTCTGCTTTTCAATTGTGTTTTATTTTTATCTGTTTCCATTTGATTGTTTTCCTCTTCATTGGTGTTAATTTCCTTTTGAATTTCAATTCCTTCAATTAGTTTGATCTTATTGTTTTCTTTGGCCCCCTGCCAGAACTCCCACAAATTGTAGGCCACATTGTTGAACTTCAGACTTTATAAAATTGTTCCCTGTAGATTAAGTAATGCTTCTTTGTTCTTTTCATCTATAATATTTCCTAGTTTATCCAGAGCATCTTTTTTTGACTGGATTAGTGGCTGGCCCTTGTTACTCAGCTTTCCTGTCACTATTTCCCTGATATTTCTTTCTATTTCAACAACCTTTTGCAGGTGTGCTTTTAATTTGTTGATCAAGTTATAGATTGTTGACATATTATTTGAATTACATCAAAAAACTGGTTTTTATAGTACTATCTTCAATGCATACATATTTTTCATCATCATTAATAAATTAAAGACAATAAACGTAAATATTGTATTATAATATTGCAATTAGATGTCAGCTCTTGATATTTTGATATTATGTGCAAAACTCATTGCATTTTGTTTAATAAAATTCATTGTAAACAAGGCCTTTTTCATTGTAATTTATTAAAATGGATTGTGTTTATATTAGAGAGCCATTAACACTTAGTACAAATATTGATACATAGTGCATTTTACAGCCTGTATATTTACCTATTGGTAATAATTCTATAAAAATTTTAGTTGGATTTTGCGAGGTAATAATAATGTAATGTGTTAATAAAATACTGTTTTTTGTCATTAATTGACTGATTTTCTTTGCTGTGGCAATTGTACATTTTCTGATATTTACACACTAGTATCCAATTGGTTGGCTTCACATCCAATCACACAGGCAATAGGAAAACAAGCCAACCAATTGGATACTAGTGCGTAAATATCAGAAAATGCACAATTGTCACAGCAAAGAAAATCAGCCAATCAATGACAATAAACAGTAATTTGTTAACCCATTACATTATTACCTTGCAAAATCTGACTGAAAAGTTTACAGAGTTATTACCAATAGGTAAATATACAGGCTGTAAAATGCATTAATTTTTAATATTTGTACTAAGCGTTAATGGCCCTAATATAAACACAGTCCATTTCATTAAATTAAATTGGAAAAGGCCAAGTTTACAATGGATTTTATAAAACAAAATGCATTGAGTTATGCACATAATATCAAAAATCAAGATTTGACGTCTAATTGCAATATTTTAATGCAATATTTACGTTTATTGTCTTTAATTTATTAATGATGATGAAAAATATGTATGCTCATAATTTTAAGCTATTTATAAAATGTACAACATTGTATTAATTATGGGAAACGTTGATAATGTAAAAAGAAAATATTATTAATTATGAATTGAAAGAGAGATATCAATTTTAATAAGTTGTCACAAAGAAAAGATTTATTTACTAATCAAAGGACGGGAAGGGGAGGGAATGGGCAGAATGAACATTACCTTCATCCGCGCCTGTGAAAGAGGCGGCATCAGAGATAGTGGGGAGGGAATGGAAGGTGGTTTAGGAGTCAGGGTTGGAAGACAGGTGGCTTGATGGGGGGTTGGGGAGGCAGGATTTGTTGACTGGGAAGGGGCAGCAAGAGCTGATTGCTTCAATTGCTCAAATTTGTCTTCTGTCACATATGTGGGCTTGGTGAAACAAATGAATTGGCGTGGGGGGAGGTGGGAGTCCTTTCTAGACTTATCACTATCACTTGCATAGAAGATGATGAGATCAAATAAGTCCTGGACAGACGCAGAAGGGAAAGCTTATACCCCTTATCAATTTGGGTGCATAGTTTGTTGTAGGTGGCAGGCTTTAGGCGCCTGAGGGCAGAACCAAAATTGTAGAGACATACATCTGCAAGATGCATGCCAGAGTGGTTGATGGGGTAGGACCAGCAGGTATGCCCCGCAGCCCTGATTTCTTGGGTTGCCCATTCCCGCTGCTCCATCTCTGCACTCAGTACAACTGTGTGCACGGTGTTTTGTGTGGCCCACTCCTCCAGCATGGTCTTGAGCTTTGTCTGGTAGGCATACCCATCTGCGGTGTTTGATATTGCCAAGTAATAATTGATGCCCAATGGGGAAGCTGCCAATAAAACCCTGACAAACCAATACAATATTGGGTTGTGCTTGTACACGTCAGACTGGATACCTTCTCTCCAAAGTCTTGGATACTTGCAGATATCTTAGCATATGACAGGAAGATTGCGTCATTATGGGCCCTCATTGCCTTCCCTTTGATAAAATTAATAATAGTTGAATTGTAGGGGTCAGTGTTCACCAAAATGGGGCCACTGAGAACTTGATTGGAAAAGATTCTAGCAGCAACCACAACTCTGTGCATCCACAAATTCACTGTTCTTTTGTTGGTGAAGATGCTGTGGAGTCCCAACTGGAGACATACCTGGACCAGGGGCATCTGCGGGTCACGTTCTATAATAGTCATCATAAGGGGATGGGCTGTGTCACCTTCAGTTGAAGTACAGGCACCAGTTGGGGTCTTCATGGTAGGGGGGCCACAGTTGGCATGGGCTTGCAGGGTTGCAGTCACAGTGGACTTTGCAAACCCCATCACAGCCGCAATTTCCCCAAGGGATATAAGCTTCCCTCACTTTTCAACCATTTTGAGAAAAAACTCCGGAGTGATTAGTTTTCTTCTGTGTCTTTCAGGCTGACTGGCTGGGGGAGGGATGTGTTCATCTTGGGAACTGGACAATGCCATCTGATTGGCTGTACAGGGTCCTGGGCTCTCTGGGTGACCCCATGGCTAAAATGGCTGGTTCTGGATGCCATTGCTGATAAGGAATTTGGGTTGGCAGCTGCCTATGCACAGTGGGCAAACAGGGCCATGCTGGAAGTTGCAGGAGAAAGAACAGACTCATGGGTGGGGCTTGCAGAGGGGCCTGCAGGTTGGGAGTGGCCATAGACAGATGCTTCACTGTTAAGAGACCCTGCGTAGCCCTGCATGATTTTTTCAAGGCCAGGGAACAGCTTGTTGACTTGGTTATTATTGAAAGAAGACAATAATTTTTTATTAAAATTTTAAACTCAAGAAGAGGAATGTATATTTTAGTCAATTTTATTGTTATATAAGTTAATTTTGTGAATATTACGCTCAAAATTTTAGTCATCCTAAATTGGAATAGGGTGATTTTTGAGAATGTCTATGATTCCTAAAAGAATCAGCACAAATCCACTCTAGATCCTTTAGCATCCTTTTTGAGACACCCATAAATTATATTTATTTCAAATTCCTTGCAATTATGATTTGAAATTTGGTTCTTGGATTTGACAATCCCGCATTTTCAGATTTGTTAATTTTTACATGATGTCTATGATTTGTTTGAACACAGGAAATCTCAAATTATACATTAGAATCTTGCATTTCTGATTTATGTATCCCACATTTGTTTGCTGGGTTCTGTCTTTTGTTAGTTGAGTTATCTGCTCAAGAGATTTGAAATTTTCCAATTTAAATAAATCAAAAAGGTCAAATTAAATGTTTGATTTTATTATATATTTTATTTTTCACTCAGCTGAGTTGCCCGCAAAAGTGATTTGAAATTTGGACCAAGGATTTGACAATCCCGCATTTTTATGTTCAGTTTCTGAATTTACAGTAATCAATATTTTCAAGAATGAGTTGTTTTGTGTTTGAGCTCATCATTTTTGTGACTGAACCTAATGTGTTCTCTGTTTGTATAATTTTTTGCCACACACTCATAATCAAATTTAATAAAGAATGCTTCAGGAAGTGAATGGTTTGTGTTTGTTTTGAATTTGGGTTCTATGCATTTGCTGTCTCATTTCTGGGATCCGGTATTTGACTTTAATTTTGTTGTGGGATTGACTGTTTTTTGTTTTCTGGCCCTAGATGAATGGAATTTTTATCAAGTAAATTGACCTTCAACTGTTTTCAGTTGAAATTTTTTGTGTGACTAAACCTATGCATTCTAAACTGAATAACATTTTTTATCTCAACAGGTTTAAAAAATACTGTAGATTAGTGTTTTATATTTTTGCCCAGCTATGATGGTTAGTGTTTGCTCTTTAGACCTTCTGTTTAATAATAGTAGGGACATATATTAGCACTATACAAGGGTAAATATGTGCTCTGTGATGTATATTACATGTTTTATTAAATTCCTGATATCAAATGTGATATTAATACAGTTGGGTACACAACCACAATGGCTACAATTTCTATTTCTATTTCTATGACTTTTGGATAGCTTTAAGAAAGACACCCATTGCTTGCTGTGCAATAATAAGGACCTAAACCATCACTAGGATAGCTATCCAGAGAATCAGCTGCTGAATCTAATTGTAATGTATTGCCCATAGTTTTAAAGGATTTCATCTCTTTCAAAAGAAGGAAATCAAACCCTGGGTCTCTTAGCACACAGAAGTATTTGTAAATTGCATTTATAAATACAAAAGTAAGAAATAACAGAAACAATCAATAAACAAATTAATCAATTAGAAAACACATTTGAAACTGATTAAAAAATGCGCTTTTGAAAAAAAGCAAAAGAAAAGAATCAAATTGAATACATTAATTCTAGTTTAAATTAAAAAATCAATATACCAGATGATGAACCCAGCGGCAACAGCCAGATAACATTTAAAATTGGCTCTGATACCCCCAATACAGCCAATCAGGCTAAAATTAAATGCTTAAAACAGTGTCAACAATTATTAGGGGGACCACAAAGCCAATCAAAGGATGTAGATTAACCAAGCCAGAGAAGTACTACACATCTAAGCTCAGAATACAACCCCAATCATAGTACAGTAGAATACTGCAATTCAATAACCCAACTCACCTCTTCTTGCATTTTAGGCTGCAGTCTGCTGCAGTCCTGCAAGGCAATACTTTCCAAACTACTCTTGAAGAATCACCTGGTAACCGCTATGTCTCCTCCTCCACTTGAATTTGGTATTTAAGCTGAAAAATTCCCTCTGAGCCAATTGCTCCAACAATTTTATATTCCTATCTTCACTTCAATAAATATATATTCTCAAACCCCTCTAAATTTTGATTAGTATATACCCAGGATTCCCTGCCATCACATAAAGCTCATACTTACAGTTTGGGCCTTGTGTTTATTAATTGGGCTTGGCCAGACTAACGTGAACTTTGAATCCCCCAAACCAACTCCAACCAATAAATCAGAAGACTCCATTTGGTATTGTTTTGGACCATGTTGCCATCATGCCGCATACATTGAAACTTCTTGGTTCCCCCCCCCATCATCCATCCCAAAGCTCCCTGGTTGGTCTTGGGATATACCAGTGTCTATTATCTGCTAAACTGCTTCACTCCCTTCCTGGGAAGATTTTGCTTATTTGGTCACCTTTTACATATTTTAATGATAAGGATCCCAGTAGGGTCCACTCTAGTCAAGTTTAACCTGGGAACTCTTCTCCACTCTTTTGGAAAGAGACTCCCCAATGAGTGGATCCCTGACAATAATGGTACAAGGTTGTAAACTAAGGCGTACAAACCATTTGGGTCAAGGTTTAAGAGGTACAAAAAGGTAGGAACAGTCTGTAACATAATTTTACAGAACTCGGCTAAAACTTGCATTGAGTTCCAAAAGGTTTAATGGAGTTTAAAACCCCCAAACAAAGAAGATAAAATAAAGTGTTTAGTAATAATATTAATTACTAAAGGAATATTGATATTAGGATATTCTTCATGGACAAATTGATACATATAATTATCAAAAGATTCTTTAATTGAAAATAATGGATACAACAAGCATTAGACTTGTTGTCTAACAACTTGCATTCTGAACTAAAAAATTGTTATTTCTAACTAACCCTAAAAATATAAAGATTAAAGTTCTTTTAAATTTGAAAGCTAAAAAAAGTTAAAATTGATAAAATTGAAGGTAAGAAATCACTTAGAATTTTGGCTTGAAGCCTACTCTTCACAAGCTCTTTATTTGTAGGCGCATTTATCCAGTTGTAAAATGATAGGCAGAGGAGAACAAAAGCCAAGAGCAGGGGAAACTGGGGTAAATAGGAAAATAACCTAGAGGAGAAGGGGAAACAGAAGTCTAGTGTCAGCCAGATCAGCAACGTCAGCTGGGAAAGTGTGGGTGATTACGCAAGCCAGATTGTGAAAGGTAATGAAAGTTAAAAATCCTTTAATTAATAATAGAAAATATATTATATAGCAACAAAAGGAAGAAGACAATGGGCATTCAAATTGTGAATTGACAGAAACATAAAGGTATTGACTTTAAAATACTTAATTATTAACTTTTTACTTAAAGTTTCATTATTTAAAAAAAACAATGAACAATTAAGCAGAAAGAAAGAAAGAAATACTAAAAAGCCTGCCCTTCAAGGAAAGGCATGACACTAATGGCCTGGAGTGTGAGAGAAATTGTGGGATGATAAGAAGCATCATCCAAGTGGTATGGAATAAGCACATAAATCCAAATAGAGTTGATGATAAGCCATTAACAAGGCTTCAAATGTCTCTTGGTAAAATTTCCACAAGAAACATTCAGACTTAACAGAAGGATTAAAGCCAACCAGAGCAACCAAAGATAAATAGCTTGGGACAGAACCAAAGAGTCTTCTGAGAAAACCCAGGACATTGAGAGCTGGGGGAGATTTCTCCTTCAATCTCAATAGTAAAGATCCCAACATTAGGAGGCATGAGAGATACATTTGTGCAGCTAGAAGGAGGCAAACTAGGAACAAGACCCCATCTTCCTGTAAAAATTTGATTTGAAATCAAGTTGTAAGGAATGTAGCAAAGTAAGCCTAGAACCAGATACATTAAGAAATCAACTGTAGAATTGAAATGCAGGGGAGCTTTTTTATTGAGGATAGAGTCCTTGGCCTAGGATTTTTGGAGGTCTCAACTCTTAAGAGCTGAATGGTAAGAAAAATCTGGCATTTATCTGAATTACTGGCTTGGCAACTTTCACCCAAACCTTTGACTCCTCAGCTTTTTCATGCTTTATCACTACCATGTATAACTGAACTAGTACAAAAGGGACCCTTGGATGCTCAACTTCTGGTAACCCTTATGATTGATGAGGGAGTGTCAAGTTATTTTAAGATTATGTAAGCTTATCAACATTGAATCTTCTTGGTTACTCAGATCTTAGATCTTGGATCTGTGTGAGAGCTGCTGTAACCCATTTCCTATGATTGGTTTTATTTAAGTCCGTTAATTTTGTCAACTTATGAACCTTTTTTAGTTTCTGTGTTTCCCAGCTGGGACAAATAATGCCTGACCTCAAGGGAACTATCATGATATGGGGTCCTTAAGAAGGAAATCTGGCTACTTTGTAAATAAATCCCAGGATAACCACTTAGATGAAAAAGCAAAGAATACCATATGGTATTAGTGCAGACCAGAAATAGTTGGAGAGATACCATCATTGCTAGCTAAATAGGATGAAAAGCATGTACTAGGTTATCATTGTACAGTTTCTGGCATTTCAGAAAACTGTTGAGAGACATTATAAAGTGTTTTTCTGAGGAAGTTTGTTGCAAAGGGAAAGAAAGAACAGTCCTTAGAGAAATATTCCCAAACACTTTTGCTACAATTATAAAACACCAATTAAAGGTTAGGGAAAGCTCAGAAAGATGTTTTTCAAGGTACTTTTCTATGGAAGAAAAGTGTTTGCTAAATATGAGGAAACATTGACAGTCTGGGGAAGCGTTAATGCCTTAAATGGCAAAAGTTAACACTTTTCAGTGTTGCTTCATCTACTATCACTCCCTCTGGGGAGAATTCATTGAGGAATAGCTTGACTACTGAATAGTGGGTGGCACTTCTACCATCCCTGCATGCTGTATGAGGATCAAAATGTTTGAGTCCTATGAGGAACACTACCTGAACAAGCCCCATGACCGCCATGATGCACATGAACAGCATGTGACTTCCCATGATACTATATAACCCTCAATTTTCATATCAAATAAAGTATTGTTCTTCTCTTAATTTCCTTTTTATTTTTTTCATATGCTTTCAAGAAGTATTTACTCAGCTGTGGCCTCTGGAGAGGAGGTGGACCATGATAGCCCTAATATCCATTAATTTATTTTTAGCAAAACTTTATTTTAAAAATGTCACAAACCATGGCAGTTGGGCTTTATAGACCAGAGTTTTAGTGGTAGACTTTAGATATATTATTCAGCCAATATCATGGTTTATATTGGGCAAGAATTGATCATATATTTGATTGTTTTCCATGGTATAATCTTGGTGGGATAGTTATAAAGGCAAGTATGATGTTGTTGTGGTATATTGTTGTAACTGTGCTGTTTTAGCTGAGTTACAAGGGGGAAAATATTTAGAAACTAGATAATAATCTTTATTGAGATATAGTGATTATATAGCTATTGTGAATCAAGGATAAGAGGAACATGATTGTGTTGATCACACGGCTGGATGGTGAAGGGGGTGTCTTGATCCTGGTAATGAGTCAAGTGCCAAAACAAGGTATCCACTGTAAGGGATCATCTTTTGTTCATGTTTTTGGATTTGTAAATTTGAGTTGACTTCCTAGTTTGGCTTCAAGTGACTGGATAGTTGGGTTGTAGGTCACAAACCTGTTTACTTGGAACCTTGCTGGCGGGTTGAGCCTGCTGTTTTGACACCCCCCAACTGAAGGTTGGCCTACTCTGGGGGCATTTTTTCAGGAGCCCAGGCACCATATTGCACCAACTGTTGTTTATTGGCAGGTAGGACGTTCTTGCGTTGCTTTTGTCTTGCTTTTCAGGGTCTTAGATGGTTGTGATGGAGGACTTTATCTTGTTTGGGCTTTCCAAGCCCTTGCACAAGGTAAGTGTTTTTTTTTACCTTTAGGATAATGGCAGGGCCCACTTTTTCTGGCTTTAATTCACTCTTGTCAGTGTTCATTATCCAGACTTTATCACCAACCTCATGTCTGTCTTGGATGGGTAAAAAGGTATTCTTTAGGTGGTTTTCTTCTCTTTCTAGTTGGTTGCTATTGGTCTGTATGACTTGAGGGTCCAAGCGGGGTAGAACTTCACTGGGAATTTCCAGCTTGGGTTCTGTCAATGCTTGAATGATATTGGGTTGTGCACCATAAACTAGCTTGAAGGGGCTTTTCCCGGTGGATCTGTTCAGGCGGGTTTGACACACAAGTAGTGCATTTGGTAGTTGCCTATACCAGTCCTCAGGTCTCCCAGCAGTGATCTTGGCCAAGGCTTGCACAAGGCTGCCATTTAGCTGTTCTACACATCCATTGGCCTGAGGATGGTAAGGTGTTGTCACCGTGTGTTGGAGCCCATTCTTGGTTATGTATACATTGGTATCTTATAAGGTCAATTCTTTGCCTCCGTTGATTATCAGGATTTCTGGCTTTCCTAACTTACTGATGATTTCTTTTCCTATGAATTGCCGCATGACATTGCATGTGTGGGATCTTACATCTTGTGCCACTAGCCAGCAAGTGGGGAAATTAATAGCAGTGATTATATATTTCTTTTTGTTGTGCTTCTCTGGAACGGGCCCTACAATGTCTAGGGCCAACACCTCAAAAGGCAATTATGAACAAATAGACAGTAAAGACTTAGGTGGGGTGTTGCTTTTTGCAAATTTTCATATACTTTGCATTATTCTAGAACTTCCTGGACATCCTGGTATAGGGTTGATCACCATGCTTTGTGTTTAAGAGATTTTAGAGGTTGCAGCTTTTGGTATGTCCTAGGTCTCTGTGATAACGTAGGATGGTGTCCACTTGCTGATGTGTAGGTATATAAGGTCTCATGGTCTGGGAAAGATGATTATAAACTAAATCTTTTAACCCAGTGATATTTGTATTATTCAAATACAAAAAGGTGGGCAATTTCTGCAATAGCAACTGTACTAAAGCTCCTAAAAGCTTATACAAGGTAAAATAAGGACTAAGGCGGTTTATTAACCCTAGGAAGATAAAATAGAGTCCAGTCTTAATGACAGATGATTTGGTCAAGAAGTCAATTTCTAAGTCTGGGAATTGTTCTGCACTAGGGGGAGGATTAAAGCTATCAACAATTAAATTGTGTGTACTACTATAAAAACTACCTAACTGGTGAAGAAGAAAGTCAAAAGGAATCATGAGATCAAAGATTAAAACTAAAACTAAAACTGGAAAGAAACACAAGCCATAAAACCTAACAAGTACCTTTTTGGGGTGCAAGTCAAAAAATCTCAACTTGTTGTTAAGACTGGTAAACCAAGCCTTTTTATTTAGGTTGGTAAAGTGAGGTGAAAAATGAGAATAAAATATTTAACCTTAAAAAGTTAACTAATCTGTGGCAAGAAAGAACCATAATTTATGGGTTGCTGCTTGCACTAACTTTAAATTGTTAGGCTAGCATAAAGGAGAAAACAGAAGGAGCAAGGCGGTTATGGCAATGGTTGGGAAGTTAGAGCAAGCAAGAAAGCACAGAAAACCTGTGTAAAAAGCCTTAGAAACATAATCAAGCATATAAGAAAAGTAAGTGATTCAGAGAACAGTTTCCTAACTTCAGCGTGTAGTCACAGGGTTTGAAACCGGATTCAAAAAGATAAAAAGAGTTTTGAAAATTACTAACCAGCATTTTAAATCATAACCAAGCTTTAAAAAAGCCTAATTTTAACTAAAAAGGTGGAAAATGAAGAGGAAAAGGAAGAGATTGTGCATGGAATAATAATGACTAATAATGCAAAGAACTACAAGCCAATGGAAGCCAAATAATTAAATGAGCAGAGTAGCAGCTATTAAAAGGTAAATCCTGACAGTATCTCCCCTAGCTGCTAGTCTGAAACTCTTGATAGTCCTGTAGCAACTGTTGGCAGTGGTTTAGGTTTTCTTTGGGTTCCCAAGTAGAGTCCTCAAGTTTGTAGCCTTTCCATAAGATAAGGTATTCAGTGCCAGAGTGGAGGATGCAATGAGCTAAGATCTCCTAAACTTTGTATTTGTCAGAGCCTTGGAGGTAGAGAGGAGGAGGCAGAACCTTTGTTTGGTGGCTGGGAGGAGGTTGCCTTAACTTCAGGAGGAGTGAACAGTGGAAAACATTGTGGATGCAGAAGTGCTAAGGGAGAGATAGTCTGAAGGCGGTAGTACCAATATTATCCACAACTTGGAAAGGTCCAATGAAACGGGGGCAAAATTTGCAAGAGGCAACAATAACTGGAAGGTTCTTGGTTGAGAGGAGTACCAAGTCACTAGTCTGGATCTTGTTGCCAGGAACCCTTTTCTTGTTGTAGTGCTTCTTGTAGTCTAAGATGGCATATTAGAGGTGGGCAACAATTTGGGTCTGTGTTTCCTTGATTTTGGTAGCAAGCTTAGCTGCAGACTGTGAGCGGAAGTAACCCTGCAAGTAAGGGATAAAAGAAGGCGTGTAAACTAGGTTTGCTTGGAACAGAGTCATGTCAATTGACCCGTGGTATGCTGAGTTATAGGAGTATTGGGCAATGGGAAGAAGTTTAGACCAATTGTCTTGATTCTTGTTGATGAAACAACAGAGATATTGTTCCAAGGCCTGATTAATTCTTTCAGTTTGTCCGTCAGTCTGTGGGTGATATGCAGTGCTGTAGAGAGAGTTTATCCCAAGAGAGGCCATGAGATCTTGCCAGAAAGCAGAGGTGAACTGGGGGCCATGGTCAGTGTTGTGAATGCTGCTATTCATCATGTTTCAATCTTGCCTTTGGTGGGCCATTTTGAAGACAAATCCCTTGCTTTTGCTTTTGCCGCTTGAATGAGTTGATGTCTGAATCAGGAAGTACAATTGTTTGGTTTCTTGATCCTGCACAAATCACTTGCCCCACTCATGCTGGTGTCAAGTGATCCTACCGTCCAGGTAGTTTTTTGTGGTATTTCTCACCACTATATATTACATTTCATATTCACCAATAAATTTAAGTTTTATTCACATTTTTGTCTTTGTGTCTTCTGTACTTCTGCGCCTCTCTCTAGCCACAACTAGTAGAGATTATTCTTCCAGGGCCGCAAGGTAAACGCATTTGCCTTCCCTGTCATCTAACCAAGACTTAGTACAAATCCAATCCTAAGGTTAGGATTTCCCGCTGTGTGTCTGTGCCACGCCTCAGAACACAACAGTCAGAGACTATGTCACAAGGGACTCCATGATGAGGGAAGATATACTTGACAAATAGCTTGGAGGTTTGCTTGGCAGTGACGGTTGTGTGGTATGGGCAGAAAGAAGCTTCCTTAGAGAAGCAGTCAATCACTACTAAGATGGTGTCATAGCCTGCAGACAAGGGTAGCTGGGTGATGTAGTCCATGGAGAGGCTTTGCCAAGGACCTTCAGGAATTGGTAGGGGACAGAGTAGACCAGATGGCTTAAAAGTGTGATTCTTGTTTCTGTGACATACTAGGCAGCTGACAACGCATTCCTTGATGGTCTTTGCCATCTGTGGCCACCAGTAGTGTGACTTTATAAGGTCCAAGGTTCTCTTATAGCCTAAGTGTCTGGCAGGGAGGGAGTCGTGGAATCCAATTGTGATTTGTAGCTGCAAGTTTCTATTAGGTACCATGACCAGTTTACATAAGAGGAGCAGGTTGTTTTCAAGAAAATACTCTGAGGGGGGGGGCATTGCTTTGGATAGCAGGTCCTGGATGATCTTGTTGGAGGTGGGGTCTTCTTATTGGGCCTTCTGGATGGAGTACGTGTCTGGAAAGTTGAATAGGGTTGACAAGATCTGGTTGATGAAGACAGATGTAGGGAGGACTTCTTTGGTGTTGAGGCATTTGTATTCAGGATTGGAGTCAGCAGTTGTAGGGTGTCAAGAGAGTAGGTCAGGGAGGACGTTGAGGGATCCCTTCTTATAAGTGATGGTGAACAAGAAGTTGATAAGTTTGATCACCCATTGGGTATGTTTTTGGCATATGCAAAGGGCTTGAGTGAAGAACAGCAAGTTCTTGTGGTCTGTAAAGATGCTAACAGGGTCCAAGGTTCCTTCAAGATAACGGCACCAATGCTTGAGAGACTTGATAATTTCAAGTAGTTCCTTGTCATGGACAGGATAGTTCTTTTCAGCAGGAAGATGCTTCTGGCTGTAGTAAGCTACAGGATGAAGCATACCATCCCCCCATGCTGAAGAAGGACAGCATCAACAGCATAGTTGCTGGTGTTGGTCTCCAGGAAGAAGGGTTTGTTGCTATTGGGCATGAGCAAAACTAGGGGAGTGGCAAACAGATGATGGATCCGCTCAAAGGAGTCCTGTGCTTTGGCAGACCATTTGAACTCAACCTTGGTGGAGGTCATATTAGTGAGTGGGAGGACAATTCTTCTGAATCTGGGGACAAACGTGCGGCATTAATTAGCAAGACCAAGGAACCCACGGAGCTCTTTGTGGTTCTTTGGTACAGGCCAAGAGAGGATGGCCTCAAGTTTGCTTGGAGCAATGGTAAATCCTTCCTTGGTTACAATATATTCAAGGAATTCAACGCTTGTCTGGAAGAAGCAACACTTAGAAATCTTGCAGTAAAGGCAGTATTCTTGAAGCCTATCCATGACTTTTCTTAGGTGATTAATGTGGTCAGAAGTGTCCTTGGAATATATTAAGATGTTGTCAAGATACACCACCACAAACTTGTTCAGGAAGGGAAGGAGGACCTTGTTCATGAGAGCTTGGAATGTAGAGGGTACATTACATAAGCCAAAAGGCATAACCTTGTATTTGTAGAGGCTAAAGGGAGTGCGGAAAGCAGTCTTCCATTCATGTCCCTTGGCAATGCAGATCTGTTTGAAAGCTGCACAGAGGTCAACCTTGGAAAAGATCTGACTGCCCAAGAGGCAGTCTGTGAGGGCATTGGCGGATGGAATGGGACAGCAATCTTTGATTGTGACAGCATTTAGGGCACAATAGTCAATGCATGGCTGCTTGGAACCATCAGATTTGACAATAAAAAAGATCAGAGAGGAGCAGGGTGACGTAGAGCAAGTGATAAAACCCTTAATGAGCTTGTTGTTAATGTATTCCAAGAGCAGCTTATTGTCGGCATCAGATAATGGGATGATTCTACTCCAGGGTGGATTTTCTCCTTCAGTCAAGTTGATCTGGATGCTGTATGGTCTGTGAAGAGGTAGGTTGCGACATTGCTTGTTGCTGAATACCTCCTCATAGTTGCTTATGCAGAGAGAGATACCGCTATTGGCCAGAGCTGCCTCTGAGGAAGGTAAAATGGTACAGGAGTTTAACATCTTGAAGTTCCAAAAGCTAATGGGGAGCTGTTGTTTTCTTAAGAGGTCTAGGAAGCAGGGGATGTCATTGTGACGGTCCACATGTTTGGTGGTTTGCAGGTGGGGCTAATGTTGGCCAAGCAAAAGTTTGGTTATTTGTTGCAGGTAGAGGCCTAGTAGGTAACATAGGACTACTAGGGGTAAGTAAGGTGAGCCTAGTAGGTAACATAGGACTACTAGGGTAAGTAAGGCCTGGCTGGTAGGTAACAAAGAACTACCAGAGGCAGATGTTGCCTCCACCCAGCAGAAGATATTGGCTGCTTTGGGCTATAGTTCTTCACCTAGTAGGGAACTGTGGCTGAGGAAGGGTGAAGACTGAGATAGCAAGCAGGGAACTTTGTCTGTCTGGGGGGAGAAGGTTTTGGACCCCTGGCGGGTAACACAGGCTGCCAGGGAGGGAAAGAGCTCTGAGGGCTCTACGTACCCTGATACACTTATAGGAGGTCTGTGAGCAAGCATCCTATCTAACAGACTGGTAGTGTGTCCTTGTTTATGCCCTTATGGGAGCTTTGGGTGGAACTCAGAGTGAGCATTGGAGGGTATAGATTTGCTTGGAGGTGTCACCAAGGCGGTTTGCTTGGGAAAGCAGCTGCAGAACTTAGTGTGATCAGGCCTCTGGGAAGTAGAGCAGATTACTCTGCAACTGAAAGCTCAGACTTAATCACCTGGGTGAGTAAAGACAACACATAGACATTGATCTATGGTTGAATGGCCTAAGTGATGTGCCACTTGCAAGGGCCCAGTCAAACTCCAGTTCAATGTAGACTCATGCCTGGGTCTACAAGTTCTGGTAATGGGGACTGAAATAAAGAGCCAAGGTGGTTCACAGAATTAACAGAGAAGACTAATGAGAGGGACTGTTTGATCACAGTGAAGACTAGTTGACAGACTGTTGATTCATATTAAATTGTGGGAACCAAGATGGTTCATTATGCATAGGGAACTAAGATGGTTCCTAGTGAGGATAAGTGGAAGGGCTCAAAGATCATGATGCAGAAGTAGCTGGTCATGATAAAGGAGTAGCCAGAGGACTGATAGGACATTTAATGACTGGTCTGAGCTGTTGGATACTGCAATGAACTGTTTAGAGACTAAGGCTGAAGATCTTGAAGATGTGGTTGAAGATCATGATGCAGGATTATCTGATCATGATACAGGAGCTGGCTGAAGGATCAGAGGATGATGATGAAGAACTAGTGGTCCAGAGAAATGAGCTGAGATTTTGCCAAGTTGATTTGCCAAAGTGGGAAGATGTGGAATGTTTTGCCTTGGTTTAGTATTAAAATCAAGAAGGAATGTGGATAGAAGTGTGGGTAAGATATTTATTTATTAAGTTCCTAGGATAGATGAAGGTATGTTGCTATGAGAGCTGGATACAAAGTGGTTTTGGTGGGACGTTTTCCTTGGATTTTACTATAATTGTAAATATATGGGGGAAACGTTGAAGAGGTTTAAAAGAACAATTTAAATAGTATTCTACTATTTAAATTGGTTCAGGTTGAATGCAGGAAAGACTGGTGCCAGAATAATGGACTGGTTAACGCTTTGGTGCGCAAAGGGTTGTCAATTTGAGTGGTTTGAGCTGTGGAAATTGATTTCTTAGTTGGATCCCGGTGGAACCTCAGAAATGGTCTATTTCTGAGCTCTGCATTCATTGGTAGAGTTCTGGTAGGTTTCCTGATGAAAATGATTGGTTGGAAGCCAAAAGCTTAAAGTATAAGCAAGGAAATGGTGAATTAATACTTTAAGCTTTTGAGAAAGTATGTAAGCTTAAGTTATTATAGGAAAAAGTGAGCAGCAATGGTTTAAGCTTCTGAAGAAAGCCATTTTGAAGGCGGAACCGTTGGTAAAAGGACACTATAAGAAGGTGGCTGGCTGGAAAGTGATGGGGTCTTTTTGGAGGTCTTTCCAGGTCTTTGACGGGATCTTTCTGAGGCCTTTTGAGTTTCTGCCAAGAGGTTTTTGGAAGCCTTTTGATCACCAACAGGAGCTTGCCTGGACTGATACAAGTGGAATACCAAGGCCACTAAATATATACAGAGAGCTGAAGCCCAAGATAACAGAGCCAGAGTCCAAGTCTAAGGAGAAGACGTCCAAGACTAAGGTACAGGAGTCCAAGACCAAGTACAAGGAGTCCAAGATATTGTTAGAGGACTCCAAGTATTGGCAAATCCATATTGTTTCCTTGACCCCCTGGGCCATATACCAGAAGGTTTCTAAGGGGATCTTTCTTCTGAGAGTGAATAAAAGCCCATTTTGACCCCTATACATATTTCTGAGATACATTTTCCCTTACTAGAGAATGGCATTCCTTCCAGATGGTCCCTGGCTACAATCCAGGACACACTTTGGGGACTGGTGAACAGGAACCTCAAAGTCATGTGTATAGAAATCAACCTTGTGCTCTTGACATCTGATGATGAGGCCAACTTTCTCACACCAATTCATGCCAAGGTAAACAGGGAAGTTTAGTGACTTGGAACTGACAAACTGGGAATGGAAGGTGGACTTCCCCAGGCGGAACAAAATGGGAGGCTTTATCTTGAAGGCTGTCACAGGCAGATTTTTGGGGCCACAAGTGTTGATCTTCAAGCCAGGCAAGAGCTTCAGAGCTTTGGCTAGTCTGGAGTCAATGTAGTTTATGTTGGCACCCGTATCCAACAAGGCAAAGGTCTTGATGCTGGAGACAGGGCCATGAATCACAATCTGGATGAAGAGCAGCAAAGATTTCCCAGGAGTTTGGAGGTTATTGACCTGGGTATGGTTGGGAGAGCCTGTAGAATCTGATGTTATTTTATACCAAGTAGGATCTAGTTCTGGGTTAGGACGGGGGATTTGTCTGGGATCTGGACAGTTTGCCACCAAACGGTCACCCTGTCCACAGTAAGAGCACAGCTTGTTCAGCTTTCTACAAAGAGCTTTGGCAGCAGTCAAACAATATCTGCCACCCTCCTTTGATTTTTAGGCAGAGGCTGGTGAAGTATTGGATGGGCTTACAGTAGAAAAAGAGCGCAGGTTGGTTGTCAGTTGTGGTGTAGGCTGGTTGATAATTGGGACTAGTCAAGGCTGGGGGGCTTTGATATAGTTTGGAAATTCTTTTCCCATTTGGAAACTGTCTTGATGAGTGGTTCTAAATATTAAGGGAGGTCATGGTGGATAAAGCAGGCCTTGAGATTGGGGTTTAAACCAAGCATATAAAAGTCACAAGCTTTGGAGCTAGTAGCTTTTAATTGGGATTGTATCTCACAGAAACGCTTGTTGTAGTCAGTCAAAGACCCAGTTCCTTGGGTGCAGTTAGAGAAGCGCGTATTTGGGGCAGTGGCGGACTCTTCTTCAGTTCCTTCTTCTGCAGCGTGTGCAAGCAGTTTGGATACAAAACAGTTGTAGCTCTCGAGGATAGAAGGATCTCAAGCAGATGACTCACAGAACCAACTGCGCATTGAGCCCTCAAGTTGCTTTACAAGGTAGATAACCTTTTGAGAGTCTGAGTTGAACTCCAAAGGATATGCTAGGAAGTGGGCTTGTGTGAAAGCTAATAAATTGAAGGTGCTATCAGAAGAATTAAATAATTGCTTAAACTTAGAAATGTTATTGAGTATAACAGTCTGACTATAGGAAGTGGAAATGTTCTCTGTATTATCCTTATCAATGGGAGATTTATTCTTAAAAAATAAGAATTAAATAAGGTATAAAAGAAAGGACAAAGCTAGGGTGCAAAATAAGGTGACCGCTAAAACAAACAAAAGTATGGTTGAGAATGAAAAGTTAAATTCTGGCATATTGCCATGTGAAGTTGAGATAATGTAAGGTCTCATGGTCTGGGGAAGATGATTATAAACTAAAGCTTTTAACCCAGTGATATTTATATTAGTCAAATACAAAAAGGTGGGCAAGTTCTGCAATAGCAACTGTACTAAGGCTCCTAAAAGCTTATATGAGGTAAAATAAGGACTAAGGCAGTTTATTAACCCTAGGAAGATAAAATAGAGTACGGTCTTAATGACAGATGATTTGGTCAAGAAGTCAATTTCTAAGTCTGGTAATTGTTCTGCACCAGGGGGAGGATTAAAGCTATCAACAATTAAATTGTGTGTACTACTATAAAAACTACCTAACTGGTGAAGAAGAAAGTCAAAAGGAATCATGAGATCAAAGATTAAAACTAAAACTAAAATTGGAAAGAAACACAAGCCATAAAACCTAACAAGTACCTTTTTGGGGTGCAAGTCAAACAATCTCAACTTGTTGTTGAGACTGTAAACCAAGCCTTTTTATTTAGGTTGGTAAAGTGAGGTGCAAAATGAGAATAAAAGATATAACCTTTAAAAGTTAACTAATATGTGGCAAGAAAGAACCATAATTTGTGGGTTGCTGCTTGCACTAACTTTAAATTGTTAGGCTAGCATAAAGGAGAAAACAGAAGGAGCAAGGCGGTTATGGCAATGGTTGGGAAGTTAGAGCAAGCAAGAAAGCACGGGAAACCCGGGTCCAAAGCCTTAGAAACGTAATCAAGCGTATAAGAAAAGTAAGTGATTTGGAGAACAGTTTCCTAACTTCAGTGTGTAGTCCCAGGGTTTGAATCTGTATGCAAAAAGGTAAGAAGAGTTTTTAAAATTACTAACCAGCATTTTAAATCATAACTAGGCTTTAAAAAGCCTAATTTTAACTAAAAAGGTGGAAAATGAAGAGGAAAAGGAAGAGATTGTGCATGGAATAATAATGACCAATAATGCAAAGAACTACAAGCCAATGGAAGCCAAATAATTAAATGAGCAGAGTAGCAGCTATTAAAAGGTGAATCCTGACAAGGGATATAAGGGATGGTGGTTCTGTCTGTCATTTTGCAACATAAGGTTCTGTACACATCTGCAATTGGTGGTTGTTCTTGATGATTGTCTCTTTTGTAATGTCAGTGGTACCAGAGGGGAAGCCCTTGTCCTTTGTTTGAAGTACCATGAGAGGCCAGTCTGGGTTGAGCCCATTCTTGCCCCTTGTGGCTCTAATATATAGGCGCAAGAGTGCATCTGCCATGGCAAGTTCTGTACCAGGTTTGTACTGTATGATCATATTGAATCTTTCTAGGAGTTCTATCCATTTTGCTTGTTGGCAGGAGAGGTTTGCCTGTGCTTTAAAATATATAAGTAATTTGTGTTTGTTTAATGCTGTAAATTCCTCCTGGCGTTCTAAGTAATAACGCCATTTGACCAGGAAGTGTACAATTGCCAACAGTTCTTTGTTATTTATAGGGTATCAGCACTTGCTGTCTGTCAGTTTGCGTGATTTGTAGGCTACAGGCAGGAATTCACCATCATTTTTTTGATTTTTAGTAATCCCCCAATGGATGCATCAGAGGCATCTGTCTCTATTTGATATTCCCCATCATGTTTGGGGTATTGTAGAATAGGTGCGGTTGTGAGATTTTCCTTAAGACATCTGAATCAAAGGTTGTGTTAGGGGGTCCATACAAATTTTGATTTGGCGCCAGTTATGGCAGACAGAGGTGCAGTCAAGACGTCACAGTTGGGGATGAGCCATTGCACATAGGCAACCATTCCCAGGAATGTGCGGAGCTCTGACTTATTCTTTGAAGTTGCCATTTTACAGATAGCCTTAATTTTCTGGTCATCAGGTTTAATGCCATCCTTTGAGACTACATGTCCCAGGAAGGGCAGCTGTTTGCAGAAGAATTGGTATTTGGAGGGCTTAGCTAGCAGTTTATGTTGCACCAGGGTAGCAAAGACTGCTTCCAGGTCCTTGTGATGTTGCTCTACCAACAGGCTGTAGAGAAAAATATTGTCCAGGTATACTAGGACATGTTTGCCAATATGGGGAGCAAACACCTTGTTCATGAAAGTCACAAAATTTGAAGGTGCATTTATCATCCCAAAACTGAGCACTACACACTTGTATGACCCGTACTTAGTGCAGAAGACTGTTTTGGGTATATCTTCCTCCTTGATGTGGATTTGGTTGTAACCCGCAGTTAGGTCAATTTTGGAGAAAACATGGTGCCGCCCAGTGCATCAAAGAGGTTGTCAATGAGTGGAAGTGGGTAGCAATTCTTGATGGTGACTTTGTTAGGGGCTCAATAATCCGTGACTAATTGAAGGGTACCATCTTTCTTTGCCACAAAGAATACAGCAGCACCAAAGAGAAACTGAGGGATGGATAAGTCCTTTCTCAAGCGTCTCCTTGAGGTAAGCATATAGGGTGTTGTCTTTGTTTGGGGTGAGTTGGTGATGGGTTGTGCCTTAGGTATGGCTCCTTTGGGTTGAATGGAGGGTTGTATGTACTTCTCAGGCGGTAGTCCTGGTAGAGCCTCCTTGAAGATTTCTGGGTGGCGGGCTACAATTTTGCAATCCTGAGGAGTAGGGGTATCCTGGTGATCCTTGAAGTGCATGATCTCATATTGGCAGGAGTCCCAGTCAATTTTCTTGAGGTTCTCTTTTTTGTCCAGGGTTTCAGTAGTGTGTATGAAAACGTGATTGTGCAGGAGCTGGACCACTGAGTCAGGGTGGATATGGCAGTTAACTGCTTCACTCTTAATGTTCAATACAGAGGTGACCCAGGCAACATGGGGGTTATTCTTTTGTAGCTAGTCCAGTCCAAGTACAATGTCAAACTTAGGAAAGTCAATGACAGGTCACTGGATAGTGGATTGTAGGTTCTCTAGCATAATGGAGAAAGGGCTGCTTTCTTTGTCATGAAAATGTGATGTTTATTGGCTAAGACCATGTTTTTAATCTGTGAAGGATTAGTAGTCAGCTTGAACTTGTCTAAAAAACTGCTGTTGACTAGGGTTCTGTAAGATAGGGGGGTAGAATAAAAAATTATGGCTCTCATCCTGGTGGGACAAACCATCAGGATGCCATCTAGTGCAGGACTGGAATGGCCGCTCAAAGAGACCTCCTAAAAGAGGTCAACCAAGAAAAGGGAGGAAAATAGGCGTCTAAGGCCATAACTAAAGCACCAGTAAGCAACCACAGAGAACAATCCCAGGTGGAAGGGATATCTGGATCCACAGTGGAAACTTGGAGAGGGGAGGGGAGGGAGTGACTTGAGACTGCTTTAAGTTTGATGTTGTGCAAGTCCAAGGAAGGGGGTTTATCAGTCCTTGATTCTGGACAGGATAAAAGGTCTTCAGGATAAGGACCTGACCAAGACAGCTGGACAAGTCTAGTAAGGATAGTGGGAACCTGGGTTAAATGACAGAAGGCATTGGATAGCAGACTAGGGTTGAGAATAGAATTTTGGGCAACCAAGGAAAGTCTATTCCAAATACCTGGGGTTGTGGTCCAGAACAAAAGAAAGATGGGTGCCATATTCACCATGAATACCTTATACAAAGGAGACAACATTGTTGCAGACAAAGTTTTTTACCAAAACTTCTGGGCAGACGGTCTGCAAGCGCTAGGGAAATTCCAAGGGTTTGAACCAAGTTTGGATTCTCTTGATCAAATATCAACAAAAAAATGGGCAGACAGGCAGAAGGGAAGGCAGACCAGAGGAAAGAAGGAGGAAGGACAACATCAGGAGTCAGGACAATTCTCTGTTACTTAATAAACCTTTTAAAAATACAAATAAATTGTCAAAATCAGGTGTTTTATTTAGTAATTGGAATTGGTAAGCAAGGGACCTGATGGCCCTTGCTTCCATTATATGCATAGGGGGTGATAGTGCTCAGAGTTTAAAAGAGGGTTTTAGAAAGCAATCAAAAGGGGAGCCAGTTAAAAGTAACAGCCTAATCTTCCCATGGTCTGGGCCCAAGAAAATAGGAGCAGCAGACCCAGGTGTAAGAAACAGCCACCTGGTTGGCTAGGTGCATTCTGGGGACTCAGGATGCACATTACCCCTACTGTCTGCCTTTGACGTCACCACTGGGATGCTCCCAAATCCAATTGCTTCAGGACAAGGAACTCCTAGGCCAGAGGAATTGCTTGATCAGTATTCCGCTGATTGTGGAATTTTATCCCCAATTTTCCCAGGCCGTGGGTTAGCCAAGTCCTGTAAAATGTGGCCTGCGTTTTCTTGTTGTCCTGCCAATTGTTTCAAGACAGGATGACACCAAGAAAGCAAACAATCCAGCTGGATCAAAGTCTCCTCCGCAGTTGGAGGGAACTCCAGAGAAGGGGAAGGGGTTTCAGTTGTGAAGGCCAGTACAAAAAGCTCATCCACAGTGTGGGCCAGGTCCTCCAGGTTTTGAAGAGGCTTTGTCTGCATGTGGCCTGCCTTTTTTGATGGTCTGGGAAATATATCCCTTTCCAGAGCTTTTTGCGAGCCTCAGATTTTTACAGGTTTGGTCTGCACCTGAGTCCAGGAGTGCTGAGCCTGTGTAACTTCAAAAGCAGAAAGGGTAGGACATCAGTTTATTGGGATATCTGAGGATGGTGTAAAGTACTGGGTCTTCTAAGGGCGCTTGAATCATTGGGCACTGGTCCACGTCCTCAGGGCAATACTCATTGTTGGGTAAGCCGGAAGTTGTGCGGGGAGAGCTTGGCTCACTTAATGCTTTACCTGGGCTTTTCCCTTGCCGCAACTGTCTTGAGTGGCAGTGATACAGAAATGGGTATGATTTGACTGCCCATTGTTCCTGTTTCTGTTCCATTTGAACCTGCAGGTTTATGGTTTGAGTTGTTGTTGTTTCCAGGAGGTGGGCAATTGGAGCGTCTGGTCAAGTGAGAATCTTTGGGTCTCTCTCTTTTCTGAGTCTGCACTTTATGAAGGGTGTTGGATGTTTGTTTTGTTTCTCTGCCTTGCAATATAGGCTTTGCATGTTAGTCACCTGTTCCAGGTTCACATGTCTCATAACGTGCAACTTGAGTGCGCCATAGTACATGAGGTGGGTGACTGGGGTGTTAAAAAGCCATATCTAGGGGGGGTGCATAGTCAAAGTTCCTTGTATGCTTGGGTAAGTTCCTTCTGTTGCAACCAAGTTCTCAGACTTGCCTGCCAATATATCTTACAATACAAAGGGGGCGCTTGATGAGTTGCCCCTTGATGTGTCTAACAACCTGAATCAATCTGATGGCAATGTTAAACTGTGGATAGTTTCTCCTAATTAGGAGCGCTATCAATTTGACCTGCTGATCCCGCACAAGTTATTCCTTGGCTCTAAACCCTAAATGGAACATGCCACCTCCTTGTGGACCGGTGGCTTTCCCCATATAGTATATTAATCACAGTATTCTATAATAAATAACACCTTATTCTTATTAATCCTGTCCTTTCTATTGGACTGTTGTCTTCCCCAATTCAAATACTGGATCCTCATTGGTTTAGTTGCAACAGTGGTAGCAACAGTAGGCTCACAACCTACCTAAAGAAAAAATTCCCCCCAAGAAAGGACAAAGTACAGGCTGTATGGCTACTCCCCATCAAGAAACCTTCCTGCCAATCCCCAAGGGGGACATCCCCAATGGGTACGTCATTTATCAAGATCAACTGGTACTTACAAGTGTGTATAACTGACTCTGCCTTGGGCAGCGCAACGCTAGTGTCATCCTTCCCCAGTCAGACCTGTCACAACGCATGCTCAACCTCCAGTTGGAAACCTTTGCGGGTGGCATGGAAGGAGCTGACATTGTCAGTTGGCTCTACTCCACTGAAGCCCGCCTCTGTGTATGTCAGGTACCTGAGCCTATGTGGGTTGCTACTGCTTCAGGCTGCCTTATGAGACCTGCTGCAGTTTGGTTCACCACCTGGGCCAGTCAAGAGATAGAAATCACCTGGGTGTCATTCAGGGATGCTGCAAAGTCCTGTTACAGTGAGAAATTCTTGCCCATTGTGGTAGGTACTCCCCTCCTGGCTATCAAACAGACTGGGTCTGTTCCTGAATATCTTGCCACCAGGTAGAAAGCTCTTGCTACTGCCCCAGAAGCCGTGACTGACAGGAACGCCATGCTTCTTACCTTGATAATTAATGGGTTAAACCCCCATATCTGCAAATGGGTTTCTGTAGGTTGTTGCACCTCCATCAATGACTGCTATAAAGCCATTGTGGAGGCTAATAATCAGGCTTCAATGGGCTTCTGCCGCTCCAATGACGCACCACCCCAACCTCGTCCTGCACCTGGTAGTGCTCACAACCAAGTAGGTTGCCGCCAGCCACACCAACAGGAAAATGGGGTTAAGCACCCCTGCAAGGGGGAACTGCAGTTAGCACAAATTGAGGACCCAGGAAAAGCCTGGGGGTTGTAGTTACAAGAGGTTCTACAACCCCACTTGACTCTTACTCTCAATCCCTCCTAGCAAAGAACCCCTGCAACTACAACATTCACAAAGTTGAAACCCTTGATGTCTTCCAAGTTCATAGCAACAACCCCATACTCCAAGCCAGCCACTCTCCAAATAAAATAACTCATTTGGTCTACCCCTTTTGTTTCTATGGGAACACCTATAAACTACTGGTAGATACTGGGGCCAATCACACTATGGTTGACCAGACGTTTGCAGACACTCAACAACTAGACCAAGTGCCAAGCAGTTTCAAGGCAGTAGAAGTGGCTGATTCCCAAAGAGTGGCAATTACCCATGAGACAGTACCCTTCTCTGTGAGAATGGAAAATGTCCAGGTTAAGCTCTCTGGGCCAATCATGGCAGGGCTCAGCCACAATGTTATTGCTGGCCTTAACTGGCTTTACCACAACTGACCCTACATTGACTGGGATACATCTGTGATCACCCTCAATAGGAATGGGGTGGGTTTTCAGATATATCTTGTCAAAATGAGCAAGTTGCTTCACAGTACTGTGTTTTTCAGAATAACAGAAATGGGCTTATACAATTTCAAGGGGGGGAACTAGACTTCACTCAATGCTCAGTTGAAGTTATCTGTGCAGAACCACCTGCGGCCCTCCCCTTGACTACTCCATCCCCATCAGCACTTGTTGCTCTTCTTGAGGAGTATAAGGACAATTTCAGTGAAACACTGGACCAACTACCCCTCCCTGGGAGATCCAGCATGCTGTACAACTACAAGGGTTTCTTCCCAAGGCATGTCCCCTCTATTTCTTGACACCAAAAGAATGTGAAACCCTCTACCAGAACCTTGTAGATGCACTTGATAAGGGCTTCATACGCCCCTTGCTTTTGCTATATGGGGCTGCTGTCTTCTTTGTAGCTAATAAGGACAGGTCTCTTTGCTTAGTCACAGATTACCACGCCCTAAATGAGGTGACCGTTAAGAATAAATACCCCCTGCCATCAATTGACAACCTGTTTGACACACTTGCAGGTTCAAAGGTCTTTAGCAAGATTGATCTCACTGTGGGGTACAACCAGGTCTGCATTGCACCAGGGGATGAGGCAAAAACAGCCTTCTGAACACGCTACTGGTTGTTCAAGTGCCAGGTCATGAACTTCAGAATGACCAACACTCCTTTCACCTTTGCCATGTTAATGAACAAAGCATTTGATGAATTGATTGGAAAGTGTGCTGTTGTGTACCTTGATGACATTATTGTCTTCAGTCAAGATCAAACCACATACCTCCAACACCTCTGTGCTGTCCTTGACACCCTTTGGAAAAACCAGTTGAAGGCTAAGCCTTTCAAATGTGAATTCCTCAAGTTGGAGCTCTTGTTCCTTGGGCATACCATCTCTTGTCAAGGATTAAAGCCTGATCCTGCCAAAATCAAGGCAATCACCAGCATGCCACCTTCCACTAATGTTGGTCAGGTGTGTAAATTCCTGGGCATGGTTGCCTATGTGCGTAAATTTATCCCCAATTGCAGAGAACTTATTGCACCTCTTGTCAGGATTGAAAATTTGTTACCCCAGGAAACCCGGGCCAAAGGGTGGGGTTTGAACCCTGAACCTACATTCCTGCAGGCCAAAGGGCCCATGGACCAAGGGCCTGCCCGCCCGCATTTTTTTGGGATCAAACCCCTGCAAGCTGAGGCTCCTGCTAAGTCCCAAAGCCAGAATACCTGCACTAGCTTGACCATGGTGGCGCCCAAAGAGGAGTCTCTCAAATTTCCTAATGGAAGCAGAGATGACACCTCTGTGAATTTCATGAGTTTGAAGTCCTCTCAAACAACCAATCAAACCCTACTGCCAAAGATAAACCCGGGCTTTAGGCCTGATCCCATGACCACAGCAAAGAATCAAGAAAATCAAGTGACCAAATTGGACGTTCTGACCAATGAGAGAACACCCAGCTGAGGTGCCATTTTGCCACTCACTCACCCAGGCCCTCTGGCTGCCCGCCTGCACCTTTCCTGATATTTTGACAAAGCCCTGATGGAAAATACTAAGTTTGGAGGCAGAATGCTATATATGCCTACAGATTCTGTGCTTGAACCATATTGCCATTTTTAAATAAATGTTATGTTACTTTGGCTCTTACAGCTATTGCCATATTTTGTATTTGCTGTCTATCAATTCAGTTCAAGATCACCTGGCCCCACTGCCCACAGTTTTCTGTCCATCTGGTGCACCCTTTGGCCCCGTCCACTTCACTGATTATCCCTTAAAGCCTGAATATAAGGATTATACATGAGAGAAAATCCTCAAACTTGACCCGCTAGCCCGTGTCCAATCTTCTGTTAGATACAACCGCTAAGGCCTGTGGATATTCTCTACCCCAAAACTATTTAGAGGCAAATTCAATTATCTCTTGGCCTACAATATCTATATGGAACCACCTGTAACACCCAAACCAATGCCAGCCTCTTCACCTGACCTTCCAGCCAATCATACCAGCAAGCTTTTTGGAATAGTGTACATAACCCTCACAGGGGTGGTGGACACCATTGTTCTGGCTGCTGGCCTGTGGTCTTGGGTGGGGAAGTCTGCTTCTTACCTTCTAAAGTTAGCTCCTCTCTTGTGGTGGGCCCTGCCCACAAAAACCCCGGCCCAAGTTATCCCCAAAAACGGCGGGCCAGCCGCCTGAGACTGGATCCCTGACACCTCTCACCAAGCTCCTGAACACTAAACAGTGCTTTCATTGGACTCCTTCCAGAGATCAAGCCTTTGAGACATTGAAGCAGAGGTTTACAACTGCATCCGTATTACAGTTTCCTAATTGGAACCACTAATACAAACTTGAGACTGATGCCTCTGACAGGGCCATAGGGGGCATGTTACGGGTAGAAACTGACTAGGATGTCTTCCTCCCCATAGCATACAAATCCAGGAGGCTCACTGACTCAGAACAACAGTACCTATTTCATGAAAAAGAGTTAGCAACAATTGTGCACTGCGCTGAGAAGTGGCGCTGTTACTAGGAAGGGGCCACCTTTCCACCCTGTGTCTTAACGGACCACAAGCTGCTCCAGTATTTCAACATACAGTCCCACTTGACACGCCGCCAGGCAGGCTGGGTCAAGTGCCTATCTCCTTATCAGTTGTGTATCAAATACAAGTCTGGGAAAGAGCTTGTCACAGCAGATGCCCTCTCAAGGCTCTATGTGGCGTCCATCACTGGGGATGGTGGTTTAGACCCAGATTGACCAATGCTTTACTTCTGTCCTGAAGCGACCAACTATGAAGGCCTTAATTTGGTAACCATCTCCAAGCTGAAGGACAATGAAATTCAGTTCACCACCAACACAGGCAATGTCTGCTGCTGCGTGGAGACAGGAGAAAAGATGCCCTATATTCCCAACACACAGCAGGGTGATACCATACTGCACTACCACCGCACCTTGGACCATGTCAGAGGACGCAAACTCTTTGAAATCATGAAACATAAGGTTTGATGGTTGTGTATGCGCCAAGACATCTTGGATCTCCTCAACACATGTGTGTTGTAAAAAAACACGTCTAAACCTGCACCCCCAAGTCTGTCCTGCCCATTAAGGCCATGGAACCCTTTGAACAGTGGGCCCTAGATGTTGTTGAACCCCTCCCCAAAGACAGACTTGGGAAGAAATATATCATCATAGCCATTGACTACTTCACCTGTTAGCCAGTAGCGTGGGCAACCACTAACCACACTGCCACCACCATCACTTGCTTCATTGGCAAGAAAATTGTGGCCAGTTTGGACAACTCAAATGTCTCATTACAGATGGGGGTCCTGAGCTTGTTGGACATGTCATGAAGGCGTACTGCGCCAAGAATGCCCTACAACAAATAGTCACGACCCCATACCATCTGCAATCCAATGGGTGCGTAGAGCAATTGAATGGCTCACTGGTCCAGCTGATTGCCAAGCTCTCACAGGAACACCCTAATACTGTGTGAACTGAACATCTGCCCATCACACTGCTTATTTTATGAGCAAGAATCAACAGGGGCACTGGGTTTAGTCCCAGCACCTTGGCCTTTGGGACGCCTGATGGTTTGGCAGGAGTAGAACAAGGGAAATTATGATCCACAGTTCCTGCAAAATCCCCCTTGTTGTCTACTCCTTCCCTGAGCCAGTGGCACGCCAAGGCCTGAGACATTGAACACAAGCAAATTGAGGGAGGGACAAGACACCTCAAGGCCAGATACACTGTAGGTGACCCTGTTTACACCCTCAGCCCCAATTTGGCCAAATTAGAACACAATCACTTGGGGCCCTTCAAGATAGCCGCAGTCTATGACAACCACACCTATCAGCTTGAAGACGCCCAAGAAAACACCAAAAAGCTTCACTGCAATTGCTTGCGCCTCTGCTGTGCCATCCCCACACAAAAGTTGTTTGTGCGGACCTTCCCAGATCTCCTGCAAACTCTGACCCTGGTATCTGACGACAAGCAGTGGCAAGGGGGAGTGTTGCAACCAAGTTCCCAGACTCGCCTGCCAACGTATCTCACGATACACAGGGGGCGCTTGATGAGTCGTCCCTTGACGTGTCTAACGACATGAATCAATCTGATGGCAATGTCAAACTGCGGGCACCTTCTCCTAATTAGGAGTGCTATCAATTTGACCTGCTGATCCCGCACAAGTTATTCCTTGGCTCTAAACCCTACATGGAACATGCCACCCCCTTGTGGCCCGGTGGCTTTCCCTCATATAGTATATTAATTGAAGTATTATTTAATAATAATACCTTATTCTTATTATTCCTGTCCTTTCTATTGGACTGTTGTCTTCCCCAATTCAAATACTGAATCCTCATTGGTTCAGTTATAACACTTCACCGTGTCTGTCTGAGTGAGATTCTTTACTTGGCATATAATCATAAGTGTGGTATCCTTCAGCACAAACCTTTCTAAGAAGTCCCGCTTGAAGGTGTCCCAGTCTTTCTTGGTGTGGTCCTTGTGCCACATCTTGCACCAGGTGCCAGCGTCATTTGTCAGGAAAATGGAAATCTTTGCAATCCAGAAGTGTTGTGGGAATTCTTTTTGTGCCAGTTTACTCTGAGCAGATTGAATCCATGCCGTGGTGTTGTTGTCATTGGTTCCAGCAAATGGTTCCAAGGCGGCACTTCAAAGTCTTTGGGTTATGTAGGCTGGCATCATGCTTTCATCAGTTGCTCAGAGAGTAATGGCAGGCACTTGGAAGAACCCCTGTGCTGATAAGGCGTTGAAGGCAGGGAGAAGAATTACTGTGTTCTGATAGAGTACAAAGTCATTAGGTATTTTGGCACTGTATGTGTACAGTGCCCAATCTAGCAGGAGGCCAGACATGATTCTATCAAGGATTTGTTGGCCGCGACAAGTACGGGCAACAGGAGGAATTTTGCAAGATAAGGTAGGATAGAGAAGCTACCTGTGCTACCAATGTTGTAACTGTGCTGTTTTAGCAGAGTTACACGGGAAAAATATTTAGAAACTAGATAATAATCTTTATTGAGAAATAGTAATTATATAGCTATTGTGAATCAAGGATAAGAGGAACATGATTGTGTTGATCACACGGCTGGATGGTGAAGGGGGGTGGCTTGATCCTGGTAATGAGTCAAGTGCCAAAACAAGGTATCCACTGTAAGGAATCATCTTTTGTTCATGTTATTGGATTTGGTCATTTGAGTCAACTTCCTAGTTTGGCTTCAAGTGACTGGATAGTCGGGTTGCAGGTCATGAACCCATTTACTCAGAACCTTGCTGGCGGATCGAGCCTGCTGTTTTGACAATATGAACTTATAGGTGATAGTATAACTGTTTATGAAGTGAGATCTATTTAAGTTGAAGTCTAAGAAGTGAGGAAATTATTATTGTAGTCAAATACGCTAGGGATCTGTTGTTAATATGGTGTTGGGTTGCTATAATGGCGTTGTTTTAGCCAAGTAGAATATGCAAGGGCTGTATTTATCTTGACCACCCAGCTGATATTTGTATATGGAACATAATACAGCATTCGCCTTGAGACTAGATCTCCAGTAAGCGTTTCAGCTGGACGGTAAGTAGGTAGGTATTTAAATGACTTTGAATCGAAATCAGGAGCTCCCCTTAGCAACTAAGCGCTCTGAGGGAAATCTTGCTCACAAGTGGGTCGGCTTCAAGCTGCTGCGTAGGGTAGATCCTGGAGAAGGATTTAAAGTCGGACTGGTAAGCTTCTCCCTATGCGCTCGGCTTGGCCTTGGCTTGGATTCTTGACAACTTGAGATGACAACGAAGGAACAGCTACACTTGATGAAACGAGGGGAATGGCGGACTCATCTCTGATTGGCTTACCAAGATTTTTGCGATTTATGGCTGCAAGGGAGAATCTTTTTGAAACGGGTTAGCGTAAAATTTACGTTTTCCGATAACTTTGTGGGAATTGTCGTCTGAGCTGGAGTCAACTATGACACCGTTCTCCAAGCAAGGAACCCCCTGGGCAGGGTGGAGAGAAATAAAGTAAGATTTTATGAGCTTATGACGTCGCCCTACGCATGGCCATCGTAATTTTTGCAATCTGGTTGTGATATCCAACAACTTTGGTCGGGAAGCCACCATATCATATGCCGATGCACATGAAGTGAGGCACAGTTTTAAATTTCAAGCTCGCGTCGATCTGATTGGATAAGATGTCAATCTAGATTTTATGAGCCTCAATGCATAGGTACTTGGTAGAATTTTCAGCCACTCAGAAAGTTTGATTTAACGGCTCTTTCGGTGCGGTCAAACTTTAAACCGTAGCCAAGAATTTAGAATGATCATCTGATGATTAATAAAGCATATAAAAAGTCACCCATGTTTTGTAAAGAACGTTTTATAAAGGTGATTCAACGGCAACTATGACAAGTCAATATCTTGGTCAGGGAATAGCACGACAAAAAACATCTTCCCACCTAGTTATTCCAGTATTTTAGCCTTACTCGAAAGGGTGCGCAGTAAAATACTAACATCCGATTGGTTGGTTTCGTTTCGGTTGAGGACAGATAACCTGCTTGGCTTTCTTTTAAGTCGTGGTCTCAAGCTGGATGATAATTCATTAGTTCACTCGACCCAACCAAGATAATAAAATCTGCATCTGCCACAATAAAAGAAACCAACTTAACTTACACTCTTAGGAAATTATATTTCTTTTTCTTTTAGAATGCAACATCCTAACCAACTGGAACAAGGCTTTGAATACTTAACGCCTGAAAAGTTAGAACTTATTTTCAAATACCTTGATGATCAAAGTAATCTTGTTCAACTGGCTCCGTCTAGCGCCCCGCCATCTCCTTCTGAGGCTTCACCATCACCTGTTTCAACACCTTTAGCTGAACCGATCATGGAGCCAACCTTACCACCTGAAAATATTTCTAAAGTTCCAAGCGATGCCCGAGCATTGTATAATATGTTTGCATTACCTCTCGCTCGTAGCTGCGAATCAACTGAATTAATGTAGGTTTATTTATTTAATCTGCTTATTTTCTTCTTTTTACTAATATGGTATTTCATCAGGTCTATTTCCCAGAAATCTCAAGGTTTGGGTCATTTTGATACCTCCGCAAGTACCGTCTTGCTCTAACACGTGTTGTCTAATTAGGGAAGGTCCATCTGCACAACGACAGCATGTCCATATCCAACATCAGTAGTAAACGATCCAAGAAAGTATCTCAAGCACCTAAAGCCAAGAGAATCTCCAGAGTCGGGACCTCAAGCAACCCTGCAACGTATGCCCCAATATTAAGTCTTTGTCCTAAGAAATATCGTAGTTTCCAGGCCTTTGATATTGGGGGCAAGTTGATCGAAAGCAGATCTCTCTTCAAAAAGAAACGCTCCCTGAAGAAACCCCAAGTAGCTCCAAGCCATGTCCCTAAGCCCAGCAGGAATTCCCGAGTGAAAGTCAAGAAAATACCCAAAGTAGGTCCAGGAGATCAGACCGACTTAGAATGGCAGTCCCTCCTTGATAGATAACTTCATTTTCCGTCCTGGGGCTGGCTCTCATCTGCTTTCATTTAGTATTTTTCCAAAAGACTCTCCGAGCACCGCATTTCTGTAAGTTTCCCTTAATGCAATAAAACCTTATCTCCTTGCAAGCTCCCCAGTTTGGGGCGCTCTAATCCTTTTGATGGCTCTCGTTCTTGGGCTGACAAGTTTCACTTTTCAGAAAACCTTTTCTTGCGACTAAAATGTCAGCAGCCTGAGAGTGCCGCCAGTCCAACTGTTCAGCCTTTGCAACCTCTGGAGCCAGTAGCCTCTTTGCGCCCTGCTTCCAAATCACGCCTTTTTACGCAGAAAGCTGAAGTTTTAAATAAACATAGTAAGATAGAATTACCCTTCTCTGATCCAGAAGACTTATTGGAGTTTGATTTTCATGATACTGATTCTAGTGGTATTATATCTTACCACAACAGAGATGCTACTATTAACTCCTTAGGGTCTGAGATTAATACAAAACATTCAAAGAGCCACTATTTCAAAGAGTCAAACTTGCCTTCTCGGCAAGAGTTGTCGCATGGTAGCGAGTGTAAGTATGTTTCTAGATATTTCATTCGTTAATAGAGGGGTCTGTTAGTTGTTGCACCTTCAAGTCTCAACCTGCCCTTGTTTAAGCCTTCATGGTAAATGGTTAATCAACGATTTTCACTGTTTAAGCCTTTATCAAATAGAAGAAACCAGCACTTCTATTACCAGAAACCTTGGCTTTGGTACATCCCGCCCTCCCGTGGTAGGGGGGCATGGCTTTCCCGAGCCCAGAGCCTCATATCTCTCAAGTGGGTGGTTGTCGCAGGAGAGCTCCAAGCTTCTTTCTCGGCCATCTGAAGCCTTGCTGGATGCTGAAAGCCCGCTTGACTTTACTTGGAAACCCTTCCATGGTTGAATTAATTCCATTGGAAATCGCCTGCCTTGCCAAAGAAATGTTTGTTACAAGAAGCTGTGGCTAAGATACCAAGTCGTAAACCTTAAATAAACTTTTGCTCTTAAAGTGCGCTTTCTCGGAGTCTTTCTTATTTTGATCTTTACGTAAGGTAACTCTTCAGATTCACTTTCCATGTATCTCACATTGGCTTTTAAGTAGTGTGTTTTTGAAGCTGGCATCTTCAATTTGCAATCAAGCCTAAAGCATGTGTTGTTTCAAGTTTCTGATACACTTTGACATTTACAAATATTATAAACCCACCCTTTTCTATATCAAAGGAATAAGTTTCCTCTGGAGTGTATCACTGGGGCTGATTTTTTTCAATTAAGTAAACTGGAAGCCCTTGATTATATTATCGGCAATTGTTTATAAAGCCATGTATTTCTATTTGAGACAGTGCTTTCTCATGATAGATAAGTATGTATGAGCTTTGCTTAATATTTTTTAAACTACCATTCGCTCGCTGTACATACAAGTTGATTTATACAATAGTTTCTTGGGTGATCTATCAAAATTGGCAAAAGTTAGCACTGACCTGGGCTGAATTGATGCAATTCTTTCCTTAATTAATGGACATATCTTGCCAACTTCAAACCACAAATAAAATCCAAATGTGCCCATAACGCGCTGCAACAAAACCGGCTATCACATGTCTTAAAAAGCAAGTATTTAAACCAAGCTCGATTTATAGGCAACCCTAGTTTTACAATTGAGATAAGAAACAATAGGTCTTTTTACACTTCCCGAAAGAATCTTTCAGCATAACCCTATAGATGGATTTTTGATCGGGTGAAAACCAAATCTATTTAAAGGCAACCTTTGCTAAAAAGATATCCCAGTTATTTTATCCAGCTTATTATGAAGCCTTGATCTGCGTTTGGAAATATTTCAATGCTATTTGACTCGATGTGATAAGCAGCATTGAAGCTGTGCACGAAACAATCGATCTCCCTTGGCGCAATGTGAAAAGGGGTTCATTGGCAGCACAAAGCCGAGATTACAATGGAGCTTCCAACTTCAGCGGTATGGTTTGTCTTAAACCAGTAAGCCAAAAAGTTCCTGCCTCACATTTTAATAAATATACCCGGCCAATATCGGACGCTATGAACTCCTGTAGCCGCCGTTTAAGCTGACGATAACTTTAAATCCACAACGTCTTCTCCTTATCCTGGATGCCGGATTAAAAGCCCAAAAATCAGAGCCCCTTCGGCCGATTAGCCTAATGATTAGATCCAACTTCCCCAACCATCATCACTGAACGTACTTCACATACCAAATGGTATCCTACTCTATACGTCGCTTAAAAGCTTCTCGCTATCGACATCTTATTAACAACAATCAGCCCTCACATGCTCCTTGCCATGAATCACGCTACTCCAGCCATTTCGATGACTTTGTAACAGGATCAAACTCCAAATCAGTCCAAGCTGAGCTTAGCTCGGCTTCAAGTTAAGTTATAGACTTAGACTTCCTGCAGTTGACTCCGATGGAGCAATTCTAATATCTACCTATTCCTGAGGGTGCAAATGATAATGCTCCTATAAACCCATAGGCCTGGATAATAGTTGGTATGCTATATTTTCTACTATACAATCTAACATAGATACCAGTAAACTTTTAAGTTATTCCTTACCATACTTAACCTTAGTGTTGTTGCAACTGAACCAATAATAGCTCAGCATTTAGATTGGGGAAGACAACAGTCCAATAGAAAATATAAGAATGAGAATATTATATTATTTATTTAGAGAATAGCATGGTTATATACTATATTGAAAAGTCCCAGCTCCATCAGGGGGTGGCACTGTGGCAGGTTTGGTATAAGGTTTTGGTCCAGGAATAACTCGTGCAGGGATCAGTACGTCAAATTGGTACCACTTCTATTCAGGAGATAATGTCCATAATTTGAAATTGGCCACAGGATCCTCTATACTGTTAGTTACATTAGTGGCATCTCTTCAAACACCCCATGTGTATTGTAAGATATATTAGCGGGTGTGAGAGTAATCTTGATTGCAACACCTGTCTTGCCCCCTTCTTGCGGTCTAGTACCAAGATCAGCTCTTGCAGATCTGGGAAGTTATGTAAGAAGCCCTTCTTGGCAGGAATGGCACAACATAGGTGAAAGCGGTCATGATAGAGTCTTTTGGTATTTTCTTGGGTGTCCTCAAGTTGGTAGGTATGGTTGCTGTAGACAGTGGCCACTCAAAAGGACCCAAGGGGATTAGGTTCAATATTGCAGAATTAGGATTGAGGGTGTAGACAGGGTCCCCTATGGAGTATCTTGCCTCAAGGTTTCTTGTTGCCCTCTTAATCTGTTTCTGCTCAAGTTTGTGGGCTTTGGCCTGCCACTGGGCTATTGAGTGAGTGATTGTGAGAGGAGTTTTACTTGGTACAGTTGTCTTCAGTTTTCCCTCATCTATTCCTGGCATGCCATCAGGGGTACCAAAAGCCAGTGCACTAGGACTAAATCCTGTGCCACAATTGATCCTGGCACACATGATAAGTAGAGTGGTGGTAAGGTGTTTGTTTCAGGCAGTGTATAAGTGCTCCTGGGATAACTTGATAATGAGATGAACCAGGGAACCATTTAGGCGCTCTGCATGCACATTGGCTTGGGGGTGATATGGAGTGATGCTGATGCGTTCAAGAGCATTTTTCACACAGCACGCCTTCATGACATTACCCACAAGTTCAGACTCACCATCAGTGATGAGCTGTTTGGAAGCAACCAAAGCATGCTACAATCTCCTTACCAATGAATTGAGTGATGATGAAGGTGGTGTAATTAGTGGTTTTTTATGCCACAGGCCAACATGTTAAATAGTCAATGGCCGGGATGATGTACTTTTTTCCAAGTTTATCTTTGAGCAGGGGCCCTAAAATGTCAAGGGCCCACTGTTTGAAGGGTTTCATGGCAGTGCTAGTTAGTACTGACTTGGGAAGAGCAGGCTTGGACATGTTATTTTGGCATAGTACACAAGTTTTAATGTCAGGGATCCAACCTTGAGCGGCTGGCCCATTGTTTTCAAGGAACACACAGGCCTCAGGGTTAGCGGGCAGGGCCCACCACAAGATCAGGGCTAACTTTATGAGGTAAAACATAGAATTTTCCACCCAGGACCACAGGCCAGTGGCCAGGATTATAATGTCAGTCATCCCAGTAAGGATGATTTACCCAATTCCAAGCAACTTGATTATGTGGTTGGCTGGGAGGTTGGGTGAGGAGGCAGGCATTGGCTTAGGGGTCACAGGCAGTTATATATTGAGTTTATAGGCAAGCAGGTAGTTGAATTTGCCTCTAAACAACAAAGGTTTTGATAGAACCCAGGGCCCCTGACAGTTGTATCTAACTGCAGATTTTATGCAGGCCAAGGGATCTAGTTCAAGGATCTTTTCCAGGGTGTATTCCTTATACTCAGGGTTTAGAGGGTACTCTGTGAAGTGGACAGGACCAAAAAAACACCTGGGGGACAGGAATCTGCAGGCAGAAGGGCCAGGTGATTTTGTACTGAATTGATAGATGGCAAAGATAAAATAAGGCAGTAGCTGTGGAAGCCAAAAAACATGACCTTTATTCAAAAATGGCAATAAGTTTGGAGTTCAGGGTCTAGAGTTCTATATAGCACCCCACCTCTAAACTTAACATTTTCCATGAGAGGTATCAGAGCATTGGGAAATATGAGGCCGGGTGGTCTAGATGCTTGGGTTCAAAGGCGGTGAAATGGCACCTGAGCTGTGAGTTCTTTCATTGGTCATAAATATCAAATTAGTTGCCTGGTTATCTTGTTCTTGGGTCGTGGTCATGGAGTTGGGCCATGGGCCCGTGCTTAATTCAGGTGAGGCATCCTGATTAGCCACTGAGGTGGTATTCAAGCCCATTAAGCAGACAGTAGGAATTTTATTGCCTCCATTAGTTGTCTTGGTTGCTCCTCCATTCAGTGTGATGATTCATTTGGTTTGGCTGGTTTTACCCTTTGGGAAATCATCCTTGGCTTGGGGGGTTCAGTCTCAGAAGAACACAGGCGGCTGGCCCATTGGTCCTCAGGGCTGGCGGCCCATGGGAAATCAGGGCCAGGGTTCTTATCCCACCCTTGGGCCCAGGTTTCCAGGGGAAGAAACTTGTCAATCCTGACATTTGAGGAGGTCCAAAATTTCCTGGTGCATGTGGGGCCACTAAACCTTATGTTTCATAATATTGAAGAGGTTACATCCTCTGATATGACCTAAGGTGTGATGATAGTGCAAGATGGTGTCTCCTTGTTATGTAGTGAAATTTAGGATGTCTTTTTGCCTGTCTCTGCTTGATGACAGACATTATCATCATCTGTTGTAAACTGATTTTTGTTATCATTTAGTTTGTTAAGAATGGTTGCTGAGTTGAGGGCTTGATACAAGGTGGTCTCAGGAAAAATATAGAGCATTAACCAGTCCAGGTCTAGGGCGCTGTCCCTGGTTATAGAGGCTATATATAATCTGAAGAGTGTGTTGGCTGTGACTAGCTCTTTTCCAGGCTTGTACTCTATGTGGAGTTTATAAGGGGACATACGTTTAACCCATCCTTCCTGAAGTCTTGTCAGATGTGACTGTGTGTTGAAATATTGAAGCAAATTATGATCTGTGAGGACACAAGGGGGAAAGGTGGCACCTTTCAGGTAGCAGCGCCACTTCTCAACACAATAAAAATTGAAGCTAGCTCTTTATCATGGATGGGGTAGTTCTGTTCAATGTCAGTCAGTATTCTGGAATTTTAAGCTACTGGGAGAAAGAAGCCTTTTTCAGTTTTACCCGCACCCCCCTATGAACCGGTCTAAAGTGTCAGTTTCAAGTTTGTACTGGAAGTTCCTATTTTGAAACTGGAGGATCAGTGCTGTGTTGAGTTTCTGTTTGATTTTCTTGAAGGCTTGGTATTTTTCAGGATTTCATTGAAATTGTTGCTTGGTATGTAACAACTCAGCAAGAAAAGCAATTAACTTCCCATAGTTGTTAATTAATTTGCGCACATATGTAATCCTTCATAGAAATGTACAGATATAACCCACATCAGTGAGAGGTAGAATGTTGATGATTGCCTTAATTTTGGCAGAGTTGTGTTTTATTCCTTGGGCAGAGATGGTGTGCCCAAGAAATAAAAACATTGACTGTAGGAACCCACATTTAGAGAATTTGGCCTTCAGCTGATGTTTGCAAAGGATGTTAAGGACAGAATGAAGATAGTGGATATGGACAGTTTGGTCCTGAATGTATACAATAATGTTGTAAAGGTGAACCACAACACACTTTCCTACCAGGTCCTCAAAGGCCTTGTTAATGAGCATTGTAAAAGTAAATTATGTGTTATTCATGTCAAAATTTATGACACAGCACTCAAACAACCCATAGTGTGTTCAAAAGGCTGTTTTTGCCTCATCTCTAGGAGAAATTATGACCTGGTTGTACCCTGCTGTGAGATCAATTTTACTAAAGATCTTCACACCTGATAGTGTATTAAACAGATTTTCAATTAGTGTTAGGGTTACTTATTCTTTACAGTGACTTTGTTTAGGGCACAGTAATCTGTAACTAGATGAGGTGAGCCGTTTTTCTTGGCCACAAAGAATACTGCGGCTCTGTATGAGAAGAGAGAGGAACGGATAAAGCCCTTAACTAAGGAATATAAAAGGTGTTATCAGAGAGCTTTGTCTTTCTTTGGTGTTAGAAAGTATAATGAACAGGCCTTTGATAGGGACTGTCATGTTTGGCTCCTGGGGATGACATCCAGGAGGACACAGCGGGAAATCTTTATAAAAAAGATTTGAGGTTTGAAGCTAGCCTTGGGTTAGCCTTCAGGGCAAAATTAAGGGCATGTGTCTTAATTTCCTGGAAAACAAAAGGAGAAAGTCCTTTTGGCAAAAAGGACAGGAAAAAGCTTGAATATTATTAAAGCCAATGCAAATGTGGATAAACCTGTCTTTATTAGGAGAAATGATTCTACTTTAAATAGTAGACAAGGGACAGTGATCACTCATTAGGAAGACAGAGTGGCTGAGGGGGTCACGTTGGGATGAGGTCATACCAGGATCAGTCACAGACAGGTATGATAATCCGGAATGGGTGGATATTGGACCAGACCCATTTGCAGAAGGTAAGGAATATCTGAAATTGAAAGAAAACCCAGCCAAATCTTTGCAGCTATCCATATTTGAAGGCCATATCAAAATATCATTTATGGCGCAATTTATGACAGGGACTCTTGTAACTGGACAGTGTGCTGGATCTCTTGAGGAGGAGTTAACTGGTCTAGCGTTTTTTTAAACACATCCTTAAACTTGTTGAGTAGTTCTTGCAACGCTAGTGGTGGTAGCTTGCTTGTAGGGAAAGACAAAGACAATTCAGAACAGATAACCTTAATTGAACATTGTTTGAAGTCCAACTTTACCCCTTTGAATTCATAGGAGCCTTCTTCTGATATCCAAACAAAGATGGTGTCATGGAGTAGTTTTTTCATCTCAATAGGATAAATTTGAAAATCAACACCATTTCTTCTTAGCGTGATGAAAGAGGTGTCCCAATTGATGTAAGAATGGTTGTGGCATAGCCAGTCCAAACCTGTGATCACATTGTGGATGAGACCACTCATGATAGGTCCAAAGAGCCTGAACTGAACATTATCCATTCTTACTGAGAAGGGTATTGTTTTTTGGATGATAGCTACTCTGCAAAATTCTGATTTGTGTACTGCTTTGAATCAACTGGGCATCCAGTCTACCTGTTGAAAGTCAGCAAATTCTTGGTGGACCATAGTGTGGTTGGCCGTCGTGTCCACCAGAAGCTTGTGGTTATTTTCATGAAAGCAAAAGGGATAAAATAAGAAGGTAATTTTATTATGTGTATGACTAGCTTGGAGGGGGGTTATCACCGTGAACTTGGAATACATATAGGGGTTTGACCTTGTGCACATTGCAGTCACAGTGATATTTAGCAAGGGAGGATTGAGAGTGTGGATCAAGTGGGGTTACAGAGTCTCTCATGTCTACAACTCCCAGGCTTTTTCTGAACTCTCAATATGTTCCAACTGAATCTCTTCCTCACAAGGGCACTTGTTGCCATTATCCTTCTGGAAGTGTCCTACTTGACTGTGAGCACTGCCAGGTTTGGGACAAAGTTAAGGGGGGTGTTGTTGAATCTTTGAAAGCCTATCATAGCTTGGTTATTTGCTTCTACAATTGCCTTTTAGCAATCATCAATGAAGGTGCAATGCCCCACAGGCACACATTTACATATATGATGTTTTAACTCATTGATGATGAGGGTGAGAAGCATGGTATTTCCATTGATAATGGCTTCTGGGGCAGCAGCAAGAGCTTACTACCAGGCAGCAAGATACTCAGGGATGCTTATTGTTTTCTTGATAGTAAGCAGGGGTGTGCCCATGGCAATGTGTGAAAAACTTTCACTGTAGTAGGACTTGACAGCATCTCTGAAGGCCACCCAGGTTCTCGGATTCTTGACTGAATCATATGGTGGACCACACAGCAGCAGGTCCAGTGAGGCAATCTGATGCTGTGATAACCCAAATGAGCTCAGGTACTTGAAAAATTCAGAGACAGGTTTCTGTGGAATATAGTTAACTTAAAATATTGGTGCCTTCCACATCACCTGTGAAGGATTCCAACTGTAAGTTCAGCATGCATTGTGACAGATCAGACTGAGACAGGGTTATACTAACAGTGTGTTATCCCAGGAAGAGTTGGTTGTAGACACTGGTGAGAACTAGTTGGTCTTGGTATACAATGTAACCTTTGGGTATTTTCCCATCAGGGATTGATAGAAAGGTCTTTTGGTGAGGTGTAATCTTATAGCCAGCACTCTGTCCTTTCCTGGAGGAATTTTATTGAAGATAGGCCATTATTTGAACCTACTGCTGCTATCACTGTTGCAACTGAACTAATAATAGCTCAATATTTAGATTGGGGAAGACAATAGTCTAATATAAAAGACAAGAATGGGAATAAGATATTGTTTATTTAGATAATAATATGGTATATACTATATTGAAAAGCTACAGGTCCATCAGGGACTTGGGTATGAGAGAGTGTCCCAAATAAAATCATAGAGTTCAATGAAATTGATATCCTGGCAATGCTTCATCTCTCTGGTTTTATTATAAAGTTATTAATTTTTAGCTTAAATAGTTTTTATAATGGATGAGAACTTTTATATTGTGAAGGGGCAGTACCAGGAGCAAATGCAATCCCAGGTTATTGAGCAATGACATACATCTAAAATGGGTCCCATTTACAGCTAAAAGCTTAACTTGAGCCAGGAGAAATAGGAGCTGTACATTCTGCCAGGCTCAGCTGTGAGCTCAAATTTTGACAACCACTAGGAGTTAACCTGAGATCAGAACCAACTTCAGTCTCTGCAACAGGGTGAAATCAAAGCAACTGTGCCCCTTACATCTTGATATGAAACCCCCAGGATAATCTAGGCCAATTAGATGCAGTCAAGCCTAGTCTGGGTACTGTTATAACCAATTAGCCTCCAAAGCAATGACTTATGATCAACAAAGCTGTAAAGAAGATGATGAATCCAAGCACAAGTGAAATGATTCTTGGAAAGTTGCCACACATTTAAATTTATCTGAAACAATGCTCTGATGATAATTTTGAGCTGGTATGAGAAGAGGTGATGCAGGGATTGCAAAAACAAAAAATGCTGCCGTGATCACAGCTCAAGGATGCCTACCCCATAATGCTGGACCTTCTTCAACTAGACTCATACCTCTAAACAACAAAAGCCAGGATACAGCTTGGGCTCTATATCATTTTTGTCACCAGCCAAACTGCACAGCTCTGGATGCACAGGCTTATTGGTAGTGTCCTGGTTCTGAACAATTGCAAGGGTGACAAGTGAAATTGTGACAATAATATGTCATATAGTCCAAATCTTTTGTCACAATAATCCAGTTCATATCTATTATTTCCAATAATTTCATACTTCTATAATGTTTTTATGATATCACAGTCTCTTCAAGATTACAGAATACCTGAAAAAAAGAATGCTCTCAGTGGTAAAAAGAAGCAAAAGCAGGATAATTATATTAGTCATTTCTATCAGTTTCACCTAGGGGCAATTTCTATCAAAACTTAACCAACTACATTAATGACTATTTATACTGAAAATTTCTTAATGATTTACTCAGTATATGGAGCTCATCTAATGTAAAGTTAAGCATATTATTAAGTCATCAAATGAGATACAGAGAAACAGCCATAGATAAGATCCAATAAAACAGGCATGATGTATCCATATTCTCAGCCTGCTACACAGATATACACTTGGGTTATTTATTGTTCTACCACACTGACAATAAAGTTAGAGAGAGCACAAGAAATTCAACCAGGTGATTTTTTCTGCCCATGACCATCATATAATATTCACACACCAAAAAGTTACCAACTCTTCAAAAAAGTAGTTCTCTATGCCAATAAGAGTAGCCAAGTATCCAAGAATATCTGGTTGCTACCATATAAATCTCATGTGTATCAGCCAATAAAATCAATGCTTTAAAAGGATTACAATGCCCTGGTCATAGATTCCTTTAAAATGACACAGCCATGCACTTGTCTACAGTTCCTCCAGCCACCAAATCTCCTAGCCAACCAACCCAACCCAGTGAAACCCAACAACCACATCACTTTAAGCCAGTACTGTCAGGAAACCAACTTTGGGTTGTCAGCCTGTCATATGCTGGGATCAGGCAGGCTGCAGTCTGGGTGAGCAAAGCCCATCATAAGATTGATGCTAACTTAAATAGGTACGACATAGATGTTCCCGCCCAAGATTGCAGCCCGGAAGCCAGAATGATAGTGTCAATCACCCCAGAAAAGGCAATGTAAACTATTCCCAAAAGCTTATTGAAATGGTCTAGGTGAAGTTCATAGGTGGAGACAGGCATCAGTTTGGGGGTGAGAGGCGCTTCATGTCCAGTTGGTAGGCAAGGAGGAAGTTAAATACATCTTTGAACAGTCAGGGCTCAGTAATAAACCAAGGACTTTTTATTTTAAATCTGGTCAACTTTTTACTTTGGGACAAGAGATTATGTGCTAGGATGTTGTCAGTGGTGTCTTATCTATACTTGGGTCTCAACAGATACTCCATGACGTGGACAGGGACAAATGGAACACCAGGAGGACAAAAAATTACGGACAAAGGGGCAGGCAGGCAGAAGGATTGGGGTTGAATAGGCAGATAACTAAGATATAATATGACAATATTTGGGAAAAACAATGTCTCATAACCTTATTCAAAAATGGCAATAAAGTCTGGTGTAGGGACCAGGTTTTTATATAGCAACCCACTGCCAGAATTTACATCTACTAAAGAGAAATCATCATAAAATTAGGAAATGAAAATTTGGGTGGGCAGGGCGCCCAGGTTTTGGGGTGGCAAAACAGTACTGGTGCAGGAAGTTCATTCATTGGCTGAATCTTCAGGAAGAGTAGAAAAACTCTTCTGTTTCCAATTAATATTCTTGGGAGCAGTCTTCAGGTCCACATTTTCTTCAGATGATGGGTCCGTATTGGCCACCAAGATAGACCTCAAGCTCATTAGGCCAATGGCAGAAATCTCTTTGCCTCTATTAGGCAATTTGTTCTGCTCTCTGCTGGGTGTCATTGTTGGCAAATTTATGCTGATGCCTTCATCCTCATTCATATTCATGGTTTGGGTCTGAGAGGATTCAATCCTAAAAAAATGCGGACAGCCAGCCCCCTGGTCCTCAGGGCTGGCAGCCTGCAGGTAGGCATGACCAGGGTTTGAAACCTGCTCTAAGTCTTGGGTTTTGAGGGGGGCAGAAATGTCATTCCTGACAAGCACTGCCTCTTTCACTCAGCCCACAATATGATTTTCTGTGTCCTTTCATCCCCTCCATATTGTCATGAATAAACCTCTTCCCACAATTTTTAATATAGTTAAACAATGCATTTTAATCTATTTTTCAAAACATTTGATTTGATAATATACTATATACATATAAAAATAAAATAAATGTGCAATTTTTAAGGACATGGACTTTATAGTTTTTCAAATATACTTCTGGAAAGTAAAAACTACAAAGTAAGGAAAGACTTTACAAATAGAACAATATCTTTATTTGGGTCAAGAAAGTAGTGCCGTATAGTAGAATAATAAGCCACATAGTGTTCATGTAGATCATGGCAGCCATGGGGTTTTCAGAGTCTGGTTTCTATGGAACTCAAATGTTTGATACTAGCGCAATATCTGGATTAGATTTATGTGCCATCTTTTACTTGGAAATCAAGTACTTTCTCAGGGAAATGATTTCCTGGGGGGTATTAATCAAAGATGTTATAGAACATTAAAAAATATTTGATATCATTTGTGTTTTTTTATATACCTGCCTTGCAAATATTTAATAAAGTTCTTTGGTACTATAGTGGCTTGGATTATACTCATGGAAGGGTTGCAGCATCTACAAGTACTTCCTCTTGGGGAAACAATTTCCCAAGAAACAACTTGATTAATGGATAATTGATGAAACTCTTACCACACATTCATGTTGCAAAAGGATCAGAAATTTGAATCCTAAGCAGAACACTACTTGGATAAGCCCCATGACTGCCATGGCGTGCATGGGCTTATTGTAATACTATATAATACCCTTTTTTACATTCAATACAGTGTGATTCTCTTTGTAATTTCCCATTTATCTAATTTTATATATCCTAAGAAGTATATAATTGACAGGAGCAACATATTTGAGTTCTTGAAACTAAGTACTGGTGGCTACTCTTTACTGGATGTATTTGAACTGTTGAATCAAAGCAAATCTGAGAAAATTTTACCAACTCAGAGGCACCCCTAATTCAGTATGATTCATCTCAGTAGATACCCTATTTAAGGTTTGGGCTCTAGACATAGTAGAATCTACACCAGAAAAACAAAAAAGCAATTACTATATCATACCTGCAATAGGATATGTCATACACTGGATGGTAGTCCAAACTATCAAACAGCATACAGAAAACAACATACCTGTTTCATTGGCAATAAAAGTGTTGGCAAATTTGGGCCAACCAAGCTATAAAATCTGATTGACAGGAACAAGCTTACTTTCATAATAACCTGCCTTTACTTTGCCAAACAAGGCTTAATATAAAAGGTTCTTTCACCCTACCACCTGTAGTCTAAAGAAAAAAATATGCAATTTAATGGATCCTTGGTACAAACACTTGTCAAATTATTGACTTTTAACCTAGATAGTTGAACCACATAATTACCAACTGCCCTAATGGTTTGCTGGGTAAACTACATTACAGCCATGGGATTTAGCCCCAGCAAAAAGGGTTTGGCACCAAACCAGATATAACCATACATAAAATATCCCTCGATAGGTGCTGCTAAGTAAAATCCCTAGCAGGAAGATCCCAAAATACATAAAATATAGAAAACTTAACCCAACTGGGAAGCCAAACAAGTCTAAGCCGTGGAACATCTAATCTAGAGATTCAGGGTTGAAGATGAGGCATGGGTTCCAAATCCTAGCAAATCCAAGTCACAACTCAAAAAAGTGGGATTCACTAAAATCTTACAAGTCTATTCCAACCACAACTATAAGGCCAGGGATTAAGAAAAAGATGTAAGAACAAAAACCTTTACCATGACTGCTTGAGACTCTGTAAAACCAGGATTTATCACATAGAAACATGCTACCCAGCATGACCAAACATTGAGATCAGTATGGAGCTTGAGAATCTAATGGCCTACCCCTTAATACCCTTGATAATAGGGATGCTGCGGGAGATAATAAGTGAGGTATTAGGATGGATTTATCTGATCACAATTTGGTTCAGCATCCTTTTCAATCTGTTACTCAAAATGGGCATCAACCTATATCAGTGCCACCCTTAATGGTATGCAATGTCACCAAGAATACCTCCACTCATGCAGACCAGATAGGATCAACCCAATCCTACATTGTCACATAAGCCTCAATATTGCCACTCATCTTTAGGGTACAGAACATTTCTTCTTCCCTCAATACAATTTGCCTTCTCTAACCTCTTTTCCTTCTTCATATCACTGCTGTCTGCAGCACAGGTATGATACTGGCAAAGATTAAATTTACATATTTAGAAGCTCTTTATGAACATCTTGAGGTGGTCATATGTGACATAGGAGTTTTCAGGCTATCATTAAATTTAAAAATACATTTAAAAATACATTTGAAAATACATTTGAAAATATACGTTCTATTTCTTGATAACTAAAAGAATTACGGAACCTTTAAAAAACTTGAGCATCTAAGAGATGTTTCAAAACCTATCTAATAAAAAATATAGCATTATATCAAAGACATCAGATTTTAGTAAAGAACATAATGCTAAGTCCTCTATTAACCAAGCCACATAAATCTTGGACAAATATACTTCTGATATTTCAAACATTTAATTACTAGATGAATACAGGTCAAGAGGAGTAATTTTATTAGAGCTGAAGAATCAGGTAATAATTTTTTAGTAACTAACTGCTTATCAAATCTAATTTTTTAAAATGCTTCTGAAAGTGGGCGTAAAAAGTGCAAATCGTGTAAACTTGAATTGTATTTTAGGATTTGTAAATTTCCGAAGGTATCACTATTTTGATATCAAAAACCAAGAGTGTTGGGGGAAGGTTAAAGCAACAGTTAAAGCAATTCACCTTTATGAATCATTTTATCTAATCTAATTTAATGATAAAGATGGCCCGACAAGCCAGCCAAACACTTACCACAAGTTCTATCTGTTTTAAGTAGAGTAGCTTGAATCATGGCGGTAAAGAGCCCAGTAGATTTTTTTACAGGATGTACTTTTAGGCATAGTGAGTCTAGAAGAGCAATCAATCGATGGGAGTTCAAAGTCAGTTCCAGGCTTAAAGGAGGGGTTGCACTTATAAGTATGCGCGCTGTTAAAAGAATTTACAAAGAGGTGTTTAGGGGTCTCACTTTCATAAGTCAAGCTTTTGTTAAAAACATCGGGTGAAGCTATCTGATAAAGCATTTAGATTTAAAATAGGGAAGCTGCTGATACAGAAACAGAAAACGCTTTAAAAGAGACTTACTGTAAATGACTTTTTAGTTGGACTTTCCTAATGGGAGATAAGTTATTGTCACCGTTGATTTATGATGATTCAACTCATCAGTTTGATTATGAAATTCTCAAACAGCCCAGTTGAAAAATTAATTAAAGTTAAACTTACAAAAAAATTGTATGCAACAGAAGTTTCTACTTGCTCTAAAGTTCTCTTGAAACAGGACTCCATTTTAACGCTTTGTAAATAAATTAGCCTATGTTAAGAGAGTATACTATTGCTTAAGACCCTATTTGTATTGCCAATATTTTTTAGAATTAAACCCCATTGATTGTATCATATGGTTTGACAAGTAGGGCTCTTAATTCTTTTTGAAATCTTTTAAATTCTAAACCAAAGTCCTTTAAGTTTAATCAAGGCAGATGGGATTAACAGCCTCCATGAGGAGTACTGTTCAAACTGAAAGGCTCTCCATATTTCATCGAACTACATAAATGCTAAATTAAAGCCTCTTTTAAAATCGATGTGCTTGAAATCAATGAATCCACCCTTCCAACGAGGGTAAACAAAGAAGGTACTTTATATATCTTTGTTCCTTGGCGTTGTGATGCCAAATTTGATTGGACGATACATATCCAATATCCATCAATCACCATGATGTACTATAAGTAGGGAAGAGACGGAAACAGCAATTGTGCAAACACAGTGTCACAAAACCATTTTTTTGGATATTTTGGATTGGTTCACAAAACAATCCATGTGATTTTGTGTCACAACTTTTGGAGTAAGTCACAATTTGTGCCTCACTCCATTGTGTAGATCACAAAATATAAAAGGAAGGTGGTTTTCATGGATGAAACAGATGATTTCATTTTGTGAAGGGGCACAGGATGTAAAATTAGAATGGTTCTCAAGGGTGAAACAGATGGTGTCATTTTGTGCAAGGCACAGGATGTAAACTTAGAGGAAGTTCAGTTGTGGGACTTTATTTTTTAGATTGAATTTATTAAAGCTTTACCTTCCATTACCTCACAATGATAGATTTGATTGTACCACACTTTGCTTTAGATAATTATATTAAAACACCAATCAAAAAGTTTATAAAATTCTACCTCAATTGAAAGGAATAGCTTGCATACTTATGATTGGACAGAACACAAAACCACATGAGATTGTGCTTGGTCACATCACAATTCATGCAGATTTGTTTTGTGACTTTTGGAGCAGGGCACAAAATGTGGCAGTTGAAATTGTGTACTGCTGCCTAAAAACACAAAACCAATCTGCATGAATTGTGATGTGACATGAAGGTCACAAAATTAATTGTGCTCAACTGACAAAGTCACAAAACCAATTGGGTAGATTTTGGTGCCCATCCCAGTCCTAACTATAAGTCATGTTTCCTTCTAATAAAGCTTCATCCTATTATCATTAAATATTACCTTTATGTAATTTGGCATTACAGAAAATTGGAGGTCACACCTAAAGTCCTACTCTGAAATTGTTGTTGATTGTTGTTTGTTTGAATGTCTGCTCCCACTCACCAACCAATCCCCAAGGTTACTCCTGAGGCTAGCTCCTTGATTGTCACACACTCCACTGCTGAATTGTCTGCTGCCTTCAAGTTCTGGGCTTCTAAAGCTGTCAGCACTTTTAGTGGCAAAGGGTTTAGAGCTTGGCTCTATTCCTTTGAGGACTACTGCAACTCCTTTAACCTCCTTGACTCTGCATGCTTAAGAAGATTTGAGTCCAAACTGTGCAATGATGCATGCATTTGACACCAGAACATGATCTTCAAGACATTGGAGGAATATAATAACAAAAGACAAGAAACACTTTATTGGATACAAACCGGACCCACACCACCTTTTGAACCAGGTCAAAATTCACCAATTCACTGCCCTCCAGCCCTTCATTGTGAAGTTCCAGTAATATACCAATAAAGCCCTGGCCCAGCAAACCAAGTGCACATCTGAAAATGAGCGCAGAATCATTACAGATAACTTCCACAGCCTGGTTGGTATTATTACCTTTGAGAATGCACTCACGCCTGCCTATGCTGGCCTCATCCATAAGGCAAACCTGTCAACCTTAGAGGAGGCCTACAACTTGGTGCACAAAAACTACGCCATATACATAGAGTGTGAGCTCAACAAAGACACAAATGCAACATCCAAGTGAAATACTTTACCCCAGCTTTCAAAAAGAAGGAACCCTCCATTATCATACATCGAGACAAAGTTTAAGGGCATGTAAACTAAGCTTGAGATAATATAATTGGCACATGAGCGCCTCAACTGTCCCCCTGCACTTTCCAAGGCCCATATGTATTCACTGGCAACTGCTACAACTGCAGTGAACAGAGCCACAAGTCAGAACAGTGCTCCAAACCCTGCTCCATCTGTAAAGGCTCAGACCACAGTAAATTCAGCTGCAACCACCGCTTGCGAGGTGATACCCAGCGTCCTGTGACTGTAATGATGACAGAACAGTTCTATCAAAATGAGAATCACCCCCTCTTCACCCCTGAAGGTACCTCTCCTTTGAATAAAAAGAACAATTCCAATTAAATTATTGACCACAATGGCCCTACACTCTCCCCTTTGATTAAAGCCAGACAAGTCAGACCTAGAGGCCCCTCCTCTCTTCATGACCACATCTCATCCCCACTCAAATGCCATGAAAGGGAAGCCAACCCCTCACCAGAGGAACGTCCAGTTGAAATTAGCACTGCCTCCTCCCCAGAAACTCAGTCCACATTTGAGTTGTATGATGAGATCTTTTAGGAAGGCACCCACAGGCCTCCCACTACTCCCTCACTGCCATCACCCCCTCTTACTGCCATCAACAGCAGATGGAGCCCTGAGCACCCCAATTCCTTTGCTGCCTTGGAGGAGCAGCTGGACTTTGATGGCCGATTGTTGGCTGAGGAAGACCCCAGATACAAGGTGGTCACTGTGGAGACAGTGCCTGAGACTCCAGCCAATGAAAACATCACCATTAGTGGATACTGAAGTCATGGGCAACCAGCCCATTGAGACCTGTCAGGGATCCAGCCTGTGGTGGGTTCCTGTGAACTTGCGGGTGGACGGCCTGCAGGCCTGGCAGGGAGGGCCCACCACAAGATTGGGGCCAACTTTACAATATAAGATAACAATTTGCCCAGGAGAGCCCAAGGTCCGCTGGCAGGTACCATAGAATCTAACAAGCCAGTAAGAGTGATGTACATCACTCCAAATATATGGGTTGAAGTGGATTCATTGGCAGTAACAGATTCTTGCGGGAGGTCAGGCCGCAGGGTGAGAGGCAGAGTCATTGGGACCAAATACACGGGCAGGTGGTTGTACTTGTCGCGGAATAGCAGGGGAGATATAGTGATTTTGTGGCCTTCCCTGTAAACAGTTGCGGTTTCTCTAGTTCTTGCCTCAGGGTCGTAGATTAGGATTTCCTCTAGGGTGAACTCCAAATACACCGGGTTGGGGGGGGTACTCAGTGAAATTTACTGGGCTGTAGGGAGCTCCTGGTGGATGAGAAAGGTCAGGCGGCTGGTCTGCGGTTTCTTGGGATTGATGAGTGTGAGGCGCGAAACCGCGGGAGGTAGACTGTAAATGAAATAGAGCTAATATAAAATATAGCATAACTTGGTTGAACCAAAGGTTCATGTCACTTTATTGCAAGAATGGCGATGGGCAACTTCCTGGCAGTCCAGGGTATAAGTATGCCCATCTGTCATGGGAAAACTTTTACAAATTTCTTTGGCCTGGGTGTTACTTTTTACCAGGTTTTTCCATTCCTTGGTGGCATCTATTGCAGGAGTTATTTCATTGGCTGGTTTGAACTGAGAATACTTGAGTTTCCTTGTCAGGTTGTGGGATTTTTCATCTCTGGGCGGCCCGCATTCTATAAGAAGTTTCGTTGTTTCCCCTTCCGTGATGGCCCAAGTTATTTTGGGGTCTATGACTAGGCCCGCCCACTGATTGGTTGGGTTAACAGGAACCTTTAACATGGGGAGCGTTGATGTAGGTAATTTTGACTCATCAAGCCTTAGAGGATTTCCCGAAGTCAAATCCTGCTCTGGTTCAAGCCTGAAAATCTGTGGGTGGCCGGGCAGCTGGTCCTGCGGGCTGTCAGCCCACAGGGTGTCAGGGTTCAAATCCTGTAGTTGAGGCTTTTCAGTAAGCATGGTCAATAGGAGTTTGTTGCTTGTGATAAGACCTCACCATTAGTGGAGCCTGGTGCCATCAACTTTCAGCCAATATGCACTTTCTCAGGGGTGGTACCTGATGTTCTGGGTCACCAGCCTATGAAAACTTCACCCTTATGTGGCACCAATTCATATATGGGGTCAGAAGCAATGAAAAACTCACCCATGGGCACTCACAACACACCTGAGGAAGTGGAGCTGGCCAGAGACCAAAAATCAATCCTGCCTAATGCAGCCTATCCACCTATTCAGCATGACAAATCCAATCCTGTAATCTCAGGAATGCAGAGAAGTCAACCAGTGGCACCAAACCCGGGAATCAAGTCTAAGACACTTGGGATCTTTGTGAATAAACTGTTTGAAGACACAGCAGCAACTATCTCATTGGCTGAACCCTTTAGGGAAAGCCCTAAGCTAAAGCAGAAAGCCCATAGGGCAGTTTCAGCCCTCATGTCACGGCCCAAGCCAGAGTCTGGCTGGACTCCTACAGGGGAGGCAGGCTGGGCCTGGAAGGCCATGTACACAATTGGCGCTATTCTGATCAAGTAGTTTATTGCAGTAACTAGGGGACACCAAATCCCAGTATGGGGCACAACCTGGTTGGCCATCCCCAATACTGTGATATAAACAAACCCCAACTTACTGAAATCCTGAGCAGGAGGCATGTTGGGAAGGGGGAAAGTAGTAAGAATCTCCTTCATGCTAGGTGAGACAGTCACTCTTGGGTGGTCAGGAGGGAGATCCAGGTGGTGGGGATGGAAGAACTCCAAGTCAAGAGCTCTAGGCGGTTTGATCAAAGGGGTGGGGGCTGAACCAGGAAAGAGTGGATAAGTGTGATTATAGTGTGTAGTAGATTCACAAATAGATGCAATCAGAATAATTATATTAGTGCAAAAATAGATAATTCCTACAAGAAAACAATGAGTCCTGGGCATAAAGTTGTTTATTTTATGATGTCAACAGTGAGGAGGGCTTTTCCTTCTCACTACTTATACTTACTGGGTAAAGTGCAACCTTTTGTGCCACCAGATCTCTTCTGGCATCATTTTTAGTCAAACTGGCAATTTTTCCTGGGAATTGCGTACTTGAGCTTAGGGATGGATAGGTATTGGCCAGCATAACAGGAACCTTGCTTGAGCTGTAGCATGCCAAGGTGCCACAGCTATTTATAGAACCCACAAGCAATTGAGCGCCCAATTGCACAATCAAACAATCACACTCCCAATGAATCATTTCCCAATAGCAAATTGGCAAAATTTGTTAATAGAATCAAAGCCAGGGATTTGAGACTTGTGAGCCTCTTGAATCCCAGGCCATTCATTATTCAAAAGGGGGTTTTCTCACTCTGAGAGACAATTTGTGAGAGTTTCTAGGCTGTGGGTAACTTGGCCTCTAGGAGGGCCAGCTGATTGTCCAGGGCATCCTGGGCCCTGACATCATCTCCTATCATAGTCAAGCTTGCAGAGCACAACTAGTTATTCCAAGACTTGTATTCCTTCAGCTGAGTAGCAGCATTCTCCAGGTTATATTCTGGTTCCCAAGTATTCTATTCATTAGGGTACCCTTTCCATTTGACCAGAAAATGAGGTTTTTTGGTATTGGAGTTTGTGTCCCAGGATGGCATCAACCTCATGTTTTGTGAAGCTTCCTACTTTGATGGTTGAGAGAGCCGTTCTTACTATCTGGTGTGGGAGAGAAGGTCCTTTCTTTTTTTGATAACAGGGAGCGGTGGAATACATCATGAATTTTCCATCCAGGGGGCAGTTCTAATTGGTACGCTACGGCACAAATACACTGTAAGACCTTGTAAGGACCTGTTTGTTGGGGACTCAAGCTAGCGCACAGAGCAGTGGTCTTGATGTTCTTTGCGCTGAGGTACCCAATGTCTCCTACTTTAATTGGGGGGGGGCAGAGCTTTGTTTCTTGTTGGCAAAGTCCTTGTATACTTGTACTGCTCTTCTCAGGTTCTGGGTATATTCTTCTTTGCATATGTGGATGTTGCTGACCTAATTGTGTCCTTCTGAGTTGTTGACTTCCTCTGTGAGAGGGGCTTCAAATGTGGGGTTGAATCTGTAGTTGACTTTAAAGAGGGACATGCCAGCAGAACTGTGGTCTTGGTTGTTGTACACAAACTGAGCCATTGGCAGTTGTGTTACTCAGTTGTTCTGTTCCAAGTTTACGTAGCATCATGAGTACTGCTTGAGGACCTGGTTTAATCTCTTGGTCTGCCTGTTGCTCTGAGAATGATATGCAGTAGACAAAAATCCTTTTATTCCAAAGTCCTTTAGTATTTGGGCCCAAAACTTGGAGGTGGATTTTGGGCCTCTGTCTGAGGCCACTTCTTATGGGAGTCCGCGGTTCATGAATACTCAGTTTTGGAATAGGGTGGCAGTTTTCTTTGCCTTTAATTTGGTTGTTGTTGGAATGAAGTGAGCCATTTTGGTGAAAAAGTTGACAATAAAAAAGATGGCATTGGATCCTTTTGAATTAGGCAGCTCCACAATGTAGTCCATGGATACTGACTTCCAAGGGCCTTCTGCAATCTGAAGGGGCTATAGTAATCCTTTTGGCTTTCCTTGCTTAGGCTTGGTACGTCCACATGTCTTGCAACCACTGAGGTATCCTTCAATTTCTGGCTTCATAATGGGCCACATTTAGGTTCTCTGGATCCCTTTGAGAGTCTTTGTACACCCAGGGTGTCCTGACATGGGGGGGGTTGTGGTATTTCTTCAGTATCTCTAAGCGCAGTGGGCCTTCTGGTATGTAGGTGCGTCTATGTAGTTGTAGGGGTTTTTCATGTAAGGAGTATCCTGTTTGGCAAAATTGACTGTTGATATCTTTCTTTAAGTCTTCCATGATGGAGATGCAGTGCTGGTCTACAGTCTGAGATAGTTGGATTTCTTCCCTTCTACTGGCTAGTCCCAGGAATAGGAGCATTGGCTCAATCATGTTTGGAGATAGCAAGAATTTAGTGTTGAATTCCTCAATCTCTTTGGCGCTAGGAAAAGGCCTTCTCTTTGGTTTAGGGTTTCAGGTACAATGTTGATCTTTCCAGGTTTTTAGCTGATTGATAAGTTGTAATCTGCTAGGAATAGGGCCCATCTATCTTGGCGCTGGTTTAGTTGTTGCGGTTTGAAGAAGTATAACAGGTTCTTGTGATTGGTCATGATTCTCACTGGGTGATTGGTGTTGCACAATTATCTTCTCCTATGCTTTTAGGATTAAATGATAGCAAGTATCTTATTTTAATAGATGTTGTAGTTCATTTCTGATACTGTGAACTTTCTTGAGTAGTAAGCTACAGGGTGCATCTTATTATAATGCCCTTTATGAAGAAACATCCCATAACATAAAGTCAAAAGCCTCCATTACAACAATGAAGAATTTTTTGTAAACTTACATATCCAGAACAGTGGCAGACACAAAGGCATCTTCAATGTCACTAAGTGTCAGGAAGCCAGTCATAAGTAGAGGCATTGGGCGGCTCAGGGTGAGGAGAGGCCAAGACAGCGGGTAAGGCCCACCATAAAATGGGTGCTAACTTGATAATGTAAGATACAGATTGCACAAGCAAGGACCAGGGTCCGGAGTTGGGAACCATGGAATCCACCAATCCTGTCAAAGTAATGTAGAGTACTCCAAACAGTTGGGTAGAGGTGGTCTCGGCTGTGGTGATAGGTTCTAGTGGGCAGTCTGGTCTTGGGGTTAAGGGTGGAGTCATGGGAACAAAGTAGGCAGGCAGATAATTGTACTTGTCTTTGAACAATCTTGGCCACCTTTTGTACCACTTTCCTTCACTTCCTATGTATTCAGTTTCTCTAGTCCTGGCCAAGGGGTCATTAATGAGGATGGTCTCCAAGTTGTACTCCGCGTAGGACGGGTTGGGTGGGTATTCAGTAAAGTGCACAGGTCCAAAGGGGGCTCCCAGAGGACGGTATAATGCCTGAGGCAGTTTGGCAGGTTGGTCTCTGGAGGGGTTGGTTGCCTGGCTGTCTACTTGGCCGGAGTTAAGGTGGAAGATCACTAAGACTAGATAGGGTAGAATTTGTTCAAACCAAAGGTTCATAAACTTTATTATCAAAAATGACAATGTGGTCATCACCACACTACCAGCGTTCTTATACCATGTGATTTTGCTTCTTTGCTTTTTGCAGGCTTCAGGTCCATGGGCAGTTTGCCAGTAGGGCATGGATCTTGGCTTAGGGTCTGAAAGGCATCAGGTTCTGGCTGGGTACACTCTGGCAAACAGAAGTAGCAATGCTTAATTTTGCCGCTTTGGTTCACCAAGTCACCTGAGTGGGCTAATTGCATTCCTCTTTCAGGACTGGAGACTGGCAACAGCTGGTGTTTGTTAGCAGGGCTAGTAGCAGGTCTTTTCCCAACCTCCTTTAGGCAGATCACATTTCCTGCGTAGGTATGGGTCTCCAGTGGCACCGGTTTGGCGGCAATCTGGCAACCATTTGGGGAATCCTCAGTATTAGGTCAGCGTGTTGCAGGGCAACTTAACAATTTGAGTCAGTGACTTAACGGATTGGCGGGTACTGGACTGTCCTGGGGGGTCCAATCTGCCTTCAGGGGACTGGGGTTTGACTCTTGGGCTTTCAATATAAGTATTGAAATGTCATTCATGACATCATCCCCTTCCTTCCCAGGGGTCCCTTCCTTCCTGGCCATCTTCCCAAGGTATTGTTGAATTGCTAGTTGGGTGTTGGGTAGGTTGCTTAATGGTTCCCAGGTGCTTTCCTCAGGTGGATATCCCTTCCACTTGATATAGTACTGGAGAGTTTTATAGTGAGTACAGTCTCCATGAACATATTCAACTTTGTATTCTTCAGAGCGTCCTACTTGTATGGGAGCAGGGTCAGTCTTGAGTTTCTGGTGGGGAAGGGATTTTCCTTCTTTCTTGAATAGAAGCGCGCAGTGGAAGACGTTATGTATCTTCCACAAGGGGGGTAATTCTAGTTCAAATGCTACTTCACCTACTAGCTTGGTGATTTTGTAGGGGCCACTTCTTCTGTGGGCTAACTTCCGGCAGGGGACAGTCAGAGGCGCGTTTCAAGAGTCCAAGTAGACTTTGTCTCCTACCTTCAACGGTTTCCCAGGGATCCTTTTTTTGTCAGCAAAAGCCTTATAAGTCTGGACTGCACAGGTCAGGTTCTTAATACATGTTTGTTGGGTGTTGTGTATCTGTTTAATCCAGGTTTGTCCTGACAGGTTTATTTCCTTACTACCAATACTGGGGTCCCAAGATGGGTCAAAACCATAATTGGCTTTGAAGGGGGACATTCCGGTAGGTGCGTGGTCTTTGCTGTTGTAGATATACTGTGCCATGGGTAGCATCTCAGCCCAGTTGTCTTGGTCAGCGTTGGCATAGCATTGTAGATATTGTTCAAGTATTTGGTTTACTTATTCAGTCTGGCCGTCAGTCTGTGGGTGGTATGAGGTGGAGACACAGCATTTTACCCCTAAGTCCTTCATCACCTGAGTCCAATAATTTGAGGTGAATTGAGGGCCCCTATCAGTGATAATTTCTGACAGAGTGCCATGTTGATTTAGGATGTGGTTGTGGAAATGTCTAGCTGTCTCTGCAGCAGTGTAGTGGGTGGTGGTAGGAACAAAGTAGGACATCTTAGTAAACCTATCTACCATGACCAGGATGGCGTTGAACAAATTGGAGGGGGGCAGTTCTACGATATAATCCATTGAAACAGACTGCCATGGTCCTGCTGGTATGTCTAGTGGTCTTAGCAGGCCTTCAGGTTTGGATCTACGGGTTTTGGTTCTTCCACATGTCTCACAGCCTTTAATGTAGGTGGCCATGTCTTTGTCCAGTTGGGGCCAAGCGTAATTCTTCTTAATTCCTTGGAGTGTCTTGAGTCTGCCAGGGTGGCCGGCCATCTCTGAGTCATGATAGTCAATGAGTACCTTGGTCTTTGTTTCACCTTCTGGTACATAGATCTGGTTGTGTAATAGCAGGGTAGATCCTTTTAGCAAGAATCCTTTCTTGTGGTGGCAGCTCTCTGGGTCTGAGATCAAGTCGGCAACAAGTTCTGCTGAGTATTTGTCTTGTTTCTGCGCCTCAGTTATGTCAGGTTTGCGGGCCATGATCTTCATGTACATCAGTTGGATGCCTAGGCTGGCAGGGTCAAGGAGTACATGAGTGTTGTGGTCCTTGGGTTCTGTAGAGGAAGGGATCAGTTCAGCTCTTCTACTCAGGGCGTCAGGTACCATGTTCACCCTTCTGGGTTTGTAGTCAATGGTCAAGGTGTAGTCATCCAGTTCTAAGGCCCATCTGGCCTGCCTTTGGTTCAGCTGTCTGGGTTTAAAGAAGTAGACCAGGTTCTTGTGGTTGGTTAGGACCTTTACTGGAAAATCAGCGCCACATAGGTACCGGCGCCAATGTTTCAAGGTCTTCATTATAGCAAGCATCTCCTTGTTGTAGATTGGGTAGTTTCCTTTGGCAGGCAGCATCTTATTGGAGTAATATGCTACAGGATGTATCATACCATCTCTGTCAAAGTAGGTTCCATAATTCCGGGTATTGTCTGTCCAAGTAAGAAGGCTCAGAAAGCCGGGAAACCTGTATCAAAATTAACCAAGTTAACAGATTTGAACCAAACAGTCAATCAAAAATGGGTCACAGCTGCTCCAGTCTACCAGATGAAACCAGCTCCCCCTTTTAAACTGATGTTGATAAATTGACGTAATTTGATGGTCACCCAATATGAGCTTGTTAATTGGCAGGGTTGTCAGAAACTGGTCATTCAAGGGTTCTTTGCAACCTGGACCAGGTACTTGCTGAACAATGTGGAAGGAATAGGAGGTCAAGATTCAGGTGGTATTGCTTAGTTGCTTTTTTTTGATATATATTGAATAATTTTCCCTTTTTTGACTCTAAGAGTTGAGTCCTCCTAAATTTACTCAATAAAAATCATTTATCCCAAGTTCTAATTTTGATTTTTAAAAAAATGCATCCTGTGATTGGGTTGTTGTGGTATATTCCGTACAATCTGATTCTGAACCAAATCATTTCTGGAAGATGGGGCCCTGCAACTGGAACTTTGTTGTTGGCGTCTCCCAATGTCAATTTCATGCCAGCCAATTTTGCAGCTCCTCCCCCCATTCTTGAAACTGAAAATTATGTTAATTCCCAATGCCCAGAAGTTTACGCTGAAGATGCATTGATGCTTTCCCAGGTCATTTATCTTGGACTACTTTGGTTAGGACTAATTGTTCTACTTAATCCTGGAGTTACAATTGGAAATTTCACAAAAAAATATCTGAAGCCGGATTGGTGGTTAATCATCAATTCTATGTGGATTTGGGTGGTAATTCCCCATCACTTAGAAACGGCTTCATATTATCCAGGAATTTCTGTCACATTACTCAACTCTTTGACTTCTGAGTTTTTGGAAGCAGTTTGTCATAAATTTGTGTTTCTTTTCTCCTGCTCCGTTGAGATATCTGTGTTTACCATGTTTATTTGCATCAGTTCATTTCTGAGTTTTCAGTTTGGGCTTTTCTTTAATTTGTGGTTTCCATCTCTGGTTGAGGTTGTTGAGACTGGATCCTCTGTTTCCTATTTCTTTTGTGTCATGTCATTTTGGCATCTGGATTATTTTCCTGCTCCACCCACTGATGAAATTTCACGTGAAGTTTTGTCAGCATTATCATTTTATTCTGGCTTGAGCCTTAGTCACAAATCCCAAGTTTACCATGTGATGACAAAGGTTTCTGAAGATGCTTGTTAATGGTTGTTGTCTGCGGTGGAGCGCAATCCACGTGTTTTAACTGAGAGTGCATCTCTATACCCTTTGTTAAAAAATTTGTGTGTATCTATTGAGGAGCTCAAAGTATATTGTAAGCTGTACGCCTTCCATCAGGGTACAACTCCGCTTTTGGTATTCCTTCCTCAGTTTCTTGCCTACTGCCGTACAATTGATGTTCCCGAGGTGAATAAACTCTCAGCGTTGTGGTTAGAAGTTGACCAGACTGCCCAAGATTTGGCAGTTTGGGATTCCCTGTTAACCACAACTGAGGCCCTGGTAAGCCAAATTCTTTCTCTGGTCTCAAATCTGTCTACTTCCAAACAAGGTACATTGGTAATTGAGGATAAACCCGCTGTGCGCTCCTGGTTTTCTGGTCCTTGCTCTGCGGTAGTCCCTTCCAACCAAAGCCAAAATTGTTCTCCCCCTAGCTTGTCTCAGCTACAATTGGCGGTGGTGAACAAACCCGTCAATGTAAAGGAGGCCCCTGTAGTGTCCGGTCCTGATAGTTTCTTGGCAATGCTTCAGCACGTTGTACCTGCAAAATCTTCTGTGGTTACGTCCAAAGAGTTGCCCCTTGTTCCCATTGATTGTGATAACCCCGTTCTTCCAGCTGCTGTCCAAGAAATGATTGAGTGTTACTTCCAGGAGCATCCTGCCTCCTTAGCTGCTGTCTGTACCTCCAATGAAAAACAAGACCCTGCCAAGATTGCTACCTTTGCTGCAAATAAATCTACTTCTGGTTACTTCTTGTTCTATGGTAGCATTGATAATGGTCAGACTATCTATCAGCCAGCTATTTTGTTGGATATAGGTGCTTCCAAAAATTTCATGAGTGTGGAGACTGCTGACTTGCTACAACTCAAGTACCACCTGGGATTGCTTGTTAGGGGTGGGAACTGTCAGAAGTTTCCCTCTTTCCAGCTGAAGAAGCCGGTTACTTTTGTAGTTGCAGGTCAGTCTTTTACTGCAAGGTTTTCTGTTTGCTCTACCCTGATGTATCCTATCATTTTGGGAGTGAGTTGGTGGAGAGATTATAATGTATCAACCTTACTGGAGCAAAACAAGCTGCAGGTGGAACACTCTTTGGGTATAACTATTTGTATTCTGCTGTTGGATATGTCTGAATTGGAGCAATCATCACAGACCATACAATCATTTCCTGTCCCTGTCCCCGTAAGTTTGGATTTACCAGCATGCTTGCAACCATGGTCTGCGGCATTTGACGCCACCAGAGGCAAGGTCCTTCCCAAGAACACTCAGTTTGACTTTGACTTTAAGGTTACTGTTGGTCTGATCAGAATTGTGTCTCCTATTTACCCTTTAACCTTGAAGGAAGACACATGTTTGGAAGAGTGGACTTGCAACATGTTGGCAAAAGGCTACATTTTTAAGAAGGCTTTGTTGATCTGCTCCCCATTATTGTTTGTTCAGAAGTCTGATGGGTCCCTTTGTCCTTGTGTTGACTACAGGAATTTGAATAACATTACAATTCCGGATCCTTACCCTTTACCCCTCAAAGCACAGATCTCTAGGTGTGTTGAGAAGGCCAAGGTATTCTCAAAACTGGATCTGTTGAATGCTTTCAATCAAATCAGGATTGCAGAAGGAATGGAATGGTTAACAGCATTCAGAACTAAGAAGGGTATCTTCCAGTTCTGTGTAATGCCTTTTGGATTGAAGAATGCTCTGGCTTGCTTTCAGCGGTTAATTGATTCAGTCCTGGGGGATCTCCTAGGTGTTTGTGCCATTGCGTATATGGATGATATCTTGGTGTTTTCTCCAGATGAGGAGTCTCATAAGGCCCACTTTTTGGCAGTTGTAGAGAGCATTCTCCAAGCAAACTTGATCATCAAAAGGAGTAAGTGTGAATTCTTTAAATGTAAGGTTACCTTTCTGGGTAATATTATCTTTGAGGATGGCCACACTATTGCCCCTGACAAGGAAGGTGCAGTTTGAGAGTATGCTACGCCAGTGACAGTATCCCAACTTTGTAGTTTCTTGGGTACATGTAAGTTCTTGAAGAAATTCACCCCCCACTTGTCTGAGGTGGCTGCCCTGTTATATTTGGCTAGTGGAAAGACAACTTTGGTCTGGACGCCTGAGTGCGCAAGTGCCTTCTCAGCAGTCAAGGCTCTTTTGTTGTCCTCCCCAGTGTTAAGACATGTGGATCCTGAGCTTCCTTTTGTGGTTTCCACTGATGCATCTAAATATGCTGTGGCTGGTGTGCTGTTACAGATGGCTAGTGACGGGATTGAGAGACCTGTAGGGTATTTCTCCCAAAAGATGGAGGCTTGAGAACGCAACTACATGATTTTTGACAAGGAATTGTTGGCTGTTGTGGAATTTTTAAAGCATTGGCATCACCATCTCATGTCGGCATGTCATCCATTTGTAGTAAGATCTGACCATAAAGCTCTTCTATATTATTGACAACCCAGGGTTTTGTTGGGTTGTCAATCCAGATGGCATGGTTATCTGACAAGATACAAGTTCTGCTACAAGTTTATTAAAGGATTGGAAAATCACTTGGCCAATGCACTAAGCAGGAATCCTTCCCATCTCCCAGATGCTAGTATGGACGTTGAGTTTAACACTAATACTATGATTCCAGACAAGGCGGTGATGCCTTTTGTATTGCCTTCGCCAGCTACGTTGGCCACCATGTCCTTAGCTGAGGGTGCAGACCTGGACTTGTATTCCAAGGTTAAGTTTCTGCAACCTTTGTCCAAAGGCTATGATAGGCTATTAGAGCTAGCATGAGCAAACCCAGTGGGTCAGCCTCAGGGTTATCATAAGATTGGTCCAGTCCTATATCATCAAGGTTGCTTGTGGGTTCCTGAGGGCACTATTTGGGATGAAATTATGGAGGCTAATCATACCTGTCCAATGGCTGGTCATCCAGGGAAAAACAAAACAGTGGAACTAATCCACCGCCAGTTTTCCTGGAAAGGTTTGACTGTGCAGGTAGCAGCTTTTGTTCAAGATTGCCTGGTATGTGTTTGATCCAAGGCCAGTTGGAATAAGACCACTGGTTTACTGGTTCCACTACAGCCTGCTGCAGGACCCTGGATGTCTGTGTTGGTGGATTTCATTGGTGAGCTTCCCAATTCCAATGGGTTTAACGCAATCATGGTGGTGGTCAATTGTTTCACAAAGATGGCACACTTTGTACCTTGCTCAACCACGATTACTTTGGTGGAAACCACTAGGTTATTTGTGAACAGAATCTTCTCCCTACATGGCATCCCAATGGAGATTGTAAGTGACTGTGGGCCTCAATTTATTGCTCAGTTCTGGGAAGCCTTTACTGGAATCCTTGGTATCAAATTGTGCTGCTCTACTGCTTTCCACCCCCAATCCAACAGACAAACGGAGAGGGTAAACCAAAGTTTGGAGGTCTACCTATGTTGCTACACTAATGCGCAACAAGATGACTGGTGTGATAATTTACCTATGGCGGAGTTCACATATAATAACGCCCCTCACATGTCAACTCAAGTATTGCCCTTCTATGCCAATGTGGGTTACAACCCTTCTTCTAATATGGGTCCTTGTTTGGTTAGCAACGTGGAAGCTGCAACTGATCAGGCTGCTGCATTGAAGCAGGTTCATCAGGAGCTCCAGGTTACTCTTGCTGCCGCCGTGACAACTTACAAGGAATACGCAGATTGCAAGCGCCAGGAAGGTCCAACTTACAGGCCAGGTGATCTAGTCATGGTTGATGCTTGCAATATGAAACTCAGGGTTCCCTGTTGCAAATTAGGTCCCAAGCAAGTTGGTCCCTTCAAGGTAGAACATCAGATTGGTCCCTCCGCCTATCAGATAGATTTACCTCCTACTTTCAAGATTTTCCATACCTTCCATGAATGTCTTCTTACTCCCTTCAAAGGAACGGAGACTCCCTCTTCCCAACCCATTCTTGTGGAAGGAGAACCTGAGTATGAGTTAAATTTTATTCTGGCTTCCCGCAAGAATTGCCAGCATTTGGAATATTTGGTGTCTTGGAAGGGTTATCCTGATTCTGAAAACTCCTGGGTTCCCCACTACAATTGTTCAAATTCCTCAGATCTGATCCATGAGTTCTACAAGCGCAATCCCACTGCTATTGGTCACCCTGAACTTACCTTAGCCGCAATGAAACTCCCACCTGCCCATAAGAATTTCTCCTTATCCCATCTCCCAGATGGTGGTATTGTGCCCAGGGCTAAAGCAGAGGGTAATGTCACAGTAGGTTCCATAATGCCAGGTATTGTCCGTCCAAGTAAGAAGGCTCAGAAAGCCGGGAAACCTGTATCAAAATTAACCAAGTTAACAGATTTGAACCAAACAGTTGATTGAAAATGGGTTGCGGCTGCTCCAGTCTGCCAGCTGAAACCAGCTCCCCCTTTCAAACTGATGTTGATAAATTGATGTAATTTGAGGGTCACCCAATATGAGCTTGTTAATTGGCAGGGTCATCAGAAACTGGTCATTCAAGGGTTCTTTGCAACCTGGACCAGGTACTTGCTGAACAATGTGGAAGGAATAGGAGGTCAAGATTCAGGTGGTATTGCTTAGTTGCTTTTTTTTGATATATATTGAATAATTTTCCCTGTTTTGACTCTAAGAGTTGAGTCCTCCTAAATTTACTCAATAAAAATCCTTTATCCTAAGTTCTAATTTTGATTTTAAAAAAAATGCATCCTGTGATTGGGTTGTTGCGGTATATTCCGTACAATCTGATTCTGAACCAAATCATTTCTGGAAGATGGGGCCCTGCAACTGGAACTTTGTTGTTGGCGTCTCACAATGTCAATTTCATGCCAGCCAATTTTGCAGCTCCTCCCCCCATTCTTGAAACTGAAAATTGTGTTAATTCCCAATGCCCAGAATTTTACGCTAAAGATGCATTGATGCTTTCCCAGGTCATTTATCTTGGACTACTTTGGTTAGGAATAATTGTTCTACTTAATCCTGGAGTTACAATAGGAAATTTCACAAAAAAATATCTGAAGCCGCGTTGGTGGTTAATCATCAATTCTATGTGGATTTGGGTGGTAATTCCCCATCACTTAGAAAAAGCTTCATATTATCCAGTAATTTGCATCACAATCTCCTCTGTCCTGAAGAAGGACCCCTCCCACCGCAAAGTCAGATGTGTTGGTTTCCAGCACAAAAGGCTTGGATGGGTTGGGCATGGCCAGGACGGGGGTGGAGGTGAAGGCAAGTTTCAGGATCTCAAAGGCAGTGATGCATTCCGGAGTCCAGACAAAGGTGACCTTGTCAGAGCAAAGGCGTGTCAGGGGAAGGGTAATGTGAGAAAAATTTTGAATGAAATCCCTGCAATAATTTTCCAGGCCCAAAAAACTTCTCACACCTTTCCTACATTTGGGTATTGGCCAAGACGTTATTGCTTCTACTTTGTCCTGTGCCATTGCAAACCTGTCAGTCTTCACTATGTATCCCAGGATTTCAACCTTGGACTGGAAGAATTCACATTTCTTAAGCTTGGCGTGTAAGTTTTCTTGGGAGAGTTTTTTAAGTATAAGGTCCAGGTGGTGCAGGTGTTCCTCGTGAGTCTTGCTGTAGATGAGGATGTTATCTAAGTACACAACACAAAAGTGGTCAAGATATTCCCCTAGGACAGTGTTGATCATCCTTTGGAAGATACTGGGGGTGTTGCATAGGCCAAATATCATTACTAGGTATTTGTACAATCCATATCTGGTTTTGAAAGCCGTCTTGTATTCATCCCCCTCCTTGATTCTGATCTGGTTGAAAGCGTCTTTCAGGTAAATTTTCAAGTACACCTGGGCTCCAGTTAGTACGTTGCAAAGGTTGTCAGCGTTGGGGATGAGATAGCGGTTCTTCACATTAATATCATTCAGCTTCTGGTAGTTCATGCAGGGACGCATTCTGCCATCTTTCTTCCCTACAAACAGTATGGGTGAAAAGCAGGGGGCCTTTGACACTCAGATGAAACCCTTTTTTGTCATATCCTCCAGGTAAGCTTTCAAGGCCGCTTGCTCATGATGATTGCAGCTATAGATGGGGCCGTGATGTGGTTGGATACCTGGAAACAGATCTATAGCATGGTCGTAGATTGAGTGGCTGGGTAGTTTTGTGGCCTCTTCTTTGCTAAATACATGGCCCCATTTCTGCAAGGCGGTGGGTAGTGTCCCAACGCTGGGTTCCATCTTTATGGTTAAGAGTCTGTTGTTTGGTGCTCTGCCATGGCTTATACAGAATGGAACAATATTACAAGACTCAGGCTGTCCCAAAGTGGCGGTCTGCTCACAATAGTTTAGAATCAGGCCATGTCTGTCGGACCATGAGTTGCTCAGTACTAGAGGATGTGGCAATCCTGGCAAGAGTATCAAGGGGGTCAGATATATGTTCTTTCCAATTGTCAAAGGAAGTTTCTGTTCACATTTGTAGCCAGTGTCCAGAAAATGTTTCCCATGGTTACTTGTAGGCTGCGCTCTGAAGCTGTTAAGCCTAGTTCCTTTGTCAGGTTGGTGTCAATGAAGCTTTCATCAGCTCCCGTGTCAATAAAGGCCTTAATCTGGCGCTGATTCCCAAGAAGGTCTATGGTCACTTGGATGAATTTTCAATATTGTGCAGAGGTGTTTATTTGTGCCAAGGATACAGGAGGTGTATTCTTCTTAGGGCATGCTCTGGTTAGGTGTCCAGCCTCATGGTAGTAGAAACACAACCCATCTCAATAGTGGTGTTGTAACTTGTCAGGGGACATCCCTGGTTGATTGGGCGTCATGGCCCTGCCGGCTCAGGCAGGGTACAAGTTCTGTCCTTCTTGGTTTAGACTCAGGCCTTTGCATAGAAGTAGCAGTTCCTCCAGGCTCAGTGTAGGCAGGTGGTGCTTCAACAGGTCTTTCATGGCTGAATTAACTCCCTTTCTGAAGATAATGGCGGATAATTCATCTTCAAGTTGGATGCATGTTTTAAGTTTAAAGAATTCATTGATATAGGCTTGGATAGGGCGGTTTGCTTGATGGATCTCTAACAGATAGTTCAGCGCATAGTATCTGGTGTCTTGGTCATTGCCAGTGCTCATGAGTTTGGCCTCAAATCTCAAATAGTCAAGGCAAAATTCAACATCTTCAGTGGTGGCTTTCCCAAACCAATTCAGTGCGTCTCCTGATAACATAGCAGCCACCCCCAAGACTTTCTCAGTTTCACTGGGGTAGGCGTTGGCGTTGGTTTGGAAGTGGAGGTAGAGGACAGGCATGGCTCAGCGAGCTTCTTCTAAGGTGAGTTTTCCCATCTAGGGCATATCCACCTTGGTCGTGGTCTGGTTCCCTATCAAATTTTGCACTTGTGATATGGCTGGGCTCTGGGGTTCTGCACCAGGTGCAGGGCCTTTCAATTCTTTGGCAGGTCAGTTTTTCATCCATGAGAGTATCAGGGAGGTAATTGCCTTATGGCATAATAAGTGATTATCACAAAAAAGAGCATACAAGTTGCCCCAAGTGTAAACAACATCTTGGGGCCCAGGTTACCATTTTTGTAGAAGATTGTCATAATGTCAGGAAGCCAGTCATAGGTAGAGGCATTGGGCGGCTCAGGTGAGGAGCAGCCAAGCCGGTGGGTAAGGCCCACCATAGAATGGGTGCTAACTTGATAATGTAAGATACAGATTGCCTGAGCAAGGATCAGGGTCCGTAGTTGGGGACCATGGAATCCACCAATCCTGTCAAAGTAATGTAGAGTACTCCAAAAAGTTGGGTAGAGGTGGTCTTGGCTGCGGTGGTAGGTTCTAGTGGGTGGTTTGGTCTTGGGGTTAAGGGCGGAGTCATGGGAACAAAGTAGGCAGGCAGATAATTGTACTTGTCTTTGAATAATCTTGGCGGCCTTTTGTACCACTTTCCTTCACTTCCTATGTATTCAGTTTCTCTAGTCCTGGCCAAGGGGTCAGTAATGAGGATGATCTCCAAGTTGTACTCTGCGTAGGCCGGGTTGGGTGGGTATTCAGTAAAGTGCACAGGTCCAAAGGGGGCTCCCAGGGGACGGTATAATGCCTGGGGCGGTTCGGCAGGTTGGTCTCTGGAGGGGGCGGCAGCCTGGTTGTCTACTTGGATGGAATTAAGATGGAAGATCACTAAGACTAGGTAGGGTAGAATTTTTTCAAACCAAAGGTTCATAAACTTTATTATCAAAAATGACAATGTGGTCATCACCACACTACCAGTGTTCTTATACCATGTGATTTTGCTTCTTTGCTTTTTGCAGGCTTCAGGTCCATGGGCAGTTTGCCGGTAGGGCATGGATCTTGGCTTAGGGTCTGAAAGGCATCAGGTTCTGGCTGGGTACACTCTGGCAAACAGAAGTAGCAATGCTTAATTTTGCCGCTTTGGTTCACCAAGTCACCTGAGTGGGCTAATTGCATTCCTCTTTCAGGACTGGAGACTGGCAACAGCTGGTGTTTGTTGGAAGGGCTAGTAGCAGGTCTTTTCCCAACCTCCTTTAGGCAGACCACATTTCCTGCATAGGTATGGGTCTCCAGTGGCACCAGTCTGGCGGCAATCTGGTAACCATTTTGGGAATCCTTAGTATTAGGATGGCGGGTTGCAGGGCAACTTAACAATTAGAGTCTGTAGCTTAACAGATTGGCAGGTCCTGGACCGTCCTGGGGGGTCCAATCCGCCTTCAGGGGACTGGGATTTGACTCTTGGGTTTGCAATACAAGTATTGAAATGTCATTCATGACACTAAGGCAGATTGAGTTATGTTGTCCAACAAAAATGGGTTTTTTAGAAGTGAGGCAGTTCAAGGACAGGCAGATAGAAGAATTTTTTTAGAAAAACTCCCAGCAGAAATTTACCAATCCCAGAAAACTTCTGAACTATTTACAATTCTTAGGTTTGGCCCATGATTTCAGAGCTTTGATCTTGTCAGGGAACATAGAAAAAACCCCTTTCAACACAGTGTATCTTAAGAACTCTACTTTTTCTGAAAGAACTTGCACTTCTGAAGTTTGGAAAACAGACCATGCTCTTTGAAACATTATAGAACAGATTGGAGGTGCTTGGCATGTTTTTCTGGGGTACAGCTGTATATAAAGTTGTTGTGTAGATATCCCACATAACATTAATCCTTGAGTTCTTGTGGCACCCCTACTTCTAGGAGGTCATCAAGGTGTGTCCTGGGTCAAAGTCAGGGACCAACTAAGTTGGGATGACTTTCTCAAGAATACTTGTTCTATGAAAATATCAAAAGTGAATTATATTAACACTCTAAAAGGGACCCATCATGCCCCAATCATCATTGGCAATTGATAACTAGGGAAAAGAATTTCATAGCAATTTATGAGATATAAAAGCAGCTCCATCATTTAGGGAGCTATTTGCATGATAATTTTCAGCACAACAGTATCCTGGATCTCAAGGTTATTTGAACTGATTTACTCATTCCTCAACCAGGATTTTTCTATGAGTGAACAGACTAAAGATCTGCCTCTTCTGATCCTCTTGACCAGCTCTAAAATCATTATCACAGCAACTACAGGAATTAACTCATTCCACAATTTGACTTACTGTACAGTAGTTTTAAAAGCTATGGCAGCAAGCAAAAATACTTCAGATTTAAACAAAATCCAAGTTGCGCAAGATTCAGGATTCAATTAATTTAAATATTTTTGGTTAATAAATGAACTGTCAAACCAAAAAAAAATTCATTAACCCATTATACAAAATTAAAGCAAACATCAAGTGGTGTAGTTCAAACCACAAATGAAATGAACTGACACAACAAGTGAAATGGATGGATGCTATTCCAGAGTATATTATAATCCAAGCAGTATTCATATGAGGACCCACAGAAGGACCAAAATGAAACAAAATTTGATCAATCTAGAAGTGAGATTCCACAAGCACAAAACGGAATGAACTCACACAAGATGTGTAGTATGAGCAGCCTAAAATAGAAAACTATCAATTTAACAGCCAATCAACAGCTATCCAATTTAGGAACAGAGGCATTTTATCCATTTTCATGGCTCCAGATTTGTATGAAAAGGTTTTGAGAACCTTTCAAATATGGGCTTGAGATTACAATAAAAATAAATCATTAATTTTTAAAATTTCTACTTTTAGTGATTTTATCCTAGGTTTTTTACAATGGTTTTTACTAGCAACATCTTCAACAGCACAAGCAGCCAAGCCAGCTTCAATGGAGGCAAGGCTCAGAACGTGGAGGCACCCATTTACACCCAAGCCTTTGAGGCAGGTAACAAGGAAGCTGACCTGTTACTGTCCCCCGACCCATATGGCTTTGACTTGTTCAAGAGTCACTTAGCGTCTAACTCTGCCCTTGCTCCCACACCCACCCCTGCACAAGCTGCCTGTCAACCAACCAATCAGGTGTCAACCTTGATTTGGAACAACTTCCCGTCACCATCCAACCTGCCCCCCCCTCAGCCAATCAGGCTTCAGCTCCCGCTACCCAGCGCCCCAAACGCAGAATAATCACTACCCAAATTTTTCAGGAAATTGTGGCACTCAACCTACAGGGTCTGTCCTGGGATCAGATAGCCAGCCAATTACAATTCACCTGGGCTACTGTCATGCAGGAATTCAACAATCTGATGAATAAGGGAAATCTGATTGTGACAGCCAAGAAGCCAAAGAAGGCCACAGAGTCCCAGATCAATGAGGCATACCCAATAATGCTTGATCTCCTCCAGTGGGACCCCAAGCTTTCCTTGATCCAGGTCTGGAAGCAACTTGTACACCATAACATATGGGTGTCTGAGTGCATGGTGCAGCACTGGATGTATGGCAAAGTGGTTTCAATTAGGGTTCTTACAAATTTTGCTGGCAACCAATGGGATGGCGCTGAGGATTCCCCATATGACACCGCAATCAAATCAACCCTGGTCAGATGCTTGACAAGTCTAACAGATGACATCATGTTTGTCTTGTACTATAAGTTATTGATTGCATTTGACAATTTTGGTGAGCAAGGAAAAGCTGCCACCAAGAATGGAAGGAAGAAGGTCAAGAAGGGGACATTCATTGGTGCATTTCTGGCTGTTTCAGCCAAGGGTTTTGTCTACTATTGGACAAACCCTGATTTCATTGATGGGTACTCATACGGCCACATCCTCAGTGGATTGCTCAACTCCTGGGATGGCTCAAATTCCAAATACTGGGGTTTCTTGAGCCACCAGATGGAGGGAAGCTCCACCGCCCTCAAGGCCTTCCAGGAACGTGAGCACCAGGCCTCTGTGTACCCAGCTGGTCACACCAATTTCCATCTGGAAGATGTTGTGTTCTTTAATATTAGAGATACACTCCAGGAGCACCGCCCTCAGGCTTTCAACGACCTCTATCTTGGGGTCCTTGACCACAATTTTCTCTTTGGCTGCCAGATGGTGGCTGACTTGTTTGCGCAAATGGTTTTCCATGTGAACATGGGCAACCAATCATGCAAGGATAAGCGCCTCCCACCCCGTGCCACAGCCACCTACCAGTCCATCCAGCCAATGACTGATGAGGAGTACAATGAGCAATATATGGCGGCCATCATGCGCAATCCTCCTGCCTCCACCCCCGCCACCAACACCCCCCACCCGCAAACCCAACCCATTCAATCCAATCCCAGACCCCCAGGCCAGCACCGCCTCTACGTCTTCTTTCCTGCGCCATTCTGCTTACTAGGCATCACTATTCCCTGCCTCAATAAACCCCCTGGTCCCAAAAAATTTCTATTTATATTATCTTTATTTTGAATTTCAATTGTTTGTGTTCTCTTTGTTTATAGTTGGCTATATTCTTTATGTTCAGCTTATTTCTATAAAATCATATATTTACTATGTTGTGTATCTAGATCCTGAACACAGTTATTTTTAGCACCCAAACACTGCCCTTGTGAAAATATTAACAACAATTTGATGATCAACTGAATTTGAATTAGAAAATTATAGTGGTAACTGTTTTTATATAAAGCTGTTACTGATCCAAATTCAAAACCTTAATGATAAACTTTAAGCCAATCAGGAGCCAAGTGATAAAGTGATTGTTGTGACATAAAGGGTCATTCAATAATTCTTTGATGCATGTGCGCTAATTAATATGATTGGCTGGATGTTTTGCCATTGTACGCCATTGCCGCTGTGGCAAGTTGTTGATGGACTAGTGCTAACCCAGCAGCTGATTGGGCATTAGTCTATCAACAACTTGCCACAGCGGCAATGGCGTACAGTGGCAAAACTTAGCCAATCATATTAATTAGCACATATGCATCAAAAAATTATTGAATGACCCTTTATGTCACAACAATCACTTTATCACTTGGCTCCTGATTGGCTTAAATTTTATCATTAAGGTTTTGAATTTGAATCAGTAACAACTTTATCTAAAAACAGTTAACACTATAATTTTCTGATTCAAATTTAGCTGATCACCAAATTGTTGTTACTATTTTCACAAGGGGCTATGTCAAGCGCCAAAAATATATGGTAATCAAGGGAACAATGCCAACACAAAGCAAACAACACATATTGAGATGAGCGTAAAACATATATAAAATGGGTAAAAAGATGGGATAATGTAGTAGATGGGAAAACAAAAAGGAATAAACAAAGAGGCAACAGTATCAAAATAATACAGAATTTATTGGGGCAAAAGCTATAAAAACATATGGAAAGGTTAGTAAAAAATCAATGAGAGAATTGGAAAAGCTTCTGAAAGACCTCAGCTTGGTGATTGCCAAAATAAAGAACATTGACTGCAAGGTCAAATCCAAAGTGAAGTCTGCCGTCCTCACTGGGGACAAAGTTGACAAGGTGTCCGCAAAGTCACTAATGTCAAAAATGCCTGATACCCCAGAGAAGACAATTGAGTGCTTACTAAATATTCAAAAAACTGTGGTTGAGGGCCTCCAGTTCAAGGCATACAATCTTTCCGCGCCATCTGTCTGGGTCAATAACCCGGAAATGTATGCCCACCTCAAACCTGCCAAGCATGCCAGGGCAGAGGATACTGAATTTCCCGCACAACTGCTTGCGCCAAGAATGGCAAAGCTGGCTGAAGCTGCTGGCAAGGAAGAAACCCAAGAAGGTAACCTAAAAAATTATAATTAATAAAAATTCTTAAATACTTATCTTTTTTTTAGAAGATGTTGATCATGAACTCCGCCAGGTCCTGGTCCCTTTTGTCCCCCTCACCTTCTATGCCAACTATGCTAATCATGTGGCAAGGAAGCTTTTCCTGTCCCCCCCTGTCTTGCAGGAGCTTGAAGACAGGATCCATGGTACATTTCCAATGTCCAGAGAGGCATTGGCTGGGCTTTTGCATGGTGAGGGGACATCTGAGTGGGCAGTTACTGCCTACAAGGATGCCCAACTGGTCCACCTGGACCCGGTTAACCTCGGTGGAGTTTACTGTGTAAACTTCATTGAGCTTGTTTGGGACGTCCTGACGACGCTCCCATTCAAGAATATACCAGAGATGGGCCAGGCTCATGCGGCTGCTTGCTTCTGCTTCCCAGTGGAGCATACCATCTCTTACCTGTTGGAGAACTTTGGGTGTGTGGTATCAAAATTGGCTGTTGCAGATGCAACAGCTGTAAAGAAGACAAAAATCCTCCTGGCAGACTTTGGGCTGACCTGGAGTGCCAACAAGACAGGGGTCCCAGCAGCTATGGAGCTGACCTTTTCCAAAACCAAGCACGAGAAGAAGATTAGCGCTGTATACAACAAACTGTGCAAGTTTACAGAAGCCTTTGCTGTACAAAGGCTTCATCTTGTTGTTTACCTTGGGTATCTTTTCTTCATTGGGATGAGCGCCAGTGTAGAGGACCTAGATGGGGTCCTTCTTGGGGTTGACAAGGCCAGGCTCTCACTGGACGGAAAGAAGGTCCCCCCTGGGTACGACTCAGTGGATCACGTCATCAGGATGCCCTGGTCCTGGATGGCATCTTCAGGTTTGCAGCCCCGCCAGAAAAGCTGCTCCTCCATTCCCACCTCACCATCCTTCCTTTTGCCAGCAGGCACAAATACTTTAATACAGGTGTATCCACCGTCTACAGTGTGGCAGTGGAGGTTGTGCGCCACCTCCATCGCGGGGTGGGTACATACCGCTGAACCCATTACAGATGCACTTAATTTTATCTCTATATCAATAAATATATTTATACTCTACTATATTTTTATATTATAAATAATTTTTCAAATAATATTTTAACAAACAAGATTTGCAAAATATATTGCGGAAATGGGTTTCATAAAAGTATAAAATAGTACTGTAATAAAATAAATTCCAACCTTACAATTTATGTTTAATTTTTTAGAGACTATTTTATATTTATTTGACAAAAGTGATATAAATATATTTGCGTAGTCCAGTATCAAGCATTTTGGATAACCTCAGATGGCATATTAAATAATATATAATAAAATAAATAAATTACTTACATCTATTGATGGATCTTCTGAATGTGATTGTGGGTGTGGAACCATCTAAATATAAAATGATAATCAATAAATCTTGAATAGTAAATTAGAGAATATAAAAAAAGTTGGACACACTAAGCCTTTAATTGATTGGCTGTTTGGCTAGGCACGCGGGGATGAACAAATCAGCGTGGCCAAGAATTCTATGGCCACGGTCTCAGCTGGGAGGGTATGGATCCTGGCCTGCAGCAAATCAAACAGGTCCTCGGTCCCTGTTGGGGTTCCTCGCTTGATGACTTGCTTGAGCCACCCAAAGACTTCCATAATGGGATTTAGGAAGGGCAAATAGGCAGGGAGGAAGAGAAGGCGCAAATTTGCCGTGGCCAATTGCTGGGGGCCCACTGCAATGCTGGTGTCAATTGATAGAAATTCTTCAATAATATCTGCCATCTTGTGGAGACCAACATTGTCCAATACAATTACATTGGTGAAGCCCAGGCTTGTGCGCCTCAGGTGCTCCTGGACCAATCAGAGAAATGATAGAAAGGTCCGGCTATTGTGGGAGCCTAGTATCATTTGGTACAGCTCAACCCCCTTTGGACCGAGGAGAGCCACCATTGAGTATGGTGTGGCGCAGACTGCAGCACACCAAGCCATCCCGTTATTGGAGCCTTTGGGGACATACCCATACTCATTGCGCATTGACGAGGCAAATGCTGATTTGTCAATATAATAGAATTTCACCATCCCCTTGGCTTTGAGGGCAGTGTACGCCTCAGCGTAATTTTTCCGGGTCTTGATATTGGCTGGGCTGTTCTGATTGTAGGGGGATACCCCGAGCTTTTTCAGGAAAAGCGCATTCCCTTGACCAAATGATAATAGAAGGAAATTGAGGCCTCTATCCTAAAAGAGGACTTGACCATGGCCTGTATATTTGCCAGTTCAAGATGGCAATCTTGGGTTATCCACTGGCAGATTGCCCATTTGTGCTCCTTGTTGAGCATGGTTGAAACACGCAAGGATTTCTCCGCGGCAAGGACTCAGCCAGTATCAATGAACTTGTTGAAGGTCTTCGAGGCGTACTTGGGATCCACCCTAACAAGAGCGCAGCCGCCTTGTAATCATCAGATTCCTGCATGAGCCAGAGAAGGATGATGCACTTAATGTCAGGAATGCACTTGTGAGCAGGCTTTTTAGCGGTGGGGATTGGCTCGTTGGCATTGGGCACAACACAGGGCATGAGCACCTTGGTGTAAAACGCAGCAACTTTCTTTAACACCAGCTGTCCCTCATCGGTTTGGTAGAACTGGGGCTCCTTGTCATCCTTCTGATTGCCATCACTGACGTAGGGCTTATAGCTAGTATCAAGTACAGGCTTCACCTTTTCCAGCATGGCTGATGGAACCGACTCTTGCCGGTACACAACATCAAACACATATGAAGTAAGTTCTACCTCTTTGTTTCTAACTGTTTTGGTAGTGGTAACCTTGGTGGGCTTCCGGGTCAGCTTTGGGACCCGAGGGTTTATGCTCTGCACCCTAGCAGCTTGTGCTCCTTGAACCAGCTGTGTCAGTGCAGCGTCACTATGGAACTCTCCTCTCCCACCTCCCTCCTGAGTAGGCACTTGTGTTGTACTAAGTCTATTCTTTGACCTGCGGGGGCAACCGTGACCGTGGTGCACAACAGGTGCAATGGTAGTCTGTTGCTGTGTTCCTTCCATTTTGAGAATTTAATAAAATATTAAATAAAACTTAATTAAGTTACTCCCTATTTTTTATTTTTGCTTTTATCTGTTTATGGATATTCAATTAATATTTTTCCCACCCAATATCCCAATTATAGATTTTTTATTTCTTAATTAGTTGTTTTTGGTTTTACCACACCCATTTTAGAATACTCAAAAAAAAATCCACCCATTTTCCTAGATTTTACTGCCAAATTCAAACACCCAACACAATATTTTTAAAATTTATGTTTCAGATCTTGTGTCTTATTTTAGATACATTGGTATCATTCTTGATTACAACCCATTGCACAAACTGATTGAGTGATTTTGTTTACATAGTGAGTTGCTATTGTGTTTCATTTTTGGATTGAGTTTTGACACACCACGCTTGGGTGTATTTTGTCACCGATTCACATAGTAAACATATGGGTCATTATTTTAGAGATTAGGCCATTTTCTAATGCACATGCTGCTCAAGTCGCAGCATAACACAGTTCGATTTTGAAAAAGTAACTAATTACACAATTTATATTTAAAACATTAATAACTCAATGAAAAATTAATATTTTTTCACACTGTAAACTATCAAAATGAAGCTAAGAATCTTATCTTTCTATTGGTGTAAAAATTTTAATATGTATACTATGCTCAATATTAAAGCAAAAGTAATTTAAAAGAGCATAATCCAGATTTTATTATATGATTATATCTAATGATATAAAGTAGATTACTTCAAAGCTAATAAATACTTTTTTTGAATACACAACAGATGTTTTTTATTTGACGAAATTAAAGATAAGATTGAGAGCTTTATTTTCGCATTTTATTTTATTTAAAAAGCTCAATTCTCTAGGATTTTATGATAGTTTGAAGTTAGGATGTTTTTATCACTGTTTAGATTGATTTTAAGGTTCAAGTGAGCTTCGAACCTCAAATTGAGCATTCATTAAATGGAATTCTTTAATATTTTATCATTTTAAAAATATGCGGAAGAGTTACAATTAACTGAATACATCATTTTAATTGATTTGCATTGATTACAAAGAGGATATGATGTAATAATAATGCTTAGCTGCTTCACATATATCACTTGTGCATGAAAACTGGGTATTTAATTAATTTCTGCAAACATAAATTCAAGTTCAAACTATAATAAAAGCTATCACACCATTTCTTTCAGAATGGTGTCATTTAGCTTGGTATATAAGAGCTAAAGTACCACAAAGCTTCTAATCCAAATAACCCAATTCAAAGACCACATTCTGATCATAACTACTCCATCATTAAGGCACACATCAAAGATCTGACCTAATTACAGATTCAAAATACTACCATGTCCTCAGTTAAATTTACTTCTTCCATGCTACCCTTTTTTTCCTTGGGAGCTTCAACAAAAAGAGAGAGAATTGCAATGTTAAAAAAGGCATTCCTCTTTATTGCTGGTGATGATCTTGATAATTTCATCAAGCACTTCCTTACTCAAACTGAATTTGGGAAAGCTCAGTTCCTGCCAACTATTCAAAATCAAAAAGGCAATGAGTTCATTGAAAACTTAAAGGATCTCATGAAATCTTCTCCCCAAAAACATCTCCCAGCCTTGCGATCTCTGGTTACTTCCAGTTACTCTTTAAAAGAGCTTAATGATATGGGGTTTAATATAACCAAAAGTGAGTTTGAATACTCAAGAAAAATAAATAAAAATAAAAATGTAAGCTTAAACAAAAAAAGCCAAAAAAATAATAACTATTCATTAAAAAAAGAAATAACTAAAAAAATAATTAAAAAATTGCTGGAAAATTCTTTTGAAACAAGCCAGTTTACAAAAAAAGTGCCTGAAAAAATTTATAAAGATATAGAAAAAGAGATGAGTAATTACTCAACTGAAATTAAATACTCTCTACTTAAAACAAAAAAAGAAATATATGAAAATATGAAAATAAAAAATGAAATTTCAGTTTCAATTTCTACTTACTATAAATTAATCCCTAAAAATATAATAAAAAGTAAAAAACAAACTGATATGTGCAATATTTGTAATTTAAAAAATTCACTAGAAAAAAAGAAGGAAGAATGTGAAAGTAAAAACTTACCATTACCAGAATCTATAGACAATGACTTAAAGACTATTAATCAGCACCAAGACTTTTATGTTCATCAAAATTGTGAATATAAAAAAGATATTAATGAACTAGATGATGAGTCTTGTGTTGTAGTTATAGATTATAAAGAAAACTTAAAGGTTGGAGGTGGTCCAATTGAGACCAATAATTGTTTTTATTCAAAAAAACCAATCTCATTATTAGGGTTTGCATTAGTTTTTAAAGAAAACAATAAAATTAAATATGAATATCATGATTTTTTGTCTCAAATATTATCACATGATTCTTTATTTTCAGGTGAATGTCTAATAAGTCTTCTTAAATTAGATAGATTTAAAAAAATAAAAAATATAAAAGTATGGACAGATAATGGAAATCATTTTAGATCATATGAATTTTTATATTACTTATTTAAAGAGGCACCTAAATATATTAAGGGTTCCATAAAATATAACCGTTTTGTTGAATGCCATGGAAAAAGCATTGTTGATGGTCACTTTGGTGTAATATCAAAAATTTTAAAGGAAAAAGAAAATGTACTTTATATTAACAACATTAATGATCTAAAAAATATTTGTGAGAAAGAAGAAAGAAGAAAAGAATTATACAATTCATCTTTAACTGGTTCAATTGTTTCCCAAAAAGCATTTTTTTATATTTATGAAAGGAAATTTAGGCCTATAAAAAGAGAGCTTGAAGTTAAAAATCTGCGCATTAATCTTTCATATTTGATGAAAGATGGGAAGTTATATACTTCACCTTTAACATTTGAAAGCTTCTCAGAATATTCTGAGATATTTTATCATTTGAAATCACGTGATGATACCAGAGAAACAAAAATATCAGAAGATGCTAGTAGTGTATTGGGGCAAGTTCATGAAGTAGGGCAGCTTACTAGAGGGTGTATTTTAAATAGAGTTATCAGTCTTTCAAAAACAACAACCTTTTTTTCTGAAACAAACTAAGAATATTTATGATGAGCCAAAGATAGGGTAATAGCATTTATAGCTTTGGGGCTGCTATTACTCTCCCATGCAACTCATCATAAATATTTTTGGTTTGTAGTAGCACTTAAGATATTTTCAGTAGTACTATAAGTTGCAATTTTCAATTATAAAATCAATGAATTATTTTTTAAAAAATCACCCAAGCCCAAGATCAATTAAATATTTGGGATTGATTGTATTTTACTCTTTCTGAATAATTTGAATATGAATAATGTGATTAAGTTATAAAATAACCAATCTGGCGCCTAGGCATAACAAGAAAAATAATGTCCCATATGTACACCAAAAGTCAACTCACACCATTTTGTTTGTGAATCTATGTATTTCAGATTATATTTTGAATGGTTTTGCTTTGCGCGTGAGTACTTTGTTGCTGTGTTGACTCATTTTGCCCATTAACGCCAATAAACCCTGTTAACAGAGTGTATATTTTAACCTGAGAGTTGGATTTTGTTTAAATCTGAAATCATTTCGTTTAAATCTGAAGTATTTTTGCTTGTCGCCATAGCTTTTAAAACTACTGTATTTCAACAGTCAGAAATAAAAATACTCATATGTTGACGGCAGTGAAAAGTCAGAATTAGTTTTTACTCATGCAGACTACTAAATGTTGACACTTTTTAATAAGCAGAAACATGTTTCCTGAACATTTTGCTTAATAAAAATTAAGCTCCAAAATACTTCTTAGGGTATGTGACTATGTAAGCTTCAAAAAACTATAAAAAATGATACATAACAACTAAAAAATTAATAAAAATGCACTTTTAACTTATTTTACTATGAAATTAGCTATCTTTACATTAGTTTTAAAAGCTATGGTGACAACCAAAAATACCTCAGATTTAAACAAAATGATTTCAGATTTAATCAAATTCCAACTATCAGGTTAAAATATACACCCTGTTAACAGGTATTTTTGGTGTTAATGGGCAAAATGGGTCAACACAGCAAAGAAGTGCTCACACGTCAAGCAAAATTAATATATATAAAAGTGAGTCTGTCTGTCTGTAATGTTACCTCGAGTGGGCTCAAGCCGTAAGGGATTTGACTGAATTGATTTTTACTTAAATTTTACTTTAAAAGTTGATTGTTAAGCCAAAAGCTCAATTTGGCTCATCCTTACATTCAATCCCTTACATGCATCTTTGACAGTACACAGATTGCATCCAGTAGAGTGTGGGCTAAATCATGTTCAACTGAAATATAAGCCACCCGAACTTTAATAAATTTGTATTATATTACTTGAATTTTAAATTAATGGCTAACCCTATTCAAGCATATCAAAGTGGCTTATCTTTCTAGATTACCCAACTCTAGAATGGGTGGATTTAAACTGGAAGAGAAGCAGCAATTGTTTGAGATCCTTTTATATGATTGGATGGCTATGCTCTATGCTGAGGATTGAATTGACAACGGAAAGAGAGCTTGGTCAATTTAAAGCAATATAGTTTGAATTATAATATAAATATTAGTTTAAAGAAGGAGATGGTTGGCTTGGACATTTCGAAATTCTTATTCTTCAAGTGAGATAGTAGAGCATTCCAATTCGATGCCACCTGATCCAAGTAGCTCCATATTGTTTCAGAGTAAACCTTGCTTGCCACAGCTTCATCCCAAAAGAACATCAATGGAGTAAAAATACTATGATAAAATTATGATTCAATATAATGATTTTCATGAAATTCAGAGGACGTAGATCAATTATTCAGATGATTCCAATCAAAATGGTACCAAACATGATAGCTCTAACTGCTCTAGATGCTGAGATATATAGTTAAGTGCTGGAATCGGGTTCGCGTCATAATCAAAGGCTCGGACTCGATTTGCTATTATCTAAATTTACTTTTAATACACACTACAAAAACTAAAATCAATGCATCTCAATGAATACTAAGCCGATTTTGATGTCCAATAGCTTATTTAAAAGCTGCAGATCAGCTCCACATTTTTAAAGACATTAAAAATCAATTACTAAATTTTAAAATAATTAGTTTAGCTGTACTAAACTTAATAGTGATACTATACTTATTTAGGTTTAGTTTTTATTTATGCTTGGAGTATACAATTTTAATTTTAAATAAATATAATTGAAACTACTTTTTAATAAAGTGATTAAATAAAATTTTAATTAAACATGCAATAAGTAATACAAGCCTAAAAAGACAATAAAATAAATTTAACTGATTTATTAAATTCAACTTTAATTCTGTCCTTGGACGGGGCAACCACCTAGTTCAAAATACTATCCAAAATAAATTGATTCACAAACAAAATGGGGTGAGTTGACTTTTGGTGTACATATATTTACCATGTGAATTGGTGATGAAATACACCCGAGCGCAGTGAGTCAAAACTCAACCCAAAACCAAAACACAATAGCAACTCACTATATAAATAAAATCACTCAATTGTTGTGCAATAGATTTTAATCAAGAATGATACAGTAGTTTTCAAACCTGTTGAGATAAATGTATATTATTCATTTTAGAACACATGAACTCAGTCACAAAAAGTATTTCAACTTGATAGATCTAAATAGAAGATAATTTCACAGAAAACAAGCGCTATTTGGCAAAAATGTCCAATCATACAACAACCTATTCAAACTGGGGACAAATTCTTAACAATTCAACAACAAATGTACCAAACACTAGAACACATGAGTTTCAGTCACAGAACACATCTACTATGTTTACTATGTTTTTGGTGAACACATGAAACTCAGTCACAAAAGTTACAAACTTGATCCAACAACAAGCCTCAATAGCAACTGAAACAGACAATATAAATATTAAATATAAAAACAAATGAGTGAATCTATAATACTGTTACCAAATTGTCTTAATTAAGAATACAATCAAGAACAAAAAAGGAAGTAAATATTCTGAGTGTCTGTTTTGGGATTAGAATCAATAAACATATCAAATTTATCCAAACTCATGATCAACAGTGCAAAATCACAACCAAAAATAATTAATATATAATTCTAAAAATCTGATTTGAAATAAATGGTAGTGACTACTAGCTTTCATGCTACTATATAAGGAGAGATAAAAATTATAATAAATAAATTATATAGATAAACTGATTTTAATTTTATACCAAAATGGACGCATCCCAACAAAAGAGCCAATCAGAATGAGTGTACATGTGCTGTCTTTGTGCTTGTCTCAGACCAGACATGCCTCAGTTATTGAACCCAGTTTAACTTAATGAAATAAGCCTATTGAAAAAAGGACATGTCTTTGTTTGCAAATTGGCACGCCAACTTGTGGTCAATCTATCACCAGACCACTGTGTTCTCTGATGCTAGATTGACCACAAGTTGGCGTGCCAATTTTCAAACAAAGATATCTTCTATATTCAACAGGCTTATTTCATTAAGTGTTACTTTCACTCAAAAAACTCATACTAATAAAAAGCAATAAAAAGTCCTTTAAAACAGAAAAGCAAAAAAGTATTTCTAGAAAATTAATTTTATTTAAGTGTGTGCCCTTTTTGAGCCAGTCTCTGTGAAAAATGGGGTCTGTGATCCACCTTGCCACAAAGGCATTTGGCAAGGTGGACCAGGTCAGGCCCCAAACCAGGGAGACAGTATCTGACAGGAACCAGTTACGGACAGGAGAAAACTGCAAACTCTGGTAACTATTGCATAATGTCAGAAGAATTGCAATCAAGAGTAAACTAATCTTGGAAAAGCTTATCTGAAGCATTTCCTCAAACAACAAGAGAAAAAATTCTTCATAATTTTTTTTAAAATTTAAAATCAAATTTCAAAAGGTTGATTTGTATGCCAAACTGGGGTTTTTTGTTGTTTTTCACTCTTTTATTATAGTTTTTTAGGAAACCAAGATAGCTCTCAGGGAGCTATCATGATAGGTATTTACAGAAAAATTTAAAAAGTCCATAATGAATATGAAATGAGGGAGATGATTGTATAAAGAACAGAAAAGGGAAAAACTGTTATCCAATAGAGGGTTTTTGGAATTCAACTTTGTCATTTGGATTTGTTACAGTCTCTCAGACATAAATGTCCAAATTTAGAAGCATGTACATTGAAAATAATGCTTTAGTTCCCTGAATAGATTTTGATAGATTCACTCCTGAAATTCACTATTTCCAATTTGAGTCCCAAAAATAATCAATATTTTCAAAAAATGAGTTGTTTTGTGTTTGAGTTCATCACTTTTGTGACTGAACCTCATGCATTATCTGTTTGTATCATATTTGCCACACACTCATTATCAAATTTGATGTAGAATACTTCAGCAAATGACTGGATTGCAAGCGTTTTGAGTTTTAGTTCCATGAGTTTGCTATCTCATTTTCAGAATTCAGTATTTGTTTTATTTTTGTTTTATGATTGACTAATTTTTTTTCCAGCCCTAGATAAATGGAAGCTTTACTGAGTAAATTAACCTTCAACTGGTTCCAGTTGAAATACATTTTGTGACTGAGTTCATGAGTTCTAAACTGAATAATATACATTTATCTCAACAGGTTTGAAAACTATTGTACCAAAGTATCAAAAATAAGACACAAGATCTGAAACATGAATTTTAAAATATTGTGTTGGGTGCATAATTTGGCGTAAAATCAGGGAAAATGGGTGGAAATTATTCCAGGTATTCTAAAATGGGCTGTCAGGGATCCAGTCTTGGGCAGCTGGCCCGTTGTTTTCAGGGATAACTTGGGCCAGGTTTTTTGCAGGTAAAGGCCACCAAAAGAGAGGAGCTAACTTGAAAAGGTAGGATAATGACTTCTTCACCCAGGACCACGGGCAAGCTGCCAGAGTTATAGTGTCAATCAACCCTGTGAGGGGGATATACACAATCCCAAATAGCTTGCCAGTGTGGTCAGTAGGGGGGTGGGGTGAGGAGGCAGGCATAGGCTTGGGGGTCACAGGCAGTTCCATGCAGAGCTTGTAAGCAGGAAGGTAGTTGAACTTTCCTCTAAACAATTTGGGTGTTGAGAATACCCATGGGCATTGATGGTTGTATCTAACTGCAGATTGTATACGGGCCAAAGTATCTAGTTCAAGTATCTTTTTTGAGGTGTAGTCCTTATATTCAGGGTTCAAAGGATAATCTGTAAAGTAGACAGGGCCAAAGGGAACACTTGGAGGACATAAATTTGCCGGCAGAGGGACAGGAGGGCTGAGAGATCTTGTACTGAATTGATAGATGGCAAATACAAAATACAGCAGTAGCAAGTAAGCCAAAATAACATAACCTTTATTCAAAAATGGCAATAAGGTTTGAGCACAGAATCTATAGGTGTGACAGAAATTGCTGGATAGTAAGAAGCTATCTCCAAGTGGTGGAGAATCACCACCAAAATCCACATGATGTTAATGATTAACCACCAACACAGCTTCAGATACCGCTTTGTAAAATTCCAAATGAGATACTAGGGTTAAGTAAAATAATCAACCCTAACCAAAGTAGCCCAAGATAAATAGCCTGTGAAAGCATCAGAGTGTCTTCAGAATAAAATTCAGGACATTGAGAGATAACCAGATTTTCAGTTTTGAAGGCAGGTGGAATAGCCCCAAGATTGGCAGGCATGGGATTAACATTGGGCAGAGTTGACGACAAAGTGCCAACAGCAGGGCCCCATCTTCCAGTGATGATCTGGCTGAGAATAAGATTGTAGGGGATGTAGCGTAACAACCCAACTACAGTATGTATTTGAAATTAAAGTTAGACTAAGGGATATATGATTTTATTGAGTAAAATTTTGGGGAAATTCAACTCTTAAGAGTTGAAACAGTGAAAAAGATTCAATATATATCAAAATTCAACTAAGTAATACTGCTTGGATCCTGGGCTCCTATTCCTTCCACATTGTCAAATGCATATCTAGTCCAGGTTGTAAAGAACCCTTGAGTGACCAACTTCTGACAACCATGCTGATAAATAAGATCATATCAGGTGACCCTCAAATTATGTCAATTTATCAATGTGAACTTACAGGGGGGAATTGGATTCAACCGGAAAACTGGAGCAGCCGTAACCCATTTTCAATCAACTGTTTGATTCAAGTCTGTTAAATCAGTCAATTTTGTTAAAGGTTTCTTGGTTTTCTGTGCTTTCCTACTCAGCCAAATAATCTCTGGCATTATGGAACTTACTGTGACATTACCCTCTGCTTTAGCCCGGGGAACAATACCACCATCTGGAAGATGGGACAAGGAGAAGTTCTTGTGGGAAGGGGAAGTTTCATTGCAGCTAAGGTAAGCTCAGGGTGACCAATGGCGGTTGGATTGCAATTATAAAACTCTTGGATAAGATCTGGGGAATTGGAACAATCATAGTGGATAACCCACAAATTTTTAGTTTTGGGATAACCCTTCCACTATACCAAATATTCCAGTTGCTGTCAATTCTTATGGGAAGCCAAAATACAATTTAACTCATACTCAGGTTCTCCTTCCACAAGAATGGGCTGGGAAGAAGGAGTATCAGTACCCTTAAAGGGAGTAAGTAAGCATTCATGAAAGGTGTGGAAAATCTTAAAAGCGGGGGTAAATCTAGCCAATATGCAGAGGGACCAATTTGTTGTTTGACTTTGAAGGGACCAACTTGCTTAGGACCTAACTTGCAACATGGGACCTTCAACTTCATATTATGAGCATCAACCATGACTAGATTGCCTTGCCTGTAGATAGGATCTTCCTGGCGCTTGCAATCTGTATATTCCTTGTAAGTTGTCACAGCAGCAGTAAGAGTAACCTGAATCTCCTGATGAACCTGCTTCAATGCAGCAGCTTGGTCAGTTGAAGCTTCTACATTGCTAACCAAACAAGGGCCCATGTTGGATGAAGGATTGTAACCTATATTGGCATAGAATGGCAAACCTGAGTCAACTTATGTGAGGCGTTATTATATGTGAACTCTGCCATGGGTAGGTTAGCACACCAGTCATCTTGTTGTGCATTAGTGTAGCAGCATAGGTAGACCTCCAAACTTTGGTTTACCCTCTCTGTTTGTCCATTGAATTGGGGGTGAAAAGCTGTGGAATGGCACAATTTGATACCCAAAATTCCAGTAAAAGCTTCCCAGAACTAAGCAATTGATTGGGTCCGCAATCACTCACAATCTCCATTGGGATGCCATGCAGGGAGAAGATTCTATTCACAAAAAGCCTAGCTGTCTCCACCAAAGTAATTGTGGTTGATAAGGGAACAAAGTGTGCCATTTTTGTGAAGCAATTGACCACCATCATTATTTCATTAAACCTGTTAGAATTTGGAAGTTCTCTGATAAAATCCACTGATAATGACGTCCAGGGCCCTGCAGCTGGTTTTAAAGGAACCAACAAACCAGTAGTCTTGTTACTGCTTGCCTTAGACCAAACACATACCAGGTAGTATCAAACATAAGCCGCCACCTGCACTGTCAAACCTTTCCAAGAAAACTGTTGGCAAATTAGCTTCACCATTTTTCCCCCTGGGTGGCCTGCCGCGGGACAGGTGTGATAGGCCTCCATGATTTCATCCCAAATGGTTCCCTCTGGAACCCACAAGCAGCCTTGATGATATAGAATAGGTCCTATCTTGTGATGACCCTGCTTCTGACCCACTGGATGTGCACAGGCTAGTTCTAGTAACCTATCATAACTCTTGGACAGAGTCTGCAAAAACTTAACTTTGGAATATAAGTCTAAGTCTGCACCCTTGGTTAAGGACATGATAGCAAGTATAGCAGGCAGAGTTAATACAAAAGGAACCACAGCCTTGTTTGGAATCAAAGTGTGCATGTTAAACTTGACATCCATGCCAGCATCTGGGAGATGAAAAGGATTTCTGCTCAACATATCTGCCAAGTGATTATCAATTCCCTTAATAAACTCATAGCAGAACTTGTATCTTGTCAGATCACCATGCCATCTGGATTGGCAACCTGAAAAAACCCTGTGTTAACAATAATACAGAAGCGCTTTATGGTTGGTCCTTAATACAAACAGATGACACACTGACATGAGATGGTGATGGCAATGCTTTAAAGATTCCACAACTGCCAACAATTTCTTGTTGTAAATCAAGTAATTACGTTCCCAAGTGTGACAGATCCAGGTCCAACCAGTCCATCCTACCATTATCATGCCCTTGACTCTTATTGTCATTACCTTCCTGTGACAAAGCTTTGAGGAGCTTTGCCTCCAGGGAGGCAATTTTATGGGACAACACTTTGTTATCATCCCGCCAACGGGCCATGATCTCAACACTCTTTTCCTCCCTTGCCCTTAAAGCCTCAATTTCACAATTTGCCTTTGCTTTCACTTGTTGTAAGATTTTGTCAAATCCTACTAATAGGTTCCAGGAATCCCATGCATAGATTTGGTTTCCTTGGGCAGGAGTCCCTTCTTTTACAAAGTAATTGGAGTGTAACTCTTTGAACGCAGCCTTTGCTTCCACCAAGGGCTCCTCAGGCACAGTCTTGGTGACCTCCAAGCTTGCCCAAGCTTCCTCCAACAAACTTGTAGGAACTTCTTTCCTGGCAGCAGCGGTTTCCACGCAAAGTACTCCAAATTTGGCCCTTTCAAAATTTAACAAAGAAGACATAATAATTGAAAAGGTAGTTGAGGGGAAAGCGTCAAAATTGAAAATATATCTTTATTAAAAATTAGCTGTTTTTGCTTATATACCATTTGGGGCATATTTGGCTGAAAACCTCTCCAGTTCCTGAATCAACCTATGATTCATATCACGTGGCTTATGACATTCAAGTCATCCAAACCTAGATCTTCACCTAAAAGATCTTCACACTTCTCAACCTATGAGAACCAACCTACAATGAGAATGAGTCACCTGACGCCATTTATCTCAATGTATTGATTCAGCATGGAGCTTCCTCAGCTCCCGGCGCCAAAGCCCTGTGGAATCTATGTATTCTAAATCCAGATCTTTACATAAAAGCTCTTCACACTTCTCAACCTATGAGAGGATGCCTAGATCATTCCAGAATCACCTGACTCTTTGCAGTGGAATGTCTTGTTTTGGCTTGAAGCATTCCAAGCTTCCCTTTTTACCCTAGGTATCAATCAACCTTCAAGGGGAATTAACTGGTTTGAGACACCTAGTCTCCAAGATTGATTTGACCAATCTTGCCTTAGTTTTGTCAATTAGTACAGCCTAACTACAAACTACATTCTGTTCTTTTATTAAATATAGATAACAAGTTTCCAGGAATCTTTATCTGAAGAATTCCAGTCAACCTATCTACATAAAATAAACAACAAAAACAGAACACTGTATATTTTGGAGTATTTATTCAGCTAAATACTTAATAGTGACTGTTGTATGGTCACACCAAGCCTTCATCTTCCAGGAGAAATACCCTACAGGTATCTCAACATCATTGCTAGTGGTTTGTAATAACACATCAGCCACATCATATTTAGAGGCATCTGTGGAGACCACAAAAGGAAGGTCAGGATACACATGTCTCAATATTTGAAGACAACAAAAGAGCCTTGACTGCTGCAAACGCTTCTGCACACTCAGGTGTCCAGGTCAAAGTTGTCTTTCTGCTAGCTGAATACAAGGGGGCAGACACTTCAGACAAGTTAGGAGTGAATTTTTTCAAGAAATTACAGATAACCAAGAAACTACAAATCTGGGATACTGTCACAGGCGTAGCATACTCTCAAACTGCTGCTTCCTTGTCAGGAGCAATAGTTTGATCATCCTCAAAGATAATATTACCCAGAAAGGTAAACTTACATTTGAAGAATTCACACTTAATCCATTTGATGATCAAATTATCCTTGAGGATGCGCTCTACAACTGCTGACAGGTTGGCCTTATGTGACTCCTCATCTGTAGAGAACACCAAGATGTTGTCCATGTACACAATGGCGCATAAACCCAGGAGATTCCCCAAGACCAAATCAACTAACTTCCAAAAGAAAGCTGGAGCATTCTTCAATCCAAAAGGTATAACACAGAACTGGAAGATACCCTTCTTAGTTCTTAATGCCACAACTATTACATTCATTCTGCAATCCTAATCTGGTTAAACACATTCAACAGATCAAGTTTCAAGAATACCTTTGCCTTCTCAATACACCAAGAAATTTGTGCCTCAAGAGGCAAAGGGTTTGGGTCAGGGATTGTGATGTGGTTCAAATTTCCATAGTCAACACAAGGTCTAAGAGACCCATCAGATTTTTGAGCAAACAACAATGAAGAGCATATTGACAAAGCCTTCTTAAAGATGTATTCTTTTGCCAACATGTCCTGAGTCCACTCCTCCAAACATGTGTCCTCCTTCAAGTTCAAAGGGTAAATAGGAGACACAATATAAATCAGATCAACAGTAACCTTAAAATCAAAGTCAAACTGAGTGTTCTTGGGAAGGACCTCACCCTTATTGGCATCAAATGCCGCAGACCAGAGTTGAAGGCATGCTGGTAAATCCAAACTCACGGGTGTGGGAATAAGAACCAACTGGATTGTCTGGGAAGACTGCTCTAATTCTGACATACCCAACAACAGAATACAAATGTTTGTGCCTGAAGAGTGGTCCACTTGTAGCTCATTCTCTTTTAACAGGGCCAGTACATTATGGTCCTGCCACCAGCCCACTCCTAAGAGGATAGGATACATAAGAGTAGAGCATATGGAAAACCTTGTGGTAAAAGCTTGACCCACAACTACAAATGTCACCGGTTTATTAAGCTGGAAAGAGGGAAATGTTTGACAGTTTCCACCCCTAACCAGCATTCCAGGATGATACTTGAGTTTCAACAGATATGAAGTCTAAACACTCATGAATTTCTCAGAAGCACCTGTATCCAACAGAATGGCAAGTCAGAAGACAGTTTGGCCGTTATTGATGCTACCATAAAATAAGAAGTAATCAGAAGTAAATTTATTTGCTGCAAATGATGCAACCTCAGCAAGATCCTGCTTCTATTAAGTGGTACAGACAGCAGCTAAGGAGGCAGAGTGCTCCTGAAAATAACACTCAATTATTTCTTGGACAGAATCAGGAAGGACAGGAGAATCACAATCAATATGGACAAGTGATAACTCCTTGGAATTGACTACCAAAGACTTTGCAGGTACAGCGTGCTATAGCATAGCCAACAAACTTTTGGTCCAGCCAACATTGGAGCTTTGTTTATGTTGTGTTTGACTCCTGGGGACAACATCCAGAAGGACATGATGGGAAATCTTTATAACATAAGATTTGAGGTTTGAAGCTAGCCTTGGGTTAGCCTTCAGGGCAAAATTAAGGGCACATAACTTAATTTCCTGTAATATAAAATGTGGAATTACTTTTGGATAAAAGGAAAGGAAAAATCTTGAAGAATATTAAAGCCAATACAAATGTGGATAAACTTGTCTTTATTAGGAGAAATGATTCTACTTAAATAGTAGACAAGGGTCAATGATCACTCATTGGGTAGACAGAGTGGCAGAGGGGGTCACGTTGGGGTGAAGTCATACCAGGATCAATCAAGGGCTGGTATGATAATCCAGAATGGGTGGACATTGGAACAGACCCATTTACAGAAGGTGAGGAATTTCTGCAGTCAAAAGCAAAACTAACCAAATCTTTGCATTTATCACTATTCAAAAGACATATCAAAATAGCATTAATGGCGCAATTTCCAACAGTTTACCTTGGTGGGTTTATTCAAAGTAGCCAATTGCAACTGAGAAGACACACAGGGAGAGCAATCTCAACTCTGACTAGATGAAGCCACCGCAGAACAGGTACCAGAAAACAGGAGCGTGCAGAGGCTTTGGCCTCAATTTCCATAGCAGCTTGTTTGGAAGTTGACAGATTTGAGACCAGAGAAAGAATTTCGCTTACCAGGGCCTCAGTTGTGGTTAACAGGGAATCCCAAACTGCCAAATACTGGGCATTCTGGTCAACTTCTAACCACAACACTGAGAGTTAATTAACTTCAGGAACATCAATTGTACAGCAGTAGACAAGAAACTGAGGAAGGAATATCAAGAGCGTAGTAGTATCCTGTTGGAAGGCGTACAACTTGTGATATACTTTGAGTTCCTCAACAGATACACACATATTTTTTAACAAAGGGTACAGATATGCACTTTCAGTTAAAATACATGGATTGTACTCCACTGCGGACAACAAATATTCACAAGCATCCTCTGAGACCTTTGTCATCACATGGTAAATTTGAGATTTGTGACTAAGGCTAGAACTGGAATAGAATGATAAAGCCAAAAAAACTTCACACAAAATTTCATCAGTGGGTGGAGCAGGAAAATAATCCAGGCACCAAAATAACATGGCACAGCAGAAATAAGAAACAGATGATCCAGTATTAACAACTGTTACCAGAGATGGAAACCATAAATTAAAGAAAATTCCAAACTGAAAACTCAGAAAAGAACTGATGCAAATAAACATGATAAACACAGATATCTCAACAGAACAGGAGAAAAGAAACAAATTCATGACAAACTGCTTCAAAAAACTCATATGTAGAAGAGTTGAGTAATGTGACAGAAATTGCTGGATAATAAGAAACTGTCTCCACGTGGTGGGGAATCACCACCTAAATTTACATGGAGTTAATGATTAACCACCAATGCAGCTTCAGATACCGTTTTATGAAATTTCCAAATGAGATACTAGGGTTAAATAAAATAATTAACCCTAACCAAAGTAGCCCAAGATAAATAGCCTTTGAAAGCATCAGAGTGTCTTCAGAATAAAATTCAGGACATTGAGAGATAACCAGATTTTCAGTTTCAAAGGAAGGTGGAACAACTCCAAGATTGGAAGGCATGGGATTAACATTGGGCAGAGTTGACAACAAAGTGCCAACAGCAGGGCCCCATCTTCCAGTGATGATCTGGCTGAGAATCAGATTGTAGGGGATGTAGCATAACAACCAAACTACAGGATGCATTTGAAATTAAAGTAAAACTAAGGGATATATGATTTTATTGAGTAAAATTTTGGGAGGACTCAACTCTTAAGAGTTGAAACAGTGAAAATTATTCAATATATATCAAAATTCAACTAAGCAATACTGCCTGGATCCTAGGCTCCTATTCCTTTCACATTGTCAAATGCATATCTAGTACAGGTTGTAAAGAGCCCTTGAGTGACCAACTTCTGACAACAATGCTGATAAATAAGATAATACCAGGTGACCCTCAAATTACGTCAATTGATCAACGTCAACTTACAGGGGGAATCAGATTCACCCGGAAAACTGGAGCAGCTATAACCCATTTTTGATCAACTGTTTGATTCAAGTCTGTTAAATCAGTCAATCTCATTAAAAGTTTCTTGGATTTCTGTGCTTTCCTACTTGTCTGTCTAATCCCTGGCATTATGGAACTTACCATGAATATAGGCATATATAGCATCCTGCCTCCAAACTTAGTATTTTCCATAAGGGCTTCATCTAAATTTGGTAAAAATGCGGGCAGGTGGCCAGTTGGCCTGGGTACAGGAGTAGCAAAATGGCACCTCAGCTGGATGTTCTCTCATTGGTTGGAATATCCAAATTGGTCACTTGACTTTCTTAATTTTGGGCTGTGGTCACGGGGTCAGGCCTAAAGCCTGTGTTTTCTTTGGCAACTGAATTTAATTGGTTACTCAAAAGGACTTCAAGTTCATGAAATTCACAGAGAAACCTTCTTTGCCTTCATTAGGCAATTAAAGAAGCTCCTCCTCAGGCACCACTATGGTCAAGCCTGCACTGGTATTCTGACTTTAGGACTTAGCAGGAGCTTCAGCTTGCAGAGGCTCAGTCCCAAGAAAACGCAGGCTGGCGGCCTGCAGGAATTCAGGGTCAGAGTTCAAATCCCACATCTGGGCCCAGTTTTCCAGGGGGAAAGAATTTTAAATCTTGACATGGGCGTGATAAAACCAAAAAAAACTGATTAAGAAATAAAAATTCTATAATTGGGATATTGGGTGGGTAAAACTCTAATTAAATATTCATATTCAGATAAAAAAGCAAAAATTAAAAACCAGTGTTGTGGTGATCCACATGTGTGTTGTTTTGCAGGTGAGGGTTGATTTGGCTTCAAATAAAGACAATATGCTGAAGAGTGACACTGTGTGGTTAGCTGGTGATGCTGTAAGCTAGTAGGTAACATAGGGCTACTAGGGGTAAGTAGAGTGAGCCTAGTAGGTAACATGGGACTACTAGGGTAAGTAAAGCCTGGCTGGTAGGTAACATAGGACTACCAGAGGCAGATGTTGCCTCCACCCAGCAGGAGAAATTGGCTGCTATGGGCTATAGTGCTTCATCTTGCAGGAAACTGTGGCTGCAGAAGGGTGAAGACTGAAATAGCAAGAAGGGAATTTTTTCTGTCTGGGGGGAGTAGGTTTTGGACCCCTGGTGGGTAACGAGGGCTGCCAGGGAGGGGAAGAGCTTTGAGGACTCTACGTACCCTAATACGCTTACAAGAGGTCTGTGAGCAAGCACCCTACCTAACGGACTAGTAGGGTGTCCTTGTTTATGCCCCTATGGGAGCTTTGAGGGAACCCAAAGTGAGCATTGTAGGGCATAGATTTGCTCAGAGGTGTCACCAAGGTGGTTTGCTTGGGGAAGCAAGCTGCAGAACTTGGTGTGATCAGGCCTCTGGAAAGTAGAGCTGGTTACTCTGCAACTGAAAGCCCAGACTTAATCACCTGGGTGAGTAAAGACAACACATAGACATTGATCTATGGTTGAATGGCCTAAGTGTATTGCCACTTGCAAGGGCTCAGTCAAACTCCAGCTCAATATAGACTTGTGCCTGGGTCTACAAGTTCTGGTAATGGGGACTGAGATAAAGAACTGAAGTGGTTCACAGAATTAACAGAGAAGACTAGCAAGAGGGACTGTTTGATCACAGCAAAGGCTAGTTGACGGACTTTTAATTCATATTGAATTGTGGGAACTAATATGGTTCAGTGTGTAGAAGGAACAAAGGAGGTTCCTAGTGAGGATTGGTTGAGGAACTGGTGGAGGATAAGCTGAAGGACAAGAAGATTATGATGCAGGACTAGCTGATCATAATGCAGGATGGCCAAAGGACCAGAAGTTTGTGTTGAAGGACTTAAGAGCTGAGAGGATGTGAGTTAAGGACCAGGAGATAACCTGAAGGAACTAGCCAGACTGGATACAGAGGCTGGAAGAACTGGTTTAGTGTCTTTTAAGAGAAAAATGGATAAAAAAGCAGTTAAATAATAATTAAATACTGCCTGATTATGATTAAAAAGGAGTTAATATCATTTAATGAAAAGAAAGAGGAGAAAAAATAATATATAGTTTGTTAGAACTATAAATTTATTTAAAAAGAAGAATTAAGGAAGAAATGAGCTAGAAAGAAGCTGGAAATAAAACGGAGAAACTGTGAGAGAAAAAGAGCAAATTTTGCCAAGAACAACTAGGAGAGGCAAAAAGACAAGCAGCAAGCGGGTTTGAAGTTGCAAAACATTGAGAGAAACACAGAGAAACACAAAGAAAGGTTGTAAAATTGAGGGGTCAAAATTTGCCTAAGTAAAACATATGTGGAAGCGCTCGAGATTTGCTGGGGAAACATGATGGGAAGTATGGCAAAACTGTTTGAAACACAGAGCAGTTGTTTACCTGGAGTAAGACAGCATTGAGTTCAAACCAGGGTCAAGAGCAAGTCATCCAGGGAAACCTTTTTGGCAAAACCGTTGAATCAAGGCGTGTGATTGGCTGTAAGCCAAAGTCTATTTGATCAGTGTTTTAAGGGCTTTAACTAAGAGTTAAAGCCTAAAAAATGAGGAGCAGAAGCAGAAAATTCAGGGATTTCATTGGCTGAAGTAATTTTTGAAGTTTAATATATTATAGAAGGAGAAAAACTGGATAGTTTAAACTTTAAAAAACCAGAGTTCTAAGAAAGGTTTTTGGTCTGAAACAAGGGGCTATAAAACAGAGCTATCTGAGACTCTTCAGGGACTGGATCAAGTGGATTACAAAGGCCACAAGAGCTACAGAAGGAGCCAAAGACTAAGAGTAGGAAGCCAGAGCTAGGAACAGACTTCAGGAGCCCAAGATTAGAACACAGGAGCCCAAGACCAAGAGCAAGGAGCAGGAGCCAAAGACCAAGTACATGGAGTCCAAGAGATTGTTAAAGGACTCCAAGTACTGGTACAAACTCTCATTATTCCCTATCCCAAGGCCATATATCAGAAGGCTTCTAAGGGATCTTCCTTCTGACTGTGAATAAAACGCCTATTACAACCCCTACCCAAATTTTCTGCAATAACAGAATATAAGTTCTATGAGTCAATTACACCACATTTTCTATCCTAGCCCAGGGTACAAGAAATTCTATTGCTTAGGGTGCAGAAAGTTTGCCTCTAGTAAGTTTGCCCAGGAGGAGTGGGAAAAGGTGACTAGGAGTCTCAAAATGACAGATAGAGGAAGGGAGTTTATTGGGGGAGAGTTTGCTAGACTATTACATGATTGGTATCAGCCTACAGAAGGGCTGGCGCCTGCCAAAGTACAAGTGTATGGTGGAGACGCTTGCCTAGTGATTGGAAAGGTACTGGAAGAGTTTGCTCTTAAACATGCCAAGTATAAGCTCCTAACCAACCATTCACCACTGTTGGAGAATGACAACTCCTCTAAGCTGGTCCCTGGCTATGAACCAGGACACACTTTGGGGACAGGTGACCAGGAACCCCACAAGTGTATAGCTTAATTAAGTATTATTAAGTATTTTATTAAATTTTAAAATGGAAGGTACACAACAACAGAGTGATAATGCACCCGTTGTGCGTTGCGGGTGTGGTTGCCCCACGGGCCAAAGAACAGAGTTAGTGCAATGCAAGTGCCTACTTAGGAAGGAGACAGAAGAGGAGAGTTCAATAGTGATGCTGCACTGACACAGCTGGTTCAAGGAGCACAAGCTGCTAGGATGCAGAGCATCAACCCTCAGGTCCCCAAGCTGATCCACAAGCCCATTAAGGTTACCACAACCAAAACAGCCAGGAACAAAGAGATTGAACTTACCTCCTATGTGCTTGATGCTGTATACCGCCAAGAGTTGATCCCATCAGCTATGATGGAGAAGGTTAAGACTGTGCTTGTCACTACCTATGAGTCTTATGTCAGTGATGGAAACCAGGACAAGGACAAGGATCCTGAGTTCTACAGAACTGATGAGGGGCAGTTAGTGTTAAAGAAAGTTGCTGTGTTCTACACCAAGGTACCCATGCCTTGCAAGCCTATCACCAATCAGGATCCTGGCTTGTCTGAACCCGCAAAGCCCGCTCAGAAGCGTATTCCTTATATAAAGCACATCATCATTCTCTGGCTCATGCAGTAATCTGGTGACTACAAGGCAGCTGCAGATCTTGTTGGGGTGGATCCCAAGTACACCTCCAAGACATTCAACATCTTCATTAACACAGGTCAAGTCCTTGTTGCAGAGAAATCCTTGTGTGTGTTTACCATGCTTACCAAGGAGCACAAATGGGCAATCCACCACTAGATAATCCAAGGCTGCCATCTTTAACTGGAAAATATACAGGCCATGGTCAAGTCTACTTTTGGGGTCAAGGCTTTGATTCCTTTTATTACCATCTGGTGAAGGATCTGCGCTTTTCTTAAAAAAAACTTGGGGTATCTCCCTATAACAGAAAGAGCCCAACCAATATTTAGACCTGGAAAAAATACGCTGAGGCGTACACTGCCCTCAAAGCCAAGGGGACAGTCAAATTCTACTACATTGATAAATCAGCATTTTCCTTGTCAATGAGCAATGGGTATGGGTATGTCCCAAAAGGCTCAAATGACGGAATGGCTTGGCGTGCTGAAGTCTGCACCACAGCCTATTCAATGGTGGCTCTCCTCAGTCCAAAGGGGGTCAAGCTCTATCAAATGATACTAGGCTTCCACAACAGCCTTACCTTTCCAGCATTTCTCCAATTGGTCCAGGAGCACCTGAGGCGCACAAGCCTGGGCTGCACCAACGTAATTGTGCTGGACAATGTTGGCCTGCACAAGGTGGCAGATATTCTTGAGGAATTTACAATGATTGATACAGGCATTGCAGTGGGCCCCTGACTATTGGTCATGTCTAATTTGCGCCTTCTCTTCCTCCTTGCCTATTTGCCCTTCATAAATCCCATAAAGGAGGTCTTGGGTGGCTCAAGCAAGCCGTCAAGTGAGGGAACTCAACTGGGACCAAGGACCTCTTTGATTTTCTGAAGGCCAGGATCTACACCCTTCCAGCTGAGACCATGGCCAAATTCTATGGCCACACTGATTTGTTCATTCCCGCGTGCTTTATCCAACAGCCAATCAATTAAAGGCTTATTGTTTCAAACTTTTTTATATTATCTAATTTACTATTTTAGATTTATGGATTATTGCCATGGCCTATACCAGAGTCTGGTTGGGCTTCTGTAGGGGAGGCAGGCCAGGCCTAGAAGGCCAAGTACACAATAGGCGCAATCCTGACTAGATAGTTGACTGTAGTAGCTAGGGAACACCAACTCCCAGTATAGGGAACGGCCTGGTTGGCCAGCCTCAATACTGTGATATAGATAAAACCCAACTTACTAAAGTCCTGGGCAGAAGGCACAATTGGCAGGGGGGAGTAGAAGGAACCTCCAGCATGGAGGGAAAAAATATCCCTCTTGGTGGCCAGGAGGAGCAGATGCATGAGTTTTTAAAGCATAGTGGAGATACAAATAAATGCAAACAGAATAGTTATATTGGTGCAAAAGTAGATAGATATTGAAAGAAAATAAGGAATCCTGAGCATAAAGTTGTTTTATTTTAAGATGTCAACAGTGAGGAGGGCTTCTCCTCCTCACTACTTATACTTACTGGTAGCTTTATGGCTTTTGTGCCACCAGAGAGCTGATGGCATCAATTCCAGTTGAAATTTACAATTTTCACTGGAATTTGCGTACTTGGGCCAGGGGGTGGGTGCTCATTGGTTGGTATAACATGAAACTTTCTTGAACTTCAGCATGCCAAGGTGCCACAGTTATTTATAGATCCTGCAAGCAATTGAGCGCCCAATTGCACAATCAAGCAATCACAGCTCCCAATGTATCATTTCTAGATAGTTGAGAGGCCCAAATTTGATAGTAGAGTCAAAGCCAGGGATTTGAGGCTCATGTGCCTCTCAAATCCTGGGCCATTTGTTAGTCAAAAGGGGGGTTTTCTTGCTCTGAGAGATACTTTTTATGAGCTTTCAAGCTGTGGAGTTTTTTTGCCTCTAGGATGGCCAGATGATTGTCCAGGGCTTTCTGGGCCCTGACAGAGGCTCTTTATTCCAAGGCTTTTATTCTTTCAGCTGAGTAGCAGCATTCTCCAGGTTATATTCTGGTTCCCAAGTATTCTCTTTGTTGGGGTACCCTTTCCATTTTACCAGAAAGTGAGGTTTTTGATATTGAAGTTTGTGTCCTAGGATGGCTTCAACCTTGTGTTCTGTGAAGCTTCCTACTTTGATGGGTGGGGGAGCTGTTCTCACTATCTAGTGCGGAAGAGAAGCTTTTTTTGATAACAGGAAGCAGTGGAATACATCATGAATCTTTCATCTGGGGGGGCAGTTACAGTTGGTAGGCTACAGTACCAACGTGTTGTAAGACTTTGTAAGGACCTGTTTGTCAGGGGCTCAAGCTAGCGCAAGAGGCAGTGGTCTTGATATTCTTTGCGCTGAGGTGCCCAAGGTCTCCTACTTCAATTGGGGGGCCAGGGCTTCTTTTCTTGTTGACAAAGTACTTGTATACTTGTACTGCTCTTCTCAGGTTCTGGGCACATTCTTCTTTGCATATTTGGATGTTGCTGTACTAATTACGTCCTTCTGAGTTTTTGACTTCCTCTGTGGGAGGGGCGTCACATGTGGGGTTGAATCTGTAGTTGGCTTTGAAGGGGGACGTAACAATGGAGCTGTAGTCTTGGTTGTTGTCCGCAAATTGAGCCATTGGTAGGTGTGTTACCCAATTTTTCTGTTCCAAGTTACTGTAGCATTGTAAGTACTGTTTAAGTACCTGGTTTACTCTCTCATTCTGTCTGTTGCTCTGGGGGTGATATGCAGTAGACAAGAATCTTTTTATTCCCAATTCCTTTAGGATTTGGGCCCAAAACTTGGAGGTGGATTGTGGGCCTCTGTCTGAGACCACTTCTTGTGGGAGTCCATGGGTCATGAATACTTGGTTTTGGAATAGGGTGGCAGTTTCCTTTGCCTTTAATTTGGTTGTTGTTGGAATGAAGTGAGCCATTTTGGTGAAACAATTGGCAATTAAGAGGATGGCATTGAATCTTTTTGAATTAGGTATTTCCACAATATAGCCCATTGATACTGACTTTCACGGACCTTCTGCAATCTGAAGGGGTTGTAGCAATCCTTCTGGCTTTCCTTGCTTAGGCTTGGTACGTCCACATGTCTTGCAACCACTGAGGTATCCTTCAATTTCTGGCTTCATACTGGGCCACATTTAGGTTCTCTGGATCCCTTTGAGAGTCTTTGTACACCCAGGGTGTCCTGACATGGGGGGTTGTGGTATTCCTTCAGTATCTCTAAGCGCAGTGGGCCTTCTGGTATGTAGATGCGTCCATGTAGTTGTAGGGTGTTTCCATGTAAGGAGTATCCTGTTTGGTAAAATTGACTGTTGATATCTTTCTTTAAGTCTTCCATTATAGAGATGCAGTGCTGGTCTACAGTCTGAGATAGTTGGATTTCTTCCCTTCTACTGGCTAGTCCCAGGAATAGGAGCATTGGCTCAATCATGTTGGGAGACAGCAAGGACTTAGTGTTGAATTCTGAAATCTCTTTAGTACTAGGGAAAATGTCTGCTCTTTGGCTTAGGGCATCAGGTAAAATGTTGATCTTAACAGGTTTGTAGCTGATTGATAAGTTGTAGTCTGCTAGGAATAGGGCCCATCTAGCTTGGAGCATATTCAGTTGTCACAGTTTGAAGAAGTATGTCAGGTTCTTGTGATTGGTCATGATTATCACTGGGTGGTTGGCGTCACACAAGTATCTTCTCCAATGTTTCAAGGACTGGATGATAGCAAGCATCTCTTTGTTGTAGATGGGGTAGTTCAACTCAGGTGGGGTGAACTTCCTCAAGTAGTAAGCTACAGGGTGCAGCTTAATATCATGCCCCTCCTGAAGCAACACTCCTCCCAATGCAAAGTTGGAGGCGTCTGTTTCCACAATGAAGGGCTTATTGTAAACTGGCATTGTCAAGACAGGGGCAGAAACAAAGGCATTTTTCAGCAACTCAAAGGCAGATTTGGTGGCGTCATCTCACACAAAGGGGTGTTTCTCAGAGGTAAGGCGGGTCAAGGGCAGGCAGATAGAAGAAAAATTTTGGGCAAATTCCTGGCAGAATTTTGCCAGGCCCAGGAAGCTTCTGACCTCCTTGCAGTTATTAGGTTCAGGCCATGACTTCATGGCCTCTATTTTGTTGGGTGTCATTGCAAAACCTCTTTTCAGTACATTGTAGCCCAAGAACTCTACTTCCTCTTGGAAAACTCACATTTATGGAGTTTAACAAATAGTCCGTGTTTCTTGAAGTGCTGTAGAACAGCTTGAAGGAATTCAACATGTTCTTTGGGGGTACAACTGTAGATGAGTATGTCATCTAATTAGGCTATACAACACTGATCCTTGAGTCCTCCCAAGACCACGTCCACCATAGTTTGAAAAGTGCTAGGTGTGTTTCACAATCCAAACAGCATAACCAAGTATTCATAGATACCTTGTTTAGTCTTGAAAGCAGTCTTCCATTTGTCACCAGGACTGATCTGGATCTGGTTAAAGGCATCCCTCAAATCAATCTTTGAGAAGAAATTGGCTCCTGAAAGCTGATCTGAGAGGTCTTTGGCATTGGATACAGGGTATCTGTTTTTTACAGTGATGCTGTTTAGGTCCTGGTAATTGACACAAGGACGTAGGTTGCCACCTTTATTTTTAACAAATAGAAAATGGGATGAACAAGGAGATTTAAAGACACATATATTCCCTTCTTCAACATCTTGTTCAAGTACTCCCTAAGGGCAGCTTGTTCCTTCATGTTACAGCTGTAGAAAGGTCCATGCTTAGGTTGGGTTTCTGGGAGGAGTTCAATAGCGTGATCAAACTGGATGTGTTTAGGCAAGGCAGTGGCTTCTTCTTCTGAGAAGACAGACTCCAAAGGCATCAAACATTTTGGGATCTCAGCTTTGCAGGATTTCATGGTTATGTTGTTTAGCTCAGGGGTCTGCTGAGGGTTCAAGCAGGGAACCTCTAAGGTTTGACTCTCATGAGTAACAGTCACCTGATGGTTCTTATAGTCCAAGTTCAATTGGTGGTCAACCCACCATTCAAACCCTATCACTACAGGTTTTGGAAGCTTCTCCATGATGTGGAATCTAGTGGGCAGGAGTTTCCCATTTAGCTTTAGGGAGACAGACTCTTTGCTTTTTTGGGACAGGTCTGTTGTCTTGTTACACAAAGTTACCAGTTGGGAGTTCCTCTGGATTAAAACCCAGTTTCTCAGCTAGGCTACATTCCATGTAGTTGAGGATTGACCCCACTGTCTAGGAGGGCTACAGTGTTCACCTCATGGTCATGGTAACAAAAAGTGGTATAAATTATAGGATAAGACTAGGAAGCATTGTTTATTGCTGAAATGGTGGCTCCTTGGGTTCTGTTGGAGCAGCTAGTGCAATCCTTAGATAAGTGGCCACTGTCAGGAATGACAACTTTGATGCTCCTAAATCTCAAAATACGGAACCAGAGTTGAACCCTGGGCAAAACCCTTTGCAGACCGCCAGACCCATGGAAGAGGAACCCAATAACCCACTACTGTTTGATAAAGTTATTACCAGCCTGCCAGGACCTAAACCCTTAGCTGTCCCGCAGGATTCTGCAAGCAAACCGCCAATGCAAGATGCCAAGAATTTTCCTGAGGTGCCAACACCTGACACTGGCAGTTTGCTCAGTGAAATACGCAAGTTTCTCCATGTGAGTTATTCCAAACTCTCCTAAAGTCCTGGGGGAGGCACTGAACCCAAGGAGGCACCCAATACCCAAATCAACAAACAGAAGGATTTGAAGTCTTCTCATCCTGAAGCAGCCAGTGGAAAACCGCCAGTGCCAAGCGCCACACTGCCATCTGAGACCCCCAATGCCAACCTGCTCAAGCCCAGAAAGCCCGACAAGGTAGTGAAGCCTGGCAGTGTGGTATAAATACCTACCAGGCCAAGATCAACCCCCATTGTCATTTTTAAATAAAGGTTATGAGATATTGGTTTCCCAATCATTACTGTATTTTATTCTTGTCATCTGCCAGTTAACTCAAAGATCATCTGACCCCCCTGCCAGCCCGCCAGCTATGTACTGCCCACCTGGTGCTCCCTTTGGTCCTGTCCATTTCACAGAGCACCCCTTAAAGCCTGAGTACAAGGACTACACCGCTGACTTATACTAGCCCAGGATCCCTTGGTCAGAACTACAGAGTTAACCAGATACAACCGAGAAGGCCCTTGGTACATTACCAAACTCTGCCTGTTCAGAGATAAATACAGCTTCCTTCCTGCCTACCAAATGGACATGGAACCACCTGTCACCCCCAAACCAATGCCTGCTTCCGCCGCCAAACTCCCCCTTGACCATACCAACAAGCTTTTTGGAATTGTATACATTACTCTCATGGGAATAATTGATACTATTGTCCCTGTCGCCGGTCTGTGGTTGTGGGTGGGAAAGTCAATGTCCTACCTCATTAAGTTAGCACCAATCCTTTGGTGGGCCCTGCCCACCCATTTTGTGACCCGCCAGTTCCCAAACGCTAGCAAGCCGGCCAGTCAGGGTTGGTTCCCTGACAGCCACTCTGGTTGCAATAGAATCATATCCCACTTCTGACGTGGTGTTGGTACTATTTGGGGGTCATATTCAAACAGGGACTACTTGCACCAGGGGTTTGGTTGTTCTGGGGTTGCCCAGCATGATATCCTTGTGGTTGGCTGAAGTCCATGCTTCTGGCAATTGCTAGGAGCCCATCTTTGGGGAGGTTGCATTGATGGTGTCTCATTAGGCTGGTGTGGTGTGAATTCAGACTGTTTCTAAAATGCAGGCCTGATATGTTGTCAGGGATCTTGGCGGCCTCTGCCAGGCGTAGGAATTGTTATATGTAAGTCTCTAGATTATCCCTTCCTTGGGTCAGGAAGATGAGCTCCATGTAGGCTTAGATCTTGGCCCCAGAGGGGGTGGTTGCAGAGTTCATTCTCTCCAGGAATTGGTCATAGGAGAGTATGAGGTCTAGGTCTTCCTCTAGGCTGGTCAAGAAAGTTTCTCTGGTGTCATTCTTCAGTTGGGTGGCCACCATCATAACCTTCTGAACGTTGTCTCTGAAGCTCTTGGGGTGGACACAAAACAGGGCATTGATCATGATCATTTCTTTTCTGAAACCAGCCAAGTCCATTTTTGGCAGGTTAGGAAAGGTTGTAGGGGCAGCAGTATTTTGGTTCAAGGTGGAGATGGTCACAGTATGGATCTGGGATGACTTGGCAATAATTTCTTCTTGGATTTTGTTTATTTCTTGTTTCTTGGTCATGTACTGTCTTAGGTAGTAAGCTGAGGTCAAAAATAAAAGGATAAAAGATGCCCCTATAACCAAATAAGAATAGGGGTCCAGGATTACTAGTTTTGATATGGTTGACATATTATCATGGCCCATACCAGAGTCTGGCTTGGCTCCCGTAGGGGAGGCAGACCAGGCCTAGAAGACCAGATACACAATAGGCGCAATCCTGACCAGATAGTTGACTACAGTAGCTAGGGAACACCAACTCCCAGTATAGGGAGCAGCCTGGTTGGCCAGCCTCAATACTGTGGTATAGATAAAACCCAACTTACTGAAGTCCTGGGCAGGAGGAACAGTTGTCAGGGAGGAGTAGGAGGAATCTCCAGCATGGAGGGCAAAATGATCACTATTGTGGCTAGGAGAAGCAGATGCATAAGTTTGTAAAGTGTAGTGGAGATACAAATAAATGCAAACAGAATAGTTATATTGGTGCAAAAGTAGATAGATATTGCAAGAAAATAAGGAATCCTGAGCATAAAGTTGTTTTATTTTAAGATGTCAACAGTGAGGAGGGCTTCTCCTCCTCACTACTTATACTTACTGGTAGTTTTATGGCTTTTGTGCCACCAGAGAGCTGATGGCATCAATTCCAGTTGAACTTTACAATTTTTACTGGAATTTGCGTACTTGGGCCAGGGGGTGGGTGCTCATTGGTTGGTATAACATGAACCTTTCTTGAACTTCAGCATGCCAAGGTGTCACAGTTATTTATAGATCCCGCAAGCAATTGAGCGCCCAATTGTGCAATCAAACAATCATACTCCCAAAGTACCATTTCCAGATAGTTGAGAGGCCCAAATTTGATAGTAGAGTCAAAGCCAGGGATTTGAGGCTCATGTGCCTCTCAAATCCTGGGCCATTTGTTAGTCAAAAGGGGGTTTTCTTGCTCTGAGAGATACTTTGTATGGGCTTTCAAGCTGTGGAGTTTTTTTGCCTCTAGGCAGGCCAGCTGATTGTCCAGGGCAATCTGGGACCTGACAATTATCATATTATATTTAGAAGCTTCCAAGCCAGCAATCACATAGAACAACACCAATGACACAGATGCTTAATTTTTTATTGTAAATTAATTATATCTATTATATTCTGTGATGGCTATTTCAAATATGTAATATCACAATATGATAATTATGCAGAAATTTCACTTCTGTCAAATACATATAAAAAGTAAAATTGAAAAAATTAAAGGTAAAACTCTCAAGGTATTTGTTATTTTTATTAACAGATATTACTATACATGTATAAAGACCTTCTATAAGGTTTTTTTCTACATAATAGTTAACTAAAATAAAAGTAATTTATAAATTTTTAATAAAATAATATAAAGTGTAATGAAATTTATTGGAATAGAGAATATATTAGGAGCACCTGTAGTGAGTTCTTTGGTATGTACCCACCTGGAAATGGAGGCGGCACACAACCTCACCACCACACTGTAGAAGGTGGATACACCCTGATTAAAATATTCACAGCAACTTGTAAAAAGAAGCAGGGTTAGATGGGAGTGAAACAGCAGCTTTTCTAGAAGGGCTGCAAACCCATAGATGCCCGCCAGGACCAGGGCGTCCTGGATAACATGGCCAACCAAGTTGTAACCCAGGGGGACCTTCTTCCCGTCCAGGGAGATCCTGGCCTTGTCAATTCAAGAAGGATCCCATCTAGGTCCTCAATGTTAGCCCTCATCCCAAAGTAGAACAGGAACCTCAGGTAAACCACCAGATGAAGCCTTTGCCCATAAAAGGCTTCAGTAAAATTTTCACAATTTGTTAAACACAGCACTAATTTTTTCTCATATTTTGTTTTTGAGAAGGTCAGCTCCATGGCTGAAGGAACCCCCATCTTGTTAGCACTCCAGGCCAGCCCAAAGTCTGCCAGGAGGATTTTTGTCTTCTTTACAGCTGTTGTGTCTGCAACAGCCAATTTCAACAATGTGTACCCAAATTTCTCAAGGAGGTAAGAGAGTGTATGCTCCAATGGGAAGCAGAAGAAAGAAGCTGCATGGGCCTGGTCCAACTCTAGTATGTTCTTGAATTAGAGCGTCTCCAGGACGTCCCAAACAAGCTCAATGAAGTTTACACAGTAAACTTCACTGAGTGATACCAGCTCCAGGAGGACCAATTGAGCATTCTTGTAGACAGTAACTGCCCACTCAGATGCCCCTTCAGCATGTGTAAGCCTAGCCAATGCCTCCTGAAACATTGGAAAAGTCCTGTAGATTTGGTCCTCCAGCTTGCACACAACAGGAGGAGATAAGGCCAGCTGTCTTGCCACATGAGTAGCATAGTTTGCGTAAAATGTGGCAGGGAAAAAGGGGACCAGGACTTGAAGGATTTTGCTGTCTATGTTTTCTAAAAAAAAGGTGAGTATTTACAATTTTTATTAATTTTTTTAGATTAACTTCTTCAATTTCCTCCTTGCCCACAGCCTCAGCCAGCTTGGCTATTCTTGGCGCAAGCAGTTGTGTGGGCAATTCTTTATCCTCTGTCCTCACCTGCTTGGTAGGTTTCAGATGAGCAAACCTTTCAGGGTCATCTGTCTAGACAGACAGCACAGAGAGGGCAAAGGACTTAAACTGGAGGCCCTCAACCACTGTCTTTTGAATGTTGAGTATGTAATCAATGGTCTTCTCTGATGTGTCAGGAATTTTGGTTATTAATGCCTTGGCTGTCACCCTGGCAATTTTCTTGCCTTTGAGGATGGTGTACTTGAATTTTTCCTTGACCTTGAGGTCAATTTTATTGATCTCTGCAATTTCAGAGTCAAGGTCTTTTAGTAGTCTCTACAATTCTATCATTGATTTTTTACTAACCTTTCCATATGTTTTTATAGCTTTCATCTCAATAAACTCTGTGTTATTCTGATATAATTGCCTCTTGTTTATCCCTGTTTGCTTTCCCATTTTTTACAATATTGCATCTTTTACCCATTGTGTATATATTTTACAATTATCTCAAAATGTGTTGCTTGCTTTGTGTCAGTGTTGCTTCCATAATTGCCATATTATTTTAGTTACTTTACACAGCCCCTTGTGAAAACATTAACAACAATTTGTTGAACAGCTAAATTTTAATTAGAAAATTATAGATTAATTATGTTTAGATAATGTTGTTGCTGATCCAAATTCAAAACCTCAATGATAAACTTTAAGCCAATCAGGAGCTGAGTGATAAAGTGATTATTGTGACATAAAGGGTCATTCAATAATTTTTTGATGCATGTGTGCTAATTAATATGATTGCTGAATATTTTTCCATTGAGTGCCATTGCTGCTGTGGCAAGTTATTGATGGACTAGTGCCCAATCAGCTCCTGGGTTAACACTAGTCCACCAACAACTTGCCACAGCAGCAATGGCGTACAATGGCAAAACATCCAGCCAATCATATTAATTGGCACACATGCATCAAAGAATTATTGAATGACCCTTTATGTCACAATAATCACTTTATCATTTGGCTCCTGATTGGCTTAAAGCTTATCATTAAGGTTTTGAATTTGGATCAGTAACAACTTTATCTAAAAACAGTTAACACTATAATTTTCTAATTCAAATTCAGTTGATCATCAAATTGTTGTTAATATTTTCACAAGGGCAGTGTTTGGGTGCTAAAAATAACTGTGTTCAGGATATAGATACACAACATAGTAAATATATGATTTTATAGAAATAAGCTGAACATAAAGAATAAAATCAACTATAAAAAAAGAGAACATGCTCAATTGAAATTCAAAAAAAGATAATATAAATAGAAAATGTTTGGCAACAGGGAGTTTATTGGGGGAAGGAAAGAGTGATGCCTAGTAGGCAGAATAGTGTGGGAAGGAAGGCATAGAGCTGGCGCTGGCCTGAGGGGTCTGTGATTGGGTGGGTGGGGCTGGCAGGTGGAGGGTGGGGGTGGCGGGGGTAGATTCAAGAGGATTGTGCCTGATGGCTGCCATATAACACTTGTTGTATTTCTTGTCTGTCATTGGCTTGATGGGCTGGTAGGTGGCAGTGGCACATGATGGGAGGCGCTTATCCTTACATGATTGGTTGCTCATGTTCACATGTAAGACAATTTGGGTAAACAAGTTGACCACCATTTGGCAACCAAAGAGAGACTCATGGTTTAAGACACCAAGATAAAGATCATTAAATTCCTGTGAGAGGCGCTCCTGGAGCGCGTCTCCAATGTTAAAGAACACAACATCTACCAGATTAATGTCAGCGTGGCTGACAGGGTAGACTGAGGCCAGGTGCCTGTGTCTGTCAGGGCCCAGAATGGGCCAGAAAAAACCCTATGTTACATAGGTTCAACACCTGCAATTGAGCAATCACGCAACCAATCAATTGCATCGTTGATTACACAGATTTACCCAAAGGAAACTTTAATTCCAAGTGGGAAATTGAACCCTGGTCAAGGCCAAGCCTGGGGGCAATTGGAAACCGTCCTAAAGCCAAGAAAAAAATATTTTAATTGGCCCACACCCTCTGAAACCCAGAATTGGGGACTTGGGTTGCCAAATGGATTAAAATCCCCCTACCAGCTTCCCCAGGGCAAAAATAATGAAAGGATCCATCTAACTGACAAATCAGGAGTCACCAATGGGGCACAACTTGAGAATAGCCCATTGACAACCAATAAGAAGTTGCCAGTAAGTCCAATTGCAGTTTCCTAGCAGGATACAGCTGGGAACACTGGCATCCCCTTTCTTTGTTGACATCTTCATCTAATAAAATTTGTTGGTTAATGCACACTGAGCATTTATACTTTTCAGGGGTTTATTGCATTATTACAAATTTTATACTGCTGGTGCTTTTAAACAGAGAGTACCTCCAGTACCAACGCCAGCGCTGGGAAGCAGAGCAACTTCTAGCTGCCTCCAACCAACCACCACCAGCCTTTACCCCATCTCTTAGAGTTCTGGACCAAGAAATAATTCCTGCTTCCACACCGCGCCCCTCCTTTCCTGGTTTTCCTCTGCTCCAACCACTTGCCCAGCCAAGCCTGACCATGAGCGCCGCCACAGGAAAACTTCCTCTCATTCCTTCTGCTTTATCATATGACTACAGTAAGCTTAGGTTTGACTATTTGACCATGATGGGGCTCACTGAGCAAGTGATACCCCACATAGGAGTGTGGCGTCCTTGGGCTACTGCTGCCAATTATGTGATGCAGATGGCCCCCGTCATCTACTGGGCCTTCCAGGTCAACCCTTCCCCTCAACTGAAGGTTCCCCTGGGAGTCACCCATACCATGACAGTGTTCCTGGATGGCCTCAAGGGTGGTGGAGCTTCCCTTCATATGGTGGCTTGAGAAAACCTGGTGCTTGGAATTCAAGCCATCCCAGGAGTTGATTAATCCACCAAGAATGTGGCTGTACTCATAGCCATTGGTGAAATCTGGGTTTGTCTGATAATAGACAGAACCCTTGGCTGAAACAGCCAGAAACGCACCAATGAAAGTCCCCTTCTTGACCTTCTTCCTTCCTTTTTGGGTGGCGGCTCTTCCTTGCTTGCCAAAATCATCAAAAGCTATTGATAGCTTGTAGTAGATGAACATGACGTCAGCTGTTAGACTAGTCAAGCATAAGACCAGGGTGGATTCAAGGCAGAATCATATGGTGAATCCTCAGCCCCATCTCATTGATTGCTGGCAACATTTGTAAGAGCCCAGACTGAAACCACATTTCCATACACCCAGAGCTGCACCATGTGCTCAGAAACCCAAATGCCATGGTGCACAAGTTGCTTCCAGACCTGGGTCAGGGGAATCTTGGGGTCCCTCTGAAGGAGGTCAAGCATAATTGGGTAGGCCTCACTGATATGGGACTCTGGGCCTTCTTTGGCTTCTTGGCTGTCCTGATCAGATTCCCCTTGTTCATTAGGTTGTTGACCTCCCATATTATTGTGGCTTGGGTAAATTACAATTGAATTGCAATCTGATCCCAGGACAGACCCTGAAGGTTCAGTGCCACAATTTCCTGAAGAATTTGGGCAGTGATTTTTTTATCACTTAGGGCACTGGGCTGCAGAGCTGAAGCCTGTTGGCTGAGGGGACCAGGTTAGCTTGTGGCGGGAAGTTGTTCTGAATCAAGGTTGTCATCCTGATTGGTTGGTTGATGGGAAGCTTGTGCAGGGTTGTGTATGGGAGCGGGGGCAGAGCTAGACACTAAGGGACTACTGAACAAGTCAAAGCCATATGGGTTGGGGGACAGGTACAGGTCAGCTTCCTTGTTACCTGCCTCAAAGGCTTGAGTATAAACGGGTGCCTCCACACCCTGAGTCTTTCTTTCATTGAACCTGGCTTGGATGCTGGCGCCATTGAAAATGTTGTTGCTAGTAAAAACAATCTTGAAACAAAACTTAGGATAAAATCACTAAAGGTAGAAGTTTAAAATTTTATGATTTATTTTTATTGTTATCACCATTCCATATTTGGAAAGTTCTCAAAATCATTATACACAAATCAGGAGCCATGAAAATGAATAAAATGCCTCTGTTCCTAAATCAGATAGCTGTTGATTGGCTGTTAAACTTTTATACTTCTATTTTAGGCTGCTCATACTACACATCTTGTGTAACTTCATTTTTTTGTGCTAGTGGAATCTCACTTCCAGATTACTCAAATTTTGTTTCATTTTAATCCTTCTGTTGGTGCCTCATATGAATCCTGATTGGATTATAATATACTCTGGAACAGCATCCATCCATCTCACTTGCTGTGTCAGTCCATTTTGTTTGTGGTTTAAACAACACTGCTTGATACTTGCTATAATGTTGTAAAATGGGCTAGTGAAATTTTGTTTTTTGTTTGACAGTTAATTTATTAACCAAAAATATTTAAATTATTTGAATCCTGAATCTTGCGCAACTTGAATTTTGTTTAAATCTGAGGTATTTTGGTTGTTGCCATAGCTTTTAAAACTACTGTATCTGCCCCCATGCCTTGGCAAACAAAATAAATAAATGTTTAAATGTATTCACAAGGACTGCATCCCTGACTTTATTTGATAATGCTTTAAACACTTTGTTGAAAATTTCAGCTTTAAGATATTCATTTCCTATTTGAAAGTTAGTTTTTATTAGATTTTTTTTCATATTAATTTATTTTTTAAAAGGGAAATTGTTGAATACTTTCATAAATATATTCATCAAAGTTTATCTTGATATCCCTGTGAATTTCAGTCATTTCTTTGAAATTGATACTTGCTCCTTTTTCATATGCTTCCCTTGTCATGCCCTGCCCCAAAGGGCAGGCTTTTTAAAACTTATCATTTTTTATTTCTTTTTGATTGATTGAATCTTTCTTTATTTTTTAATATTGAAATTTTGAATTAATAGTTAATATTTAAGTATTTTAAAGTAATTTACCTTGTTTTACGTTGATTTGCGCTCAAATTGACGTTGTTGTGTTGTTGTCTTTTGCTCTTCAGCTATTCTATTAGCTTTATATTCTCTACTTTAAAGTTAGAGAAAATTTAATTTCCACTAACCTTTTCAAAACTCCTGGTTACGTTGTTGCCGCTTTCCTCCAGCTTCACGTTGCAGATCAACTTCAAACTAGTCGTCTGTTTCCCCTTTCTTTTCCTGGTTGTCTCCAAACTTCCCCAGTTGCTCCTCTTCTTGGCTGCTTCCTCCCTGGCTATCAATCTTCAACTGAAAAGGCTTTTTCTCTATAAATAAAGAGCTTTTGAAGAGTAGGCTTTAAGCCAAAATTCTAAGTGATTTCTACCCTTAAATTCTTTATCTAATTTAAACTTGAGATCTTAATTTTTAGAAATTTATACATTTTTATTAAATTCCATTTTAAAGTTTAGCCTTTTCTTTCCTTGAACAAATGGAACTTGTAAAACAGCAAGCCTTAGGCTTGTTGTATCCATTATTTTCCCTTAAGGAATCTTTTGATAGTTATATGTACCAATTTGCTGATGGAGAATATCCAAATATTGACATTCCCTTAGTTACAAATTGTTCACTATTAAACACTTTATTTTATCTTCTTTGCTTAGGGTTCTTAAACTCAATCACTCCTTTTGTAACTCAGTATAAGTTTTTAGCAGGGTTCTGTAAGATTATTTTTCAGAAAGTTCTCACCTTTTTATACCTTTTAAATCTGAATCCTAATGCCTTACACGCGCTAGTTTATAACCTTGCACCAATATGGGCAAGACCTTACATCCCTAATCCACAGCAAGTACCCCACAGGTGGTAAATATTACTTGGTTTTTGCTTCAATATTTGCAAAATTATTCATGCTCATTTGAATTATTTTATTTATTTCATTTTTATTGATTTGCTTTACAAGGGCTACCAGTGATTGGTAACCCCTGTAAAACCAGCTGGGCGTAAAAGCTGCCACTTCAGCGACCTTGTCCTCATTCCTAGTTATAACTAAAGTAAATATAAGTAAAACATAAAAAAATTACGATTGTTTCCTCTGCAGCCCCCTCAGCCACAGGCACTCCTTCAGCAAACTTCATTAGCATTGACTGCTCTTTGTTTGATTTCCTGGGCTTGATCTTCCTTATTTTCCGAGCTACTTGTGTTTCCTCTTGAATTTCATTTATTGAATTTTCAGTATTTCTTGAAGTGCTTCTGCTTCTTGATTGTGCTTTGTTTTCATCTTTTTTCATTTGATTAGTTTCCTCTTCACTAGTGTTTATTTCCTTTGAGATTTCAGTTCCTTCAATCAGTTTGATTTTCTTGTTGTTTTCTTTGGCCCCTTGCCAGAACTCCCACAAATTGTAGGCTGTGTCATTGAACTTCAGACTTGATAAAATTGTTCCCTGTAGATTGAGTAACACTTCTTTGTTATTTTCATCTATAATATTTCCTAGTTTATCCAGAGCATCTTCCTTTGGCTGGATCAGTGGCTGGCCTCATACCCAACTTTCCTGTTACTATTTCCCTGATATTTTTTTCTATTTCAATAATATTTTGCAGGTGTGCTTCTAATTCATTTATCAAGTTATAGATATTTGGCATTGTGTTTGAATTACATCAAAAGACTGGTTTTTATAGTACTACCTTCAACACATGAATATTTTTCATTAACAATAATAAATTAAGGACCATAAATGTAAATTTTGCATTAGAATATTGCAATTAGACATCAACTCTTGATATTTTGATATTGTGTGCATAACTCAATGCATTTTGTTTAATAAAATTCATTGTAAACAAGGCCTTTTTCATTGTAATTTATTGAAATGGACTGTGTTTATATTAGAGAGCCATTGACTCTTAGTATAAATATTGATACATAGTGCATTTTACAGCCTATATATTTACCTATTGGTAATACTTCTCTAAACTTTTTAGTTGGATTTTGCGAGGTAATAATAATGTAATGGGATAATAAATTGCTGTTTATTACCATTAATTGGCTGATTTTCTTTGCTGTAGCAATTGTGCATTTTCTGATATTTACGCACTAGTATCCAATTGGTTGGTTTCACATCCAATCACACAAGCAATAGAAAATGTGGCTGCCACCCTGAGACTGGATGCTGTTGGGGTGGCAACTTGATTTCCTATTGCCTGTGCAATTGGATGTGAAACCAACCAATTGGAAACCAGTGCATAAACATCAGAAAATGCACTATTGCCTCAGCAAAGAAAATTGGCCAATTGAAAATAATAAACAGTAATTTATTAGTCCATTACATTATTATTACCTCACAAAATACAACTAAATTTTTTTATAGAATTATTACCAATAGGTAAATATACAGACTGTAAAATGCACTATATATCAATATTTGTACTAAGCGTTAATGGCTCTCTAATATAAGCATAGTCTATTTCAATAAATTACAATAAAAAAGGCCTTGTTTACAATGAATTTTATTAAAAAAATGCATTGAGTTATGCACACAATATCAAAATATCAAGATTTGACGTCTAATTGCAATATTCTAATATAAAATTTACATCTGTGGTGCTTAATTTATCATTGTTAATGAAAAATATTATTGCAAATAATTATGTGTTACCACATCAAATGTACAACACTGTATTAATTATGAGGAATGACAATATTGTAAAAAGAATATTTCATTAATTATGAATTGGAAGAAATAATATCAACTTTAATAAGTTGTCACAAAGAAAATTTTATTTTACTCATCAAAGGACAAGAAGGGGAGGCAATGTGCAGAATGTACATTGCCATCATCTGCGCCTGTAAAAGGGACAGCATCAGAGGTAGTGAGGAGGGAATGAGTGGTGGTTTGGGAGTCAGGGTTGGAAGGCGGGTGGCTTGGTCTTGATGGGGGGTTGGGGAGGCAGGGTTTTTTGAGTGAGAAGGGGTGGCAAGAGCTGATTGCTTCAATTGCTAAAATTCTTCTTCTGTCAAATATGCAGGCTTGAAAAACAAATGGATGAGAGTGGGGGAAGGTGGGAGTCCTTTCTGGACTTATCACTATCACTTGCATAGAAGACAATGAGATCTGATAGGTCCTGGACAAACACGGAAGGCAAAAGCTCATACCCCTTCTCAATTTGGGAGCACAGTCCATTGTAGATGGCAGGATTTGAGCACCTGAGAGCAGAACCAAAATTGTAGAGACATACATCTGCAAGATGCATGTTGGCGTAGTTGATGGGGTAGGACTAACAGGTATGCCTTGCAGCCCTGATTTCTTTGGTTGCCAATTCCTGCTGCTCCATCTCCGCACTCAGTACAACTGTGTACATGCCTTGTTGGGTAGCCCAATACTACAGCATGTCCTTCAGCTCTGTCTGGTAGGCATACCCATCTGCAGTGTTTGATATTGCCAAGTAATAATTGACACCCAATGAGGAAACTGCCAATAAAACCCTGACAAATTGATACAGGATTGGGCCGTGCTTGTAGACGTCAGATTGGATGCACTTTTCTCCAAAGTCTTGGATACTTGCCAAAATCTTTGTTGAAACTGAGTTCCCAGACTTGCCTGCCAACATATCTCACAATACATAGGGGACTCTTGATGAGCCGCCCCTTGACGTGTCTAACAACATGCACTAATCTGGTGGCAATGTCAAACTGTGGGCACTTTCTCCTATTTAGGAGTAGTATCAATTTGACCTGCTGATCCCGCACAAGTTATTCCTTGGATTCAATCCTTAAATTGAACATGCCACCATGCCACCCCCTTGTGGCCTGGTGGCTTTCCCTGTAAAGTATGTTAATTGCAGTATTCTATAATAAACAATATCTTATTATTCTTGTCCTTTCTATTGGACTGTTGTCTTCCCCAATTCAAATACTGAATCCTCATTGGTTCAGTTGCAACATCTTGGCATACAAAAAGAAGATAACATCATTATGTGCCCTCATTGCTCTTCCTTTGATAAAATTAATAAGGGTTGCATTGTAAGGGTTGGTATTCACCAGACTGAGGTCACTGAGAACCTGATTGGACAATATTCTGGCGGCAACCACAACTCCGTGCATCCACAAACTCACTGTTCTCTTATTGGTGAAAATGCTTTGGAGTACCAGTTGGAGACAGACCTGGACCAGGGGCATCCACGGGTCACACTCCATGATAGTCATCATGAGAGGGTGGTCTTTTTCACCTTCAGTTGAAGTACGGGTACCAGTTGAGGTCTTCTTGGGAGGGGTCCACAGTTGGTGTGGGCTTGCAGGGTTACAGCAACAGTAGACTTTGCAAAACCCATTGCAGCTGCAATTTCCCCAATGGACATAAGCATCCCTTGTTTTTTGACCATTTAGAGCACAATCTCTGAAGTGATTAGCTTTCTTCTGTGTCTTGCAGGCTGATTGGCTTGTAAATTCACTCCCCCCTTTAGCCTTGGATAGGACAATCTTCCTGTGCTGCACAAAAAAATCTGCTCAGAAGCTGGCCAAGCCCCTTAATTCCCTTGAGGATTTAGCCCACACAATTGATGAGAGATTTGTATTGGCATACCCTTCCCAGGTGGCAAACACTGATGTGTTGAACTCTGTCCCCACTTGGGAGGAATCTCTGATTAATTTAGACTATTTTTTGGCTTGGGCTTATCTGCACTTGAAATTAATTAAGTCTAAACAACCAAGTTGCGCTACTGCTAAATCATCAAATTAAAATCCAACTGGATTGAATGCTGATTTGAATCACTCCAGCAATGCCAGCCAATCAGAGTTGAAGTCATAAATTATTGAAACCCCCTCCAACTTAATGGATAAGTCCTTGCAAAATTTCTCCCCTGCCCAATCAAATCAACTCCCTGGGTCAGGTGACCTCTCAAATTAAATGTCAGGGCCCAAGGGCTTCTGAATCTGAACCATTAAATTGAAGATTGGATGAATTTGATTTGTTTATTTCAAGGACCAAAAATGACCACAAATGAAGGGAAGGGGAATCAGGCTCTTTTTATACCATTTGATCTGATTCTTCCAGATAATTTTCAGATGTTCTTGGGTCTTCATCTGGGGGCTCATTCTGTGAGTCCGAGACATCAGCTGATTGTATGGCATCATATTCCTTTTAGAATCTTTGAACTTCGCGCTTTGCTTCTTTTTATTGTCCAAAATGAGCTCAATTCAAAGCTCCTGCTTTGTGGCTTCAATTTGAGCGTATGAATGTCCAAATCCGATCAGTATTGGCTGAGATACATTAGTATTTGTCTGTGCAGCGTTGATTGTTATCTTTGTAGGCTCAATACCTAATTGCATTTCCTTTTTGGGATGTATCAAGGAGTTCTACTGGGCTGAATATTCAACTCAAACTAACTTCTTAAATAGTTCACCAAGAGAGATCATCAAGGGCTTGTTTTGACAGCAAGGATCTGCTCTATCAGCCCAGGTAGTTAAAACTCAACTTTTGGAAATAATAATGTCATGGCGGTTCATGACATTGAAGCCTGTCTCTTAAAGCAAGACAGGGGACTTTTGGCCCCCTGCTTGCTCATTCTTACAAATAAAGTTTAAATTTCATACTTGAAATTTTAGTGGTACTTTTTGGGTCTTTTATTTGGCCCTTTAATTCTCTAAAATTATTAGTAAAGATTTTATTATTCCCTACCTTTTTCCTTGCTTCTGGACCTCCCAGCATCCTTTTGAAGCTCCTAGAAACGTTGTTAATGTTAAAGTTAAAGCTTACCACTTTCACTTTAAAGAAATCAACTCAACTTTAAAACTTAGTAGTGAATTTTATATATTTACCTATTTTAAGTTTGGTTTTGTTGAAACAGAAGGCTTGTCCCACCAGCAAGGTTCCAACCAAGCGGGTTTGTGACCCGCCATCTGATTACCCGGCCACTCAAAGCCAGACTAGGAAGTCAACTCAAATTACCAAATCTAATAACATGAACAAATGATGATCCCTTATGATGATACCTTGTTTTGGCAATTGACTCATTACCAGGATCAAGCCACCCCCTTCACTATCTAACCATGTGATCAACATAATCATGTTCCTGTTATCCTTGATTCACAATGACTATATAATCACTATCTCTCAATAAAGATTATTATCTAGTTTCTAAATATTTCCCCCTTGTAACTCTGCTAAAACAGCACAGTTACAACATTGGTAACACAGGTAGGTTCTCCATCCTAACTCATCTTGTAAAATTCTGCCTATTGCCCGTACTTGCTGCGGCCAACAAATCCTTGACAGAATCATGTCTGGCCTTCCGCTGGACTGGACTCCATACACCCCTGGTACTGAGATACCTGATGGCCTTGTCCTGTACCAGAATGCGGTGATTCCACTACCTGCCTTTAACGCTATGTCTGCACAAGGGTTCTTCCAGACAGCCACCACCATTCCACGACCAACCGACAAAAACACCATGCCTGCCTACATAGCCCAAAGACTACAAAGCGCTGCCTTGTAAACTTTTGTCAGGGCCAACAACAACAACACTGCTGCATGGATCCAGTCCGCCCAGGGCAAGCTGGCCCAGATGGAATTCCCACAGCAATTTTGGATTGCGGAAATCTTCATCTGACTGACCCACAACACTGGCACCTGGTGTGACAAATGGCACAAAGAACACGCTGAGAAGAACTGGGACACCTTCAAACAAGACTTCTTGGCAAGGTTTGTTCTTAAGGACATGGCACTCATAATCATTTGCCAAGTAAAGAACCTAACTCAGACAAGCACCGTGAAGGAACTCACCTATGCCTACGAGGAACTTTGACTTTGCGCATTCTCTGACATGGCCTTTGAAACCCCAGCCACACACCCCATGTACTATGATGCCCTTAAGCTGCATGTAATGAGACATGTGAACCTGAACCAGGTGACCAACCTGCAAAGCCTGTACTGCAAGGCAGAGAAAGCAGAACAAACATCCAATGCCCTCCATAAGGCACAAGCTGGAAAACAAGAGAGACCCAAGGATTCTCATGCAGGTGGGTGCTCCACTTGACCACCTCCTGGAAGCAACAGGAATGACACCAACCATAAAGGCAACCTCCAGAATTAAATAATACAGAATGGAACATCCTCCATGTTGACAATTTCAAAAATTGTTTTTGCTTTACCTTTTATAATTTTAATTAAAAGCTCAAAATAAAAATCAAACATTGCTTCTATTATCAGTGTCAATTATTTAATCCAGAAAAAAATAATCTTTAATATTGAAAATAAGAAAAATATTTTTGAGAATTATTGACATGGAGGATGTTACATTCTGTATGAGTTAATTTTAGAGGTTGCCACCGTAAGCCCACAAGTTCAAATGGACATGGAAGTGGGAACAACGGCCAGTCAAATTGTACTCATTTCCGTATCACTGCCAGGCAAGGCAATCAAGACAAGGGAAAAGCCCTGGGAGAGCATTAAGCAAGCCAATCTCTTCCCATACAACTCCTGACTTGCCCAATGATGAGTACTGACCCAAGGACGTGGACCAATGCCCAATGATCTAAGTACCCTCAGAGGACCCGGTACTGTACACCATTGCCAGACATCCCAATAAACTGATGTCCTACCCTTTCTGTTTTTGCAGTTACACAGGCTCAGCACTCCTGGACTCGGACGCAGATTGAACCCTAGTCAACAGCAGCTTTGTAGACAAATTCAAGCTAGCCACTAATACTTTGCGGATTAAAAATGTGGTTTTATCTGATGAACATCACATTGCTGTGATAGGGGAAACCACCCCCCTTTTCTGTAATGCTTGAGAATCTACACTCCACCATCCAAGGCCCCGTCATTGACTTTCCAAAGTTTGACATTGTACTGGGGTTGGATTTGTTACAAAAAACAATCCTCACATAGACTGGGCAACTGCAGTATTGACCATCAAACATGAAGGTGTCAACCACCAGATCTACCCTGACTCAGTGGACCAACTCCTATGCAACCATGTCTTTCTGCGCATCACAGAGACCCTGGACAAAAAGGAAAACTTGAAGGCAATTGAATGGGACTCCTGCCAGTACAAGATCATACACTTCAAGGACCACCAGGATACCTCCACACCTCAGGATTGCAAAATTGTGGCCCGCCATCCAGAAATCTTCAAAGAAGCGCTATCCAGGCTGCCCCCTGAGAAACACATCCAACACTCCATCCATTCAAAGGAGCTGTACCCAAAGCACGCCCTATCTATAGGTTGATCCCAAACAAAGACAACACCCTACATGCCTACCTCAAGGAAGCGTTGGAGAAAGGACTTATCCACTCCTCACAGTCTCCTTTTGGGGCCGCCGTATTCTTTGTGGCTAAGAAGAACAGTACCTTGCGTTTGGTCACAGACTACCAAGCCCTAAACAAAGTTACCATCAAGAATTGTTATCCACTACCACTGATTGAAAATCTCTTTGACACCTTGGGAGGAGCCACAGTCTTCTCCAAGATTTATCTGACTGCAGGCTACAACCAAATTTATATCAAGGAGGAAGACATCCCCAAAACAGCCTTCCATACTAAATATGGCTCCTACAAGTGTGTGGTGCTCAACTTTGACATGAAAAACGCCCCTTCCACCTTTGTGACCTTCATGAACAAAGTGTTTGCTTTGCACATGGGCAAGCATGCCCTAGTCTACCTAGACAACATCATTGTCTAAAGCCTCTTGGTGGGACAGAATCATAAGGACCTAGAGGCAGTCTTTGCTACCCTGGCACAACACAAACTGTTAGCCAAACCCTCCAAGTGCCAGTTTTTCTGCAAGCAATTACCCTTCCTGGGATACATAGTCTCAAAAGACGGCGTCAAACCTGACAGTCAAAAGATACAGGCCATCTGCAAGATGCCGCCACCCAAGGATAAGTCAGAACTTCACACCTTCTTAGGGATGGTGGCCTATGTACGTTGCTTCATATCTGACTGTGGCTTTTTGACTGCCCCCTTATCCGCCATAACTGGCGCCAAATCCAAGTTTGTGTGGACCCCCCAATGTGACCTCTGTTTTAGACGTCTCAAGGAGAAGCTCACAACAGCTACTATCCTGCAATACCCCAAATGTGACGGGGAATACCAAATGGAAACCAACACCTCAGACGCATCCATTGGGGGAGTACTACGGATCAAAAATAATGATGGTGACTTCCTGCCTGTAGCTTATTAATCACTAAAGTTGACAGATGGAGAGTGTCAATACACTATCCACAACAAGGAGCTACTGGCCATCTTACACTGCCTAGTCAAATGATGTTGTTATCTAGAATGGCAGGAAGAATTCACGTCACTGACCTACCACAAGTCGCTCATAAACTTCAAGCCCCAAGCCAATCTATCTCACTGCCAAGCCCACTGGATGGAGCTCTTGGAGAGATTCAATATGCTCATAAAGTACAAACCTGATCCTGAGCTTGCCATGGCAGACACCCTCTCACGCCTATATGTCTGTGCCACAAGAGGGGAAAATGGGCTCAACCCAGACTGGCCTCTCTTGGTGCTACTAAAAAAAGACAAGGGTTTCCCTCCTGGTACAAAAAATGTAACAAAGGAAACAGTCATCAAAAACAAGCACCTATTTGCTTATGTGTACAGGACCTTGCACAGAAAAATTTCCAAAGGTACTACCATCTCTTATATTCTCACGCACCAGAAAGTAGACACCATCCTACAATATCATAGAGACCTAGGACACACCAAGAGCTGCAACCTATATGAGTTCCTTAAACACATGGCCTGGTGGCCAACCCTGTATCATGACGTTCAGGAAGTCCTAGACCAATGTGAGGTATGCAAAAATTTTCCAAAAGCAAAACCCCTCTAAATTCAGTACTACCCATCCACACACAACTACTCTTCAAGGTGTGGGCCCTCAACATTGTCAGCCCCATGCCAGGGAAACACAACAATAAGAAGTACATCATCACCGCCATAGACTTTGCTACAAGAGGGCCAGTAGACCAAGAAGTAAAGGCGCACACTGGCAATGGTGTACTGTCAGGAATCCAGTCATAGGTAGAGGCATTGGGTGGCTCAGGGTGTGGTGCGGCCAAGCCGGTGGGTAAGGCCCACCATAGAATGGGTGCTAACTTGATAATGTAAGATATAGATTGTCTGAGTAAGGACCAGGGTCCGGAGTTGGGGACCATGGAATCCATCAATCCTGTCAAAGTAATGTAGAGTACTCCAAACAGTTGGGTAGAGGTGGTCTTGGCTGCGGCGGCAGGTTCCAGAGGGCGGTCTGGTCTAGGAGTTACGGGTGGGGTCATGGGAACAAAATATGCTGGCAGGTGATTGTATTTATCTTTGAACAATCTGGGCAGCCTAGCGTACCACTTTCCTTTTCAACCTATTGTTTTGGTTTCTCTAGTTTTTGCCAGGGGGTTGGCAAGGAGTATGTTTTCCAAGTTAAACTTGGCATAGGCTGGGTTTGGAGGGTACTCGGTAAAGTGCACAGGTCCAAAAGGAGCTCCTGGGGGACGGTATAGTGCCTAGGGCAGTTTGGCAGGTTGGTCTCTGGAGGGGTTGGTTGCCTGGCTGTCTACTTGGCCGGAGTTAAGGTGGAAGATCACTAAGACTAGATAGGGTAGAATTTGTTCAAACCAAAGGTTCATAAACTTTATTATCAAAAAATGATGATGTGGTCATCACCACCTGCCAGCGTTCTTATATCATGTGTTTTTGCTTCTTTGCTTTTTGCAGGCTTCAGGTCCATGGGCAGTTTGCTGGTAGGGCATGGATCTTGGCTTAGGGTCTGGAGGGCATCAGTTTCTGGTTGGGTGCACTCTGGCAAACAGAAGTGGCAATGCTTAATTTTGCCGCTTTGGTTCACCATGTCACCTGAGCGGGCTAATTGCATTCCTCTTTCTGGACTGGGGACTGGCAGCAGTTGGTGCTGGTTGGTAGGGTTAGTAGTGGGTCTCGCTCAAGCCATGGCTTCTGCGTAGGTCTGAGCCCTCAGTGGCACCAGTTTGGCGGTTCTTGGCTGGACTGGCTCTGGGGAACAGCAGTGGCAGTGCTTTGTTTTGCTGCTGTTGTTCACCATGTCACCTGAGTTGGCCAATTGCAATACCTTTTCTGGACTGGGGACTGGCAACAGCTGGTGTTTGTTGGCAGGGCTAGTAGCAGGTCTTTTCCCAACCTCCTTTAGGCAGACCACATTTCCTGCGTAGGTATGGGTCTTCAGTGGCACCAGTTTGGCGGCAATATGGCAACCATTTGGGGAATCCTCAGTATTAGGCCAGTGGGTCGCGGGGCAATTTAACAATTTGAGTCTGTGACTTAAAAGATTGGCGGGCCCTGATCTGTCATGGGGGATCCAATCCATCTTCAGGGGACTGGGGTTTTCAATACAAGCATTGAAATGTCATTCATGACATGTACAACAATTCATAGGAAGAGAAATAATCAGCAAGTTCTGAAAGCCAGAACTCTTGATAACCAATGGAGGGAAAGAATTGACCTCCAAAAACACCAATGTATACCTTGCCAAAAATGGGGTCAAACATACTGTGACAACACCATACCACCCACAGGCCAATGGACTTGTAGAGCGGATAAATGGCAGCCTTGTGCAAGCCTTAGCCAAACTCACTGCCAGGAGACCTGAAGATTGGTATAAGCAGCTATCAACTGCACTACTTGTGTGCCAAACCTGAGTGAACATATCCACTGAAAAAAGCCCTTTTGAGTTGGTGTATGGCACACAGCCAAATATCATTCAAGCATTGATAGGACCCAAAATGGAAATTCCAAATAAAGTCCCCCCTCGTTCAGACCCTCAAGTTATAGAGGCCAATAGTGAGCAAACAGAAAGGGAAAATGAACGTCTGCAAAAAACCTTTGTCCCCATCCAAGATAGACATGAAGTTGGGGACAAAGTTTGGGTCATGAACATTGATAAAAGCAAATTACAACCCAAAAAAGTAGGCCCAGCAATCATCCTAAAGGTAAACAAAAATAACACTTACCTTGTACAAAGACTTGGGAAGCGCAAACAAGACAAAACCCTACACCATGATTGTCTGAGACCCAGCAAAACTAGACAAAAACAACGTGAAACTGCCCTGCCCACCACAGAACAACAGCTAGTCCAGTATGGCGCCCGGGCTCCTGACAAACTCCCTGACAATTCACTCCCAGAGGAGGCCAACCTTCAGTCGGGGGGGGGGTGTTGAAATAGCAGGCTCAACCCTCCAGCAAGGTTCCAAGTAAACAGGTTTGTGACTTGCAACCCAACTATCCAGTCACTTGAAGCCAAACTAAGAAGTCAACTCAAATTTACAAATCCAACAACATGCACAAAAGATGATCCCTTATGGTGGATACCTTGTTTTGGCGCTTGACTAATTACCAGGATCAAGCCACCCCCCTTCACTATCCAACTGTGTGATCAACACAATCATGTTCCTGTTATCCTTGATTCACAATGACTATATAATCACTATCTCTCAATAAAGATTATTATCTAGTTTCTAAATATTTTTCCCCTTGTAACTCTGCTAAAACAGCACAGTTACAACAATTTTATCTCTCTTTTGCTTTCAAGTTGTCTATTGCTACTTATACACTTTAAATCATTTAAACCCGCTTTCAAAGTACCTGCATTCTTTGGTTGCCGTTTGTTTGCCTCTCTCGGTCTTGTTAGACTTTCTTACTTGTCTTTGGCTCCTTTCTGTTGCTTTCTGATCACACAAACTAAAGAGACCAATTGTTGTTGCTGAGCTCTGGTTTTTGGCCCTGAGTAAAATGTTGGTGCCTCTTGCCAATTTTGTTTTTTTCACCCTGGCACCAGCCTTGGTGATGATATGGTGTACTAACCTGGATCTTTGGTGATGTATTTCCCATTCCTTTCACCATGTTGGTGCTAACCCAGATCAATTCATGCACATGTTTGAAAACATCCCTGGGTGTGCCCAGGATATCCTTGTTACTAGTGAAAATGTTGTAAGAAGTCTGACTTGCAACAATCTTGAGCTCTCTGCCCTTGATCCTGTTCCATCCATGGCCCCTAGCCTGGCCCCTTTATCTTCTCCTCCCTTGGAGATCCCAGTCACACAGGTCCAAGGAGAGGATTCAGACGGCCAAGAGTTTGATCCCAAGCGTGCTCCTTGGTTGCTTGTTGGAATGATTTTGATGGGCTTGGACTCATACTTTCCCTGTCTATCTGCTGTGTCCTCCCTATGTACGCCCCTTCAAGCAGCCATATCTGTCATGAATGACATTTCTCCTGGAATAAGTGGGAAACTCCAACTAGGGGAATTGAACTCAGGACCTGATTATGAGGGTTGTGGGGATCCTGCGGGCCCTTGGGCCGCCCGCTTGTGTTTTTCACGGTTAGCCAGTGGAAGTGCTGAAACAGGTATTGGCTTGAATCTGATTAATCAAGGAATTTTACAGGCCCGCCTGGCTGCAAATTTGCAAAAACAGGCTGGATTACTGGAAGAGCTAAACCAATATGGGCCAGAATCCAAAGGGAATCTGGATAATTAGCTAGAAACCCAGACCACCAGGCCATGTAATCCCTGGTCATGTAGTGACCCCAAAGCCACTCCTGAAGATGTGCAGCTTACAGAGCAATGGTTGTCCTGGCTTAAGGTTTCTGAAGGTCACTTAGTCCTGAATGACGGGAACACCAGTAGCAGTGATGAAGCCATGAAGACGCTGGCCTCAGACCATCAGATGGAAGACATTCCAGCAGAGGATATGACGGGCCAGAAGGATCAGAATGTGGCCGGAACTCTTGGCCTGGAGGAGACTGAGCAAACTCAGCTATCAGGTGATGGTCTAGATTCTGAACTTAGCATTTTAAATGGTATTTAAACCCTGTGAAGTCTTGATGAAATGGTATTGCCATTCTGAAATAAATAAGATTATGGGACCTTGGTTCTACCATTTTATTCCCTATTTTGTCTTGGTTGTTTTCCATTTTACCACTGTTCTGACCAAAAATCTTGGGCAGACGGCCCACATTCCTGAGGAAGCCCCTGAAACCCGGCCCACATTTTATTGTCCTCCTGGAGCACCCTTTGGTCCGCTACATTTCTCTGACTATCCCCTTAAGCCAGAGTATCAGGAGTTGACCGTGAAAGAGACCCTCCACCCAGATTACCTGGCCCAACAGATTACCCCCCAAACAGCTTTCCACAAAGGTGCTTGGTACAAACAACCAGCCCCCAAAATCCATGTGAAGTATAACTATCTGCCTGCCTACCAGATAGATATGAAAGCACCCCCAACACCCAAACCTGACCACCTACACCCCACCCCAAAACTGTCTTCACCCCCAGCCAACCAATATGCAGGCATTGCCTACATCACCTTGGCTGGGTTAGTTGACACTATGGTACCCACTGCTGGACCCTGGGCCTTAGTAGGACAATCAGCATCTTATCTCATCAAGTTAGCACCCCTCCTATGATAGACTCTACCCTCATCCCAACCAAGCAAGCTGGCAGCTGAGCCTAACAGTCCCTCCCCTGGGATGCGGTATCCTGACAATACCAGTCTTGCACTGGATGGTGTCCTGGTGGGTCCTTCCCCCAGGATGAGAGCCAAACTTAGTTAGTTTAGCCTCCCTCTCTCACATGGCTGGGGGTGGGATGTGTCTGTCTTAGGAACCAGACAGTGCCCTCTGATTGGCTGTTTCTGGATTCCGGGTTCTCTGGGTGACCCCATGGCTCAATTGGCTGGTTCTGGATGCCATTGTTGATACACAATCTGGATTAGCAGCTGCCTGTGCATGATGGGCAAACAGGGCCATACTGGAAGTTGCAGGAGAAAGAACACACTCCTGGGTGGTGCTTGCAGAGGGGCCTGCAGGTTGGGTGTGACCATAGACAGAGGCTTCACTATTGGAAGACCCAGTGTAGCCCTGCATGATTTTGTCAAGGCCAGGGCACAGCTTGTTTACTTGGTTGTTATTGAAAGAAGACATAATAAATTTTTATTAAAAAAATTAAACTAAAAAAGAGGAGTATATATTTTAGTCAATTTTATTGTTAAGTATGTTAAGTTGGTGAATAGGAGGATCTAAATTTTAGCCATCCTAAAATGAAATAGGGTGATTTTTGAGAATGCCTATGATTCCTAAAAGAATTAGCACAGATCCACTCTACAAATCCTTTAACATCCTTTTTGAGACACCCATAAATTATATTTATTTCAAATTCACCTCAATTATGATTTGAAGTTTGGTTCTTGGATTTGACAATCCCACAATTTCAGATTCATTACTAATTTCATGTTGTCTATGATTCGTTTGAAATACAGGAAATCTCAAATTGTACATTAGAATCCCGCATTTCTGATTCATGTATCCTGAATTTGTTTGCTGTGTTTTGTCTTTTGTTAGTTGATTTATCTGCTCAGGAGATTTGAAATTTGCCAATTTAAATAATCCAAAAAAAATCAAATTAAATGGCTGATTTTATTAAATATTTTAATTTTCACTCAGCTGAGTTGCCTGCAAAAGTGATTTGAAATTTGGACCAAGGATTTGACAATCCCGCATTTTTACGTTCAGGTTCTGAATTTACAGTATTTTGATTCAAAAACTTGGCTTGGCTTTGACAAGCCCAACGTTATGAAATCGACATATCGAGCCGTAAATAGCTATTTCAACCTGCGACCTTTAAAGGCTCTGAGAGGCAGATAATTAAGCACTCAATTTTCAAAAATCTGAGCCATAAGTTTAGTTTATACAATGCCAGAATCTCCAAAACCATTGTCCTTTTCACTCGTGCTTTCGGGGGTTGGGAATTTCTTGAAAGCCCATATGATCACCCCCTTCGCCATCGGGTTTATTTGGGGGCTTGTTGGCGTGTTCACATCCTCTTTAGCGAGAACCATCAAGCTAAATTTCACCTCAAGATAGCGGTTTAAGTCCAAGCTTTGATAAACTTATATTACAGCGAATGCTATATTTGAACTTCCCCTTATTTTCTGGAGCTAAATAGCCGTTTAAAAAAGTAAACATCACGCTATTTAAGTATGTTAAGAACCGTCCCTACCTTCTAAAAATGACATTTTTAAATAACCTTTTTGAAATAGCATCTTTGCGTCTCTATCGCACTATTTGACTAATATAATCTATGGATTGATTTTAGATTCTTTCTAGACAGTTTAAATTTGCGTGTTTTTCTGAATAAATATTTTAAAGACACGTTAATTTTTTCTATGGTAGAATATTTAGTAGTATATATATAATATCTAGCAAGCTTTACTTTCAAGAGCTTATTTTCGTTATTTTCGATTTATTGTTAAAACCCCTCTTAAAGTAATTGTAGCTTTTTTGTACTTGGCGCAAAATCAGTCTACTTTAAAGAATTATTATTTGCCCTGAGTCCAAAGCGAACTTTTATGAATAACATGTCGTTTTCTGGCAACTTAGACCTTCTATTCCAAGCGATGATAATTACCTTAAAAGTCAAAGTCGAGCTAAGGGTTGGCATTGTAGATTGACCTTATTGAGAATTATATGGAAACTTCAACCTAAACAGTTGCACCGAAGTGAGAATAAGTTTTACTAAGTTTATTTATTTTAGGAAAAATTAAAAATTATTTTCAAAATAAATGCAACTGCTTGCTTTTGATCTTTTCTAGAGATACCTTATAGCTAATAATTTGAACCATAGTCACATTATCAAATCCTGTATTGCTTTTCTACTCTCCCATTTTGTTTCGAGGAATTTTTAATCCTTTTGTTTTGAGCAAGCCCAGAAAGCGATATCAACTCTGTCGCATTTTTTGCATAACAGCGACACAATTCTGTAGTAATGTAGGGCACAGAGCATTCACTTGAATACAGTCATATGTGAGAATATGATTAGCATCATATCATAAGAGCTAGGATCAATGGAAACATGTTTCTTGTCAGAGGATGGCTCCTGAACATGCAGAAGTACTTGCAGATTAAAAGATGATTTTATTGTAGTTAATTAATTCTTCTTATGCCTTCTCCAAGGTTAATTCATTGGCTGCTAGTAATGTTTTCTAGGACATTCCAACACACCCTATTTTGGGTAATCAGTAATCTAGGTTTGGCGCTTATTGCACATCAACTAATAGAATATATTCATCTTCACCCAGCACAGGTGGCCCTTGCTGATGTGGTGTGTTTGGTAGCTTCAGGATCACTTCCTTATATCCCAAACATACTTTGAATTATTTGCTTAGAAATACAATAAATCAGGATATTAACTTTTTGGGGATTCAAACCTGGCGGCGCTCTGGCGCCTAAAATATTTTCTAGGTGGCACTGCAGTGCTTGGAATAATTTTCAGTTGGCGCAGCGGCACTTGGCTTATAATTAGTTTGGCGCTCTGGTGCCTAGAATAATTGCAATGTGGCGCTGCGGCGCTTTAGACAATAATTAATTGTAATCCCATCAGGTTTCAGTTGACTGATTTAATGCTGAAATTGTACAAGTATTTTAAGCCATCTCATTCTATTAATTTATGCTTCTGACTCTGTCATGTTTGACAACATTGCTTGGTCAAAATTGTGACAAACTCAAAGAGCTTTTTTACATCTAATTAGCTGTTAACTATGTGAATCTATTTACTTTAATCATGAATCAAATTTTTAAAGGTATATTGCAAAGTAATCCTCTAAGTTTGAAGAGGAGCTCTATTACCAAGATGATATATGTTTCTATGGAAGTTACTTTTTAACATAGGGTAATTTTACTTTCAAGCAGTGCAAACCCACCAAGAAAGTTATGCACATATTTTTGCTATATTTTTAGACTGTTATTTTCTGAGAGCTAGGGTAAACATACAGCTTTAAATATATGAATCTTGAATTGATAGTGACTATAATTTCAAATCACAATTTTTAATTAAAACATATCATGAATCTATTATAATTTATAAAATATTATTTTGTGATTTCCTGAATGCCATTGGCAGGAAATCCTGATCTATCAGGGTTGACTGATCCATATTCCTATCACAAAAAAACTATGAGTTGATACTGGACGGAATACAGCCAGAAGAAAACAGCTATTCCGGAATACGGAGAAACTATAACAAGACTGATATAGTTTACAATCCAGAAGGCACCTGAGACATTCCATGTCTCAGGTCACAGGGCAACCCAGAAGCTTCTATAAATAGATAATAGGCATTCCAGAACCCAAATTAGACACAAACCTGACCTTGAGGATAAAACAGAAAATTACAACATCCTGTTTCCCTGAGAAGTGAGACAGCAAACCGCCCTCGCGCATTTTACATTATACCAAGCAAAAGGAAGGACCGACTAAATGGATGTCAACTTAGTTGGCCTCAACTAAGTCAAGGTATATCTAGGCTGAAGAAGGAGTACCATCAGTCAAGAATATTACCTCATCCCAAAACCTTATTCAGGTTTGAGATCCAACTCTGGGGGTGAAACTATTAGCTTGGGGATGATAGGCTAACTAGTAAGAGTTGTCCGCAGCTAGACGCCAGTTTGGCCGCTAGCTTTCACACCATAAAAAGCCCTTCCAAGATCACTTGGAAGGCAGACAATTTAATACCCTTCAACATCACCAATAGTCCAAATAGTAGCGGTGTCAAAGTACAATAAGAGCGACTTATTAATACTTGTGAATTTCTGCCAAACCACCACAGACGGTGTTGCGTCTCCAAAGGACCACAGGACTTCCACATCACTTGGATCAACCAACATCAGGACACAGCCTGTTGCGCACACCATCCACACCAATAGAAGCACATCTGTCTTCATACAGATATCCCATCCCAACATGATTAACTCACCTAATAAAAATAATCTCTCTTCTTCTTCAAGATCCAGAAATCTTGACAGTGGTGCTCACTACAAAAACAAGCTTTCATTGGTATCAAGTCAAGGCACTGCCTTGCCCTCATTAACCCCTGGCTTTGTTGATAAGTATGGGGGATACATGGAGACCAGCAACACTGAACGCAATCAATCCTTCCGAGTGAGCTGACTCCATATGAAGCACCCACGCTTCCACTGGATATGATCCAGCTTGACATTACAGGGACTGCTGTCACCATGGGCCAATAACAATACAACATAGAGGAGGTACACACCGTTTTGCAGGCATTGTAACATGATAGACATAACCTCAATGATCCCCAGGGCAACACCAGGTTTAATTTGTTCCAGATTGATGGTACTACCAACAACCTGAGTAACAATTTCCACAGATACCAGGATGTCACTTGCACCCAGCTGGGTCAGCTTCTCCAACTGGATCAGAGCAGGGTTCAGGAAGTACTTGCATATTTTGTGCACCCAGAAATCAAACATCTCCAACAACTGGTTGCCAGGCAGGAGCTGGAGTTGAGCGATCTCAACCACTTTTGCTCCAAGCTACAGTCAGCCAACCTTAATTTGGCCAGCTGACTGAACGTCAGCTTCACAACTGTACAGACCGTTGTGGCAGACCTATGTGACTCCACCACCTTTGCCCATGGTAGGGTAGACAAGATAGTCAACCAATTCAATAACCAGGTTGATCAGCTTGTGGGCAGTGTCCTGGATAATTGAGGCCTAAGTGCACAATGGGTTGCAGATGTAACAAACCATTGTGTAACACTAATCTGCCATATACAGACGTTGCCCAGCAACCAAGATCATGTAGATCTTGTTACCCAGCAGGAAGACTTGCGCCAGTCAATTAGAGATAACTGTAACAAGCAGGACACACATCACTTCAAGGTAGTCAACTAAGTCAACAGGATTGCGGAAATGATCAACAAAATGAAGACCACCAGCTGTTGCCAACACACTTTTTGCAATGAACTGGAGGACCATCAGTGCTTCCTGGATCACACAGAATACGCCAAGGACCAAAAAAAGCTATGGGATGCAGTAAAAGATGTACAGAGTTTAGCGTCTGAGCTGTATGAAGACATAGCAGGGCTTCGCCGTGATCTTGCCGCCGCTGAGTTCCAGACCAAGGAGCTGTCAAACTGCCAAGATCTTTTAGCCAGTATAGTCTTGACAGCAGAGAACAACTACAGCTCTCTATTAGAGCAGGTACATAGAAACAAGACCTCACTTAAGGAATTCAAAGCTAACGTGCTAGCCAGACTGGCTAGATTGGAAAGTTTAGCCTCCTCGGAATCTAGTACGTCTTCAGGCAGAAGAGTGTCACCTGTACCAGCATCAAGCCCAGAGCAGAGGGAAAAATCTTCTCCTGACTTCTTCAACCTCTCTCCTGACAACGTGAGCAATGAATCAGGTGACACCTGCAGAGTTCCTAGAGGAGTAGCTGCCTTGCCACCCCTCACTCCCTTGTCAGTGCCACGTGCCAATAACACTCACACCACTAGAAAGGAAGATACGGAATTGACTGTCCCTGATCATAAGTTTAAACCGCTCAACCTGCCAAAGTTTGATAAAAATGGAAACATTCAAACTTTCATCTGCCTCTTTGAAATGTCCATGAGAGGTGTGAGTGATCACATGAAGGCAACCACCCTCATAAACACTCTGGATCCCATCTGCATAGACATCATCATGCCCTGCCTGCTACTAGAAAGTTGAACTTATGAAGACGCACACCAGGCCGTTATCAAGGAATTTGGTAGTGAGACCAGATTGCAAGCTCAAAAGGCAGAGTTCAGTAACATCTTGTTCAAAAAGTACGAGTCTGTGCAAGACTTCACCAACCGCTTCTATCATGAAGCACAGGTTCTTTTAGACGCCAGGGTCCTTTCTGAGTTGGACTGCAGAATCACCATTGGACGTGCACTGCAACCATACCGGGAATTAGCCAATATCATGTTCCCTGTTTTGGATTAATCCAGCTCAACCCAACGGATCACCAGTTATTTGAGCTGCCTTGGGGCTCAGTTTGGAGCTCCAAATAAAGGACAGAATAATTGCTTGTCTACCCCCACCAAGGACAATCCTTGCAAACCCAAGCCTGACAATACCGCTTCCAACTCCAATGGTAAATCAGGAAGTGACTACAAGGCCAAGGCTCCGCCAGGCCCTTGCCACAAGTGTGGTAAAAGAGGACACTGGGCCAGCGTCTTCAAAGGGAAAGGGCGTGAGTCCTCAGTAAATGTGGTGGTCAATCAAAAACATGACAACCAGGGAAAAGCCAAGGTGGGCCAGTAGAGGAATATACTGAGTCCGCTGCTTCCCCAATTCCAAAAGAACCAGACCGCCAGTCTCCAGAGATAGCTGATTCCAATACAGCCCCTCCTGAGACAACAGCCCAAGAGGCATCAATATTTGATCCACCTTTGGCCACTCAGCCGTCTCACTTTGTCTCCAAACAGGAGTTCAAAGAGGATCATCTACACATGCTTGTGTCAGACGACCTTTACGCTATTCCTGCTAGAGGTAGGGGATGCCCAAGGAAGGTCACACCAAACGCTGTAGAGACAGTTTTCAAACCGTACACAACTCAAGTCCAGGAAACTTGCCTTGCTTCCAAACCCAGTGTAGCCAGTGACCTACCTTCCTTGAATGGAGTCCAATTCTCCCTTCCCATTGAGACCACTGAGGCCAACTTCCCTGAGATTGGTCAAAGTCTCAAACAGTACTTTGATACTCCGGCACCCTTGGGTAGACACGTATTAAACTTACACTCTGAACTCTACTCTGAATGTACATACACAGATATCTCTGTTAATAAAGTCAAGGTGCGCGCCATAATAGATAGTGGTGCCCCTATTAATATTGTGTCCAACCGCCTTGTCAGGAAGCTAGGTATTGCTCCTGACACTGCGCACACCAGAGTATACTGTACTGCCGGTAAACACACCGCCACGTCTGAAGGAGCTTACATTGCTCTACCAATGTGCTTTGGTTCCATTGCCGTGTCCTCTCCTGCTGTGGTCCTGCCCAGCAAAAATTACGATGTGCTCATTGGTACTGCATTTCTACGTAAATACAGGGTCAGATTGAACATGAAGGACAATACTATGACAATCCTTTGCCAGACCATCCCACTGTATTATACGTGGGACGTAAAACCACCAGCTAAGATAAAACCTAGCATCAATCTGGCATACAAGGACAGTGTAGTGGCAGTTCCCTACACCTTTACGGGGAAAAAGGGAAAGTGGCTGCCAACCCAGATCAAGGAGCACAAAGGAATTCCGCTCCGTTCAAGGTCAACTCTTACACTTAGATCTGGCCAACAGCAGGTTTTCAACATGGGTTTAACCTTAGACATCCCCGCAGGATTATATGGCAAAGTTCATCAGCCCTGGGGACGTTCAAGATTCAAACCATGTATTGCCCCCAGGATAATCATTCCTGGCCATGGTGAAATTCATGTCCTACTGGTCAATCTCCAAGGGCACAATATCCACATCAAGAAGAACCAGATTGTAGGATTTTTTCATCTTCTACCAGTTGAAGAAGTGGACATCTTCAAGTGTATTGGAGACCTGGCAGAAATGGGTCTCCCTGACCAAGTTGAAGCTACCGCATATGTAATCACCTCATTGGCTGATCTATCTTCCCTCAATGACACTGAACAGGAACAAGCCAGTGCACTTTTTGAAAAATATTGTTGCATATTTATGGAAGACAACTTTGACCTCGGGTGCTCCAATGAGGTCACTCATCTTATTGACACAGGGGATAACAAACCTGTCCGTCTTCAACTGATTTGGCGCTCAAAGGCCAGTGAAGAAACTGTGAGCAAGGAAATCCAGCAACTTCTAGACAGAGACATGTTGATCCCATCCAAGAGTCCCTGTGCTTCACCCATCCTGATAGTAAAAAAAAGGATGGGAGTAATTGAGTAGTGATAGACTACAGACGTCTGAACTTGATAACCAAAAAGGACTTGTACCCGCTGCCTAGGATTCACAACACACTAGATTGGCTTGGAGGAGCCAAGTACTTCTCTGCCATGGACCTTATATTGGGGTACTGGAAGATCAAACTTCCACCAGAGGAAAAAGAGAAGTGCGCAATAATCACCTACCAGGGCCTTTTCCAGCCAACCCAAATGCCACAAGGGTTGTGCAATGCGCCTGTAACCTTTCAGCGGGCCATGGATACTATACTGGGTGATCTCAAGCTCTCCTGTGTCCTAGTCTACCTGGACAATATCAATGTGTTCTCAAAAACCTTCACTGAACACCTTGAGCATTTGTAAGCTGTATTCAAAAGATTGGCAGATGCCAATTTGGAGATCAAACCCCAAAAATGTCAATTCTTCAAGGATCAGTTAGAATATCTTGGATTTGTGGTGGATACTACAGGGCTCTGCCCTCAGCCAGCTAAAGTGGAGGTAATCACCAAGATGAAGCGGCCAGAAAGCAAAAACAATATCCAGGTCTTCTTGGGGATGGTAGGCTACTACTGTTGCTTTATCCCCAACTTTGCCCGTATTGGCAAACCTCTGTTTCATCTACTGAAGAACGGGGTCCCCTTCTTATGGACAACAGCCTGCCACGACGCTTTTGACGCCCTCTGCACTAGCCTGTCCTCCAGTCCAGTGTTGATGAATCCAGATTTCAGCAAACCTTTTGTTGTACATATGGATGCCTCTTTATCTGCCTTAGGAGCCGTCCTTTCCCAGTTGGACAACACAGGGGCAGAACACCCAGCGGCCTATGCTAGCCACTCCCTGAATGTACATGAGCAAAACTACATGGTCACAGAAAGGGAATGCCTCACCGTAATATACACCTACAAGCAATTTAGAGTATACTTGCATGGGGTACACTTCACTGTGGTCACTGATCACACCAGCCTCAGTTGGCTGCAAAATCTTTGGGAGCCAGAAGGACGCCTTGCCTGATGGGCATTAAAACTCCAGGCTTTCAATTACACTATAGTCCACTGTCCTGGCACCAACCACCAGAACACAGACTGTTTTTCAAGACTTCCCACAGTTGCTATAGTAGCAACCCAGGTCAACCTGTTATATGAAAAGATGCTCACCAACAAGTTTGAGGACAAACCAGAAGAAGTACAGGCCATCCTCTGTGAGCTCTGCAAAGACTGTAAGGTGGAGAACCAAAAGCTGTATAAGTACCATGATAGTGTCAAATACATCTTTCCCAGACCTTCAGAGCGCCCAGATCTGATAATGGCCGCCCACAAGACAGTGGGTCACAGTGGCCTAAGAAAAACAGTCCACCAGCTTCAACAGCATTACTACTGGGAGTCACTTCTCTTTGACATGAAGGAAACCCTGATCTACTTTACAGAATGTCAGCACAAGAAACCCTTAACCATTAAGCATCAATACAAAGCAGTAGAGCCCAAGTTTGCTTGGCATACTGTTAGCATAGATGTGGTCAGGCCTCTGCCAATATGTGTTGGTTGTTTGCGCTACATTATTGTGGCAATTAACCACCTCACCAAATGGGTGGAAGCCAGAGCGCTGCAGCACGTCAGCGCCAAATCAACAGCACAGTTTGTATTGGAACAGATTATCCATTGACATGGCTGCCCCCAGTTTGTTCTTACCAACAATGGAACAAGCTTCAATGCTCATATAATTCCATAATTAAATGAGCTCATGGGCGTGAGGGGAGTGCTCTCTACACCGTACCATCCAGAATCAAATAGGATGATTGAGAGAGCTAATGGCACTTTATTTAACATTCTGCAAAAACTGGCAGACTCCCAAACTTCAGAGTGGTACCTTTTCCTGCCTGCCGTTGTGTTTGCCTATAACATCTCAATTCACAGCACGACTGGCTTCTCCCCATTTCAACTGACATATGGACGTCATCCAGCAATCCCGCCAATTCTGTTTTCAGCAATGGGGGACCTGGGTAACATAACATACCAACAATATATGTCTAGGTTAGCTGACACGCTCATCAAGCTTCAAGCCAAAGCTTTTACAGAAACCTCCCTCACCAGGAACAAAGGATGTGAGACCAACAACAAAGATTGATGTGCCTTAGTCAAATTTAAAATTGGCACTCAGGTTTCATACCACAACAGAGTTGTGGGACGGGCTCATAAGCTTGACAGCATCTGGAAAGGGCCTTTCAAAATCATTGAGAAAACCTCTCCATATGCTTACACAATCAAGGATCTGGCTGATGGAAGACTCATCAACAGAGTCTACGCCAGGTTCCTCAAGCCATATTTTTCCATAAAAAATATTGGCTCACAATAAAGTTTACTAAATAAATTCTAAAGAAAAAAATTATAATGGGAAGCAGGCTTTATTTCAAACAACTAAGGGTCACCCTCCTGATATTCAGGATCTTCTTCATCCCCTTCAGAACCAGCTACTTGGGTGCTTCCTCTCTGGGACCTTTGCACCACCTGCCTCAGGCTCCAGAGGCTCACGAAAAGAAACTTCCTCCCCTCAGTGAACCAGAAAGTGGCGGCCTGCAGCCAGAGTCTACGCTCACTGGGGATTACCTGCAAGAAGCAAACAAAAGGAATTGTGATCTCCCTGGAGATGGCATTGACCCGCCAGAGTCCAGCGTCCAAAGGGAAAGCGCATTATAAGACCACAAAGTCCAACATGAAGTCAGATATATACCAATAACAGCGCGGCAACGGCGCCTTAAGAGAGCCCAACTTGTTACAAACCTTCTCCCATTGCGCCGCCATGTTGTCAGCGTTGGCCATTGACAGGCTAAGATCAGGGATAAGTATTATGTCCCCACATAACACCATCCCACAAACCTCCTGCTGTTTAGCGCCACTGTTGATGTCAGTGTACACACTCTGGACCACACAACAGATACAGCTGTCCCGCGCATCTGAGTTGTCTACACCCAGTGACAAGTACAACTTCAGAAACCCCTCTAAAGTGCCAAACCAAGAAGAAAAACCCTGCAAGTCAAAGTCCAGCACATAACTTTGACAGGCCTTGCTCACCCTGCCTGCGTCATCAGTAGCCATCAGGAGCTCTTCCAACTGCTCGCCTAACCACCCCACCAAGTCCTTATCCTCCAGGCTATGAAAGCCCTTGCTAGAATGGTTGATGCACTGCTTAAGGTCATGGCGCAGGCGCTGAGCCATTACCACAAACAGGAATTGAGGAATTATATCCATTCCCACATAAAGCTGGGAAATGGAAAACCCCTTGTCACCCAATTGAAGCAAGGGCACGGAATCAAAGTCAGGCAGATTAGCATCCATTGAACGATAAGTAAAGGCGCCCAAGTGTGGGTCCATTACCAAAGGCTCCCTCTCCAAATTCTGAGGGCAGGTGCGTGCTGAACTGGCCTGAGGCTCAGCAAGGCACTTTTTGCCACCAACAGAAGACTGCCCTGCAAAATCACCCTCCACTGGGATTTTGTCACTATTCTTGCCCGGTACCAAACTCTCTAAACCAGGCCAGAGTGAACCAGTGTCTGTTTGCTGGAGCCCACAAAGCAACTCCACCTTGGCCTCCTTAGACAGCCCACAGAAATGGCAATGGTCCTCCTCTGACATCTGCACCACCATTTGGCGGGCATCAGTCTTGTTGCTAATACCAGAGTAATTGGAGTTATTACTCATATTCTGGGCTAAAGAAGTTCTTCAAAGGTTATGTAGCTCAGTCAAGTGAGGGGAAATGTCAGAAAATCCTGATCTATCAGGGTTGACTGATCCATATTTCTATCACAAAAAAACTATGAGTTGATACTGGACGGAATACAGCCAGAAGGAAACAGCTATTCCGGAATACAGAGAAACTATAACAAGACTGATATAGTTTACAATCCAGAAGACACCTGAGACATTCCGTGTCTTAAGTCACAGGGCAACCCAGAAGCTTCTATAAATAGATACTAGGCATTCCAGAACCCAAATTAGACACAAACCTGACCTTGAGGATAAAACAGAAAATTACAACATCCTGTTTCACTGAGAAGTGAGACAACAAACCACCCTTGCGCATTTTACATTATACTAAGCAAAAGGAAGGACCGACTAAATGGATGTCAACTTAGTTGGCCTCAACTAAGTCAAGGTATATCTAGGCTGAAGAAGGAGTACCATCAGTCAAGAATATTACCTCATCCCAAAACCTTATTCAGGTTTGAGATCCAACTCTGGGGGTGAAACTATTAGCTTGGGGATGATAGGCTAACTAGTAAGAGTTGTCCGCAGCTAGACGCCAGTTTGGCCGCTAGCTTTCACACCATAAAAAGCCCTTCCAAGATCACTTGGAAGGCAGACAATTTAATACCCTTCAACATCACTAATAGTCCAAATAGTAGTGGTGTCAAAGTACAATAAGAGCAACTTATTGATACTTTTGAATTCCTGCCAAACCACCACAGACAGTGTTGCATCTCCAAAGGACCACAGGACTTCCGCATCACTTGGATCAACCAACATCAGGACACAGCCTGTTGCGCACACCATCCACACCAATAGAAGACATCTGTCTTCATACAGATATCCCATCCCAACATGAGTAACTCACCTAATAAAAATAATCTCTCTTCTTCTTCAAGATCCAGAAATCTTGACAGCCATCATTAAGCTTTAAACCCAAACTATTGACACCATAATATCTGTCAGAAAATTGTGGACCATGGTATTTTATCATCTTCCAGATGATATCCTAAGTCTTCTAACATTAAGAAAGTAGAGAGAACCTGTGACTTTGGTGTAACCTTTGGTCCGTAATATTTGTTGTCATCAGTAGTAGCAAGTCTGACAAGGCCCAAGGCCCGGAGGATTTGGGATGGTTCTTCCCACTTCTGGATCTAGGTTCATAGTTTGTTTCTATATTTTACTATAGATAATCATACTGTATGACAACAGTATCATCTTTTTCCCTACTAATAAAGCTTAAGAGAGAATCACATTAAGGAAATATGACTTGGAACAATCATCAAGTCAATAAGGAATCATCAGTCTTTTATTCTAATGGACTGGCTCTAAGGCAGCCCACCTACACACATGTTATCCAAGTTAGCTCACAACGCTAGAAGAGACTGAAGTAGCATTAGGGCAACACGGCAGGAGGCCTGGCCTTTTTGGGGTGGTTTTAACAGAAGGTAAATTGACATCTTCCACAGATTGGTATCCTTTCTGTCTACCTGGGCTACTTCCAGGGCTAGCTAGCCAGTGGTTGGCAACTAGTTCACAGAGATGATTGTTTCACTTAATCAGAGCTACTCTAATACAACAGGCCCAAAGCCTTTTTATCTTAGAGAGTTTGGCCTGACAGCCCAGTCCATTTTGGACTCTTCTAGAAGTTTTTTGAATGACAGCCCAGGTGATGGCCCTTGTTCTAGGATATAATTAAAGATTAGAATAGTAATTATTATGGGAAGCATATTTGAGGTGGTTGTTGAGGTGGACTAATTAATGAGCAGTAATTGTATATTTCATTGATTAATTGCAATGTATGAATTTTTTAATGCCGGGATATTATTTGGTCATTGATTCATTGATCTTGTAGCCCACATTGCTCTGTTGAAACCATTTAAAAGAGTAATTGACAGCTGTCCTGCAATAATTGGTTAGATCCATTAATTAGTCAATATCCCAAAATCCTGACAATATCCAAACTCAAAGAAAAACTTGAATTTTAAAGATTTTAAGCAAATGATGATCAATTATAGGTAATATTTAATCAGCTTATTGATAATTTAAAGTATAACTATAATATTATGAAACAATCTGTATTTTTACTTGTAAGTTCAAAGCTACAGAATGTCTACTATGCACCAGAAAAGTTTAGACAAAACTAATAATATAACCTGTAAAGGTTGTTTCATTATTTTATATGATCTAACCAACAGCCTATAATAAGTTCAGGGACAATAGCTATAGAGTTGTTGTTGAGCTTCAAGGCTTCTATATTTTCTTATCCTGTGACAATCTCTACTCTAATCATTAAGAAATTCTTGTTGTCTACTTGTATGTGATCATATTCTTTCTGATTTTGTCCATCCTGATTGACTTTTGAATTTTATTGTCACTGCTGGCATTTTTAGGCGATCTAAGTAGCCCATTTTCAGTTTATGTTCCTCTTAAGCTAGTCTGCTGGTATCTGTTTGATTGGCTACCCTTATGTGAAGCCTAGATAGCATTGAAGAGTTAGGCCAATTTTTAAAGGGTGATTAATATCCTAACACAATTCTCCTGCACAAGGAAAACAAAAAGTTGGGTTTAGCTGTAGTAAACACAGTTTGAGATGTTTTGCAGGTGTGTGTCAATGTTGTATGAATAAAAATTTGTTTTATGATCATAGTAGATTAGGGTTGCAATGCTTTTAACCAACTATAATGGTTGATGTTTGCTCTTCATGCTATTGCAAACTCTTCAATTACTCCCTCTTGGGGAATTAATGCCCCAAGTAAATCACCAAATGGCTCACCAAATGGCTCACCGGCCAGTCAATAAACTGATAGCACCATTATCAGTCAACCATCTATGACAGGGATCACTCAATCCAGGCCCTAAATGGAACATAACTTGATTAAGCCTTGTGACTCAAGAGGAACATTACTCAGATAAGTCCCATGACCTCCATGACGTACATGGACAGTGTGTGGCTTGTCATGATACTATATATTAGCCTATATCCATATTCAATAAAGTATCATTCTCTTCTTAAATCTTCCCCTTTTTCTGTTTATTATGCTTCCCAGAAGTATAAACTTGACAGTGGTAGCACAGGTAGGTTTTCCATACAACCCAACTTGAAGGAAAGATTCCTCCTAAGAAAAGGACCCAAGCAATGGTACTCCCTAACAGCTGGAGAGACTACAAAGAAGGATAAGACATTCCTGCAGGTTTTGTTATCTACAACAACGTCCTTGTACCCATCAAACAATACAACACTCTCAAAGCCCAAAGACTGTTATCCACAACTCCAATCTCAACAGCACCACAGCAGCCTGAAATACCCAATATTGTATTCCAGTGCCTGCGTACAGCTGAAATTGGCGCCTTTGCAGGTCTACGCCAGGAAAACACCTCTCTTTGGATCAACAGTACACAAAGCAAATTTGAGCAAGTGGATTACCCCCCAAAGACTCTGGGTCAGTGAAATTGCCCTCCACATTACGGGGACTGCATCATGCTTTGTAAGTGGATGGATAGCCCAACACCCCAACCAAAAGGGAGACTGGGAACTATTCAAAAGCACATTCCTCAAAAAATTCTCCATGAAGGATTCCAATTTGCGGTAATCATGACAGAACTTTGAACCTTCAAGATGACAGGAACAATCAAGGAATTCATTGCTGCATATGAAGACCTACATGACCACGCACCCAACACCATCAACTTTGATAAACCTGGGCCATGTTTGGACTTTTCTATAATGGTCTCCCCACACACATTAGACGTCAGTTTGATATGACCCTCTGCAATAACCTTAAAGAAGTATTCTTGGAAGTCAAACACGCGGCCCAAAAATCTGACAATCTACACGCAACCAACAAGCGCAAAGAGAGTCCTTCAGCCAAGAAGGATCCTTGACCCAATAATCAAGGCAACCAAGTCAACAACACCCATCCTCAAACTGGGAATCAAACTGCATAAGCCAACCAGGCAAGCACCAAAGATACCTACAAGGAGGGAAAAGCTCAGGAGAGTGCTTAGGCAAGCTGCCCTCCCCCAACCTACAAGACTTGTACAGGGACCAGGACGTGGATTCAATCACCATGATCCAAGTACCCTCCAGAAACCCTCTACTGTTTGCCACCCAAACTGGAAATAAACCCCTCAATTATCCTTTCTTTTTTTGCAGATATCAGGGCACCACACCATTCAACACTGGAGCAGACCAGTCCCTAGTCAACAAGAAATTTGCTGACCTCATTAAACTTCCAGCCACTAAAAACAAGATCAGGAGAGTTATCATGGCGGAAAACAGAAACACACCAGTCACTCTAGAGGCTAAACCTTTCTGCGCCCAAATTGGAGATGTAAAAATCACACTCAGCGGCCTAATCATACCAATCCCCATATACAACATTATACTTGGCCTAGACTGGATGAGAAAGACCAAACCTCACATTGACTGGGACAGGGCTACCCTCACCATTCAAAGAGGAGAAGTACACTACCATGTTTATCCAACCCACATTGACATGCTTATGAGGGATCATGTATTTGTGAAAATCATGGAAACAGAAAAGGAATTCAACCTTAGCAAAATTGATTAGAGTACCTGTACATACAAGGTCATCCACTTTAAGAATACAGGGACTTGACGTGAAAAGAACCCCATCCAAGACCAGCTAGTTAACAAGTTCCTCACTGTTTTCCAAGAAACACTGCCAGGACTACCTCCTGATTGCAGCATACAACACAAAATTGACCTCAAAGGGAGTATACCTAAAGCACAACCTATCTACCGCCTCACACCACAAGAAGACAACACCCTAAAAGCTTACCTTGACAAAGCACTCAAAAAAGGCCTCATACAAGCATCAAAGTCACCTTTTGGCACTGCTGTCTTCTTTGTGGCAAAGAAAGATGGAGGACTCCACCTTGTCATTGGATACAGAGCGCTCAACAAGGTCACAATTAAGAACAGGTATCCCCTACCCCTAATTGACAACCTTTTTGACGCACTGGGGGGTCCCAAATCTTCACAAAGATTGATTTGGTAGCAGGTTACCACCAAGTTTGCGTGAAATCTGAAGACATTCCAAAGACCACATTTAGAACTAAATATGGATCCTTTGAATGTGTTGTTCTCAACTTTGGCATGACAAACGCTCTCAGTATCTTTGTGACTTTCATGAACAAAGTTTTTAAGGAACACATCAGAAAACAAGCAATCATCTACCTGGACAACATCATCATTTACAGCCCCAACCTGGAGCAACACTGGAAAGACGTCCACCTGGTCCTCCACACCCTTGAAGAAAACCAACTGGTTGCAAACCCGTCAAAGTGTGAATTATTCTCAACAGAACTTCCATTCCTTGGTCACATTATCAGCAAGAACAGAATCAAACCAGATCCAGACAAGATACGTGCCATAACTGAGATGCCAGTGCCAAGAAATAAAAGTGAACTCCACACCTTTCTTGGGATGGTAGCCTACGTAAGAAGGTTGATCCCCAACTGGGGTGCCCTAACAGCCCCCCATCTGCCATCACGGGCAAAACAACTAAGTGTGTCTGGACACCACTATATGATCAACACTTTCACCAACTGAAGGAACACATGGTCACTGCCTCTATCCTCCAATATCCAAATTGTGAAGGAATCTATGAACTAGAAACAGATGCTTCTGACTATGCCATAGGAGGAGTACTCTGTATCCAAACAGCAGAAAAAGACTTCCTCCCTGTAGCATATGAGTCAAGGAAACTATCTGACGGTGAACAAAGATCCCTACACACAACAAGGAATTGTTAGTCATCAAACACACCTCATGAAGTGGCAATGCTATCTGGAAGGAGCCCAAACGTTTAAAGTACTCACCAACCATAAGTCTCTGGTATTCTTCAAAACACACCAACATTTATCAAGGAGATAAGCTGAGTGGATGAGTCTCATACAGAGATACCCCATGCAAATCAAATATAAGCCAGGCAAGGAAATTCTTACTGCAGATGCCCTGTCAAGGCTATACATCAAACATGTCCTCTGCGCTGATGGTGACCCCAACTGGCCCATGTTAATCATGGGGAATCTCCAGAAAGGGTTCCCACCTGGCAAACCAATGGACATCCAAGAGAAAGTCCTTAAGAACAAACATCTGTTTAAAAACGTATATGGTACTCTGCACCAAATACTCCCAAGTGGTGACATCATACCTTACGTCCTGTCAACTCAAAAGATTGACACCATCTTACAATATCACAGAGACCTTGGACACACCCACAGTAGAAACTTACAGTAAATACCTCAAGACACGCTAATGGTGGCCCAACATGCTAGATGATATCAGAGAGGTACTGGAACAATGCAAAGTCTGTGAGAAGTATGCCCAAATCAAAGCACCACCCAAGTCAGTAGTACTCGTATTCATCACACAACCCTTCAAGGTGTAGTCACTGGATATTTTGGGACCAATGCCTGGTAAAAACAAGGGCAAGAAGTACATCATCACAGCTATTGACTATGCAACCAGATGGCCTATGGTACAAGCCACTAAAGAGCACAAGGGCAACAATGTGAGACAATTCATTGGAAAAGAAATCATAGCCAAATTTGGTAAACCTGACCTCCTAATCACAGATGAAGGCACTAAACTTAAGGCCATTGACACCAATATCTATCTTGCAAAGAATGGTATAAAACACATCACTACCAGCCCATATCACCCTCAAGCAAATGAACAAGTAGAACTACTAAACGGCGCGCTTTTAGAAGCCCTCAGTAAGATATCTGCTAACAATCCAAAGGCCTGGGTCAACATGCTTTCAACTGGGCTCATGGTTTGTAGAACAAGATTTAACTGCAATACAGGTAAAAGCCCGCTCTTGTTAGTACAGCCTCAGGACCACAGTTACCTCTGCCTAAAAAAGGTGCCAGACAGCAGTGACCCTAACATAAAACATGCCAGAAAAGACCAAGAGGAGATGGAACACCAATGGGTTGAACGGGAAGCAATCCCATTACAACAAGAGAGATTCCAAGTTGGGGACAAAATCTGGGTTTTCAATCATGATCAACACAAGCTGGACCCAGGATTGCGTGGACCAGGCATTGTCATGAAAGTCAAGCCCAACAACATCTATCTTTCAGAGAGATTGGAACTCAGACTGAAATGAAATGTATGCACCACAACTGTCTCCGCCTATGCAAAGCAAAAATAGCCCAACAAAATTCCAGACTCCCTCTTCCCAACGTCAAACTGTATCAATACCAGGCCCGCGTACCCAACACACTTAGGAAAATTCCCAAGGCTCCGCTTTCCAGTACCCCAGGGGAAGATGTCACGACATCTTTGATTACTCCCTCTCAGGGAATTAACACCCCAAGTAAATCACCAAATGGCTCACCAAATGGCTCACTGGCCAGTCCATAAAATGGTGGCACCATTATTAGTCAACCATTTATGACAGGGATCACTCAATCCAGGTCCTAAATGGAACACAACTTTATTAAGCCTTGTGACTCAAGAGGAACATTAATCAGATAAGCCCCATGACCTCCATGATGTACATGGACAGTGTGTGGCTTATCATGATACTATATATTAGCCTATATCCATATTCAATAAAGTATCATTCTCTTCTTAAATCTTCCCCTTTTTACGTTTATTACACTTCCCAGAAGTATAAACTTGACAATGACTTTTGGGGATAATAGAAAAGACAACTAAGAGTACTGTGCAAAGATGAAAATAAGTATGTGATCAATTTGCTGCATGGTATTGAAATCATAGCACCAAATGGGGCAATAATACAGTTTGGGTATACAGCCACAATGGTTGGAGTTTCTCCTTCCATCTCCTTAGAGTAGCTTTAGTGTGGAAATACTTGGCAACTATCATCATTAAAACTTTCTGCAGGTTGACTTCCAAAATCAATTTTATATTCAGGTCATACATTAGAAAATTCTAGATTAATTTTATTTGCATGTAGCCCACTGAAAGTTGACACTTTTTTAACAAGCAAAGAATCAAATGCTGATCATTTTACTTGGTAAAAAGCCCAAAGGATTGTTTAGGGGGATATGATCATGTAGGATCCAAAATAAAGTAAAAGATAATGAAAAACAATTGAAAATTTAATAAAAGCACACTTCAAGAATAATTTGATATTTAATCAACTATTTTCACTATGGAATTATTTCATTTATCCTATAAAAATGCTCAAACTATTTTTCAAAAAACCTGGATAAAATTTAATATATGTATAAAAATAAAGATGTATACCTATTTTAAAAATTAGTTGACATCAGAACAACCCAAATTTACATATACTTTAGTACCAAAACAGCTTTTAAGCTATATAGTCCAGGGTTTCACATAAAATCTTTATATAAACCCCTACTGTTTCTTTCTAACATCAATTCTAAGCTATCTATATAAATAGTATTATTATTTTAAAATTAAAATGCTATAATAAAGTATCAAAGATAGCTGATTAATATAAATTATAAACTAAGAAGCTAAAGGTCTGCTTCCAAAGAATATAGTGGCAATCTTTCTTATCTGCTCCCCAAGTTCAGATAGCTTGTACTTATTCTTGACAGATGTCTCAATCTGCTCTTTATGAATGCTAGCCTTGTGCTGCCTTCTCTTCTTTGGAGCTCTTACTTCCATATCTCAAAGGGAGGAGACAGTCTTCCCCTGTTTAGCCTTAAGGTGTTCAAAAAAGGTTTTGTACCTAGGATTTGCACCAAAGGAGGTCTCAAGATGCTTATGCCAGACCTCCAGGCCAGATGTTGCACTCATTTCATTCTTGAGAACAGCCTGATTGCAATCCCAGCTGGCCTTTGCTGTAGGCTTGCCATAGTAGCTGACCACCCTGTTTCCCATCCACTGTGGCTCATAGTAGTCAAACAGGCACTTCCAGATAGATACCTCAACTTTCCAATAAAGAAATTTCTTGGTTTTTCTTAAAAAAAGTGGCTCATAGTAGTCAAAGAAGGTTCAAACTCAGCTTCACAGCTTAAAGCATAATAATTACCACAGAGAAGCTCAAACCCTTGCCCAATAATATCAGGCTTTATAAAGGCCAGAGAAACAGACTTTTGAATCAACTTTTCACATTCTCAGTTGTATACTATCATGTGAGAGAGCTGAGAAGGGTCTTTCCCTTAAGACGTCCATCAATGGCCTGCCAGTAGCAAAAGTAGCATCCTTGTATCTCACTGTTGAAAAATATCTACAAAGACATTGTACTGGGCTGTCCTGTAGTCCATAATAGAAATCTTGGGGCCAAGGTGTGAAAGAGGGGGGCTAAACTTACTAAGTTTGGCTCCCATCTCAGCAAGACAAACCACCAGGATGCTATCCAGTGAATTGCTGGAATGGTTGCTCTGAAAGGGGATCAAAGGGAAAACACTGGGGATACTTGTGGAAAATAGGCGTTCAAACCCATCAAATCCAATCCAGTGAGCACCCAGGGGGTACATGAGGGGCTATACTCTGGAACATCTGGGGACTGACGAGGGTCAGGGGTCTCTTTGGCCAACTGGGGGGAGGGGTCACAGGAGGTTTCCTATTGAGGGAAGCATCTGAGTCAAAAACAGGAGAGTACAGCTCCAAACTTTCACATGTGAGACTTTTAACCAGAATATCACCAGAGGAGAGGAAATTGCTGGCCTGACCAGGAAGATCATCCAGCAAATATAGTTGTATGGAAGGATCTTCTCTCACACTATGTGCCAAGAAAGACAGACAATGCCAAAGATCAGAAGAGATGACACAAATAAGAACCAACACAGGGGCCAAAGAAAAGATTATGAAATTTAAAGTTGGGATTATCATTTTATGAATCTGCATAAAATTCTGAACCTTTTGGTGTGGTGGAAGTGCCAAAATTCAAAGGGAAATTGACTCTAGATAGTAGTCTTTAATCTAGGTGCAAGAATTTAGGTATGGGCCAGGGGATAAACTTGTACTAAGCCCTAAAAGGCATTAACAAAACTAGTATGGAAGACAGGCTTGTATTGAAGCAAAAACCAAATGAATTCCAGGTAGCAATAGGAATTTATTCTAATTTTAAATCCAATAACTAGATCATAAGATGTGGTTCAAAAGCAAAAACAAGCCAGTAAGTTACTATACCCTAACAATAGTCTCTGTGGGTTTGAGGGAGAAACGGGAATCAAAGAGACTGGGGAAAAGATAAGAGTATTAAAGACTAATACTAACACGTCAAAATATAGAAAGCTTCAATATTGAAGAAAAAGAACAACAAAAATGTTAAATTAAAGCCAATAAACTTTGATGTTTGTAAAGAATGAGCAAGCAGGGGACTAAAAGTCCCTTGCCTGGTCTTAAGGGATACTTTCAGGATGTGTGGTCACCTGATATGGTTTGCTTAACCTTATTGGTTGGGTGAAATTTTTTGCTGGCAAAGCCAGCGGGCTGGAGAGTTCCACACTAATTTACAAACCATCATTTGATTGGCCAGGATGAAGTTGAATGTTTGAAACACATTTGATTTTGAGAAAACTGATGTAGGCCAATTTGATGGGGTGGTTCTAATACTCTTTAACAACAGTTGACACCAAGATAATAAACAATTCAAGTTGATCAGGGTCTCCTCTATAGATGGAGCAGTGAAGACTGGAGAATCCACAGAGTATGCCACTACAAGTCTTTCATCAACAGTGTGGGCCAAATCTTTGAGTGAATTGAGTGGTTTAGCTGGACTTTGAGTGGTTTTCTTTGTACTACAGGGGGGACTGTCCTATCCAAGGCCAAAGGGGGGAGTAAATTTACACAAGGGCTCTATCAGGTCCCTTCTCTTCATCATCTAGGGTGACTCATATTTATTGTTGTAACTGTGCTTTTTTAGCAGAGTTAAAAGGGGAAAATATTTAGAAGCTAGATAATAATCTTTATTGGGAGATGGTGATTATATAGTCAATGTGAATCAAGGATAACAGGAACATGATTGTGTTGATCACACAGCTGGATGATGAAGGGGTGGCTTGATCCTGGTAATGAGTCAAGCTCCAAAACGAGGTATTCACCAGGAAGGATCATCATCTGTTCATGTTGTTGGACTTGGTAATTTGAGTTGACTTCCTAGTCTGGCTTCAAGTGGACGGGTAATCAGATTGCAGGTCACAAACCCGCTTGTTTTGAACCTTGCTGGCAGGTTGAGCCTGCTGTTTCAACACCCCCCCAACTGAAGGTTGGCCTCCTCTGGGGGTAAGTTGTCAGGGAGGTTGTCAGGAACCTGGGCGCTGTACTGGACTAATTGTTGTTCTGTGGCGGGCAAGGCGGTCTCTTGTTATTTTTGTCCTGCTTTGCAGGGTTTCAGGCAATCATGGTGTAGGGTCTTGTCTTTTTTGCGCTTCCTGAGTCCTTGAAAAAGGTAAGTGTTATTGTTGTTTACCTTTAGAATGATTGCTGGTCCTACTTTCTCTGGTTTTAGTTTGCTTTTATCAACATTCATGACCCAAACTTTCTCCCCAACTTCATGTCTATCTTAGATGGGGACAAAGGTTTTTTGCAGATGTTCATTTTTCTTTTATGTTTGTTTGCTGTTGGCCTCTACAACTTGAGGGTCTGAGCGTGGGGGGACTCCACTTGGGATTTCCAGTTTGGGTCCTGTCAATGCTTGAATGATATTTGGCTGTGGGCTGTATACCAACTCAAATGGGCTTTTTCCGGTGGATCTGTTCACTTGGGTTTGGCACACAAGTAGTGCAGTTGGTAGCTGCTTATACCAGTCTTCAGGTCTCCCGGCAGTGAGCTTGGCTAAGGCTTGCACAAGGCTTCCATTAAGCCGCTCTATACGTCCATTGGCCTGTGGGTGGTACGGCGTTGTTATGGTGTGTATGACCCCATTTTTAGCAAGGTATACATTGGTGTTTTTGGAGATCAATTATTTACCTCCATTGGTTATCAGGAGTTATGGCTTTCCAAACTTGCTTATTATCTCTTTACCAATAAATTGTTGTACGTCATTGCCAGTGCGCGCCCTCACTGCTTGGGCTACTGGCCGTCTTGTAGCAAAGTCTATGGTGGTGATGATGTATTTCTTATCATTGTGTTTCCCTGGCATGGGACCAACAACGTCAAGGGCCCATACTTTGAAGGATAGTTGTGTGTGGATGGGTAGTACTGAATTTGGAGGGGGTTTGCTTTTGGCAAAAATTTTCATACCTCACATTGGTCTAGGACTTCTTGAACGTCACAATATAAGGTTGGTTGCCAGGCTTTGTGCTTAAGAAACTCATATAGTTTTTGGCTCTTGGTGTTCCTGAGTTCTCTGTGATAGCGTAGGATGGTGTCTACCCGTTGGTGCGTGGGGATATAGGGAATGGTAGTGCTGTCAGATATTTTTCTGTGCAGGGTCCTGTATACATCAGCAAATAGGTGTTTGTTTTTGATAACTGTTTCCTTTGTTATGCCAGTTGTACCAGGGGGGGAAACCCCTATCTTTTGTTTGTAGTACTAAGAGGGGCCAGTCTGGGACAAGCTCATTTTCCCCTCTCAAGGCACAGACATATAGGTATGAGAGGGCGTCTGCCATGGCAAGCTTGGGACCAGGTTTGTACTGTATGAGCATATTGAATCTCTCCAAGAGCTGCATCCAGCGGGCTTGGCGGCAAGATAGATTTACTTGGGTTTTGAAATATATGAGTGACTTGTGGTCGGTTAATGCTGTGAGTTCTTCCTGCTGTTCCAGATAACAGCGTCATTTGACTAGAAAGTGCACAATAGCCAACAGTTACTTGTCTTGGATAGGGTATTGACACTTGCCATCTGTCAATTAATTGTGATTCATAAGCTACAGGCAGGAAGTCACCATCATTATTTTTGATTCATAGTACTCCCCCAATGGATGCATCTGAGGCGTTGGTTTCCATTTGTTATTCCCTGTCACGTTTGGGGTATTGTAGGATGGAAGCTATCATGAGCTTCTCCTTGATGCATCTAAAACAGAGGTCATGTTGGGGGGTCCACACAAACTTGTATTTGGTACCTGTTATGGTAGATAAGGGGGCAGTCAAAGCACCACAGTCAGATATGAAGCAGCGTACATAAGCCACCATCCCCAAGAAGGTGAGGAGTTCCAACTTATTCTTGGGTGGCGGCATATTGCATATGGCCTGTATCTTTTGACTGTTGGGTTTGATGCTGTTCTTTGAGACTATGTGTCCTAGGAAGGGTAATTGTTCACAAAAGAACTGGCACTTGAAGGGTTTGGCCAACAGTTTGTGTTGTGTAATAGTAGCAAAGACTGCCTCTAGGTCTTTGTGGTGCTGTTCCACCAAGGGGCTGTATACAATGATGCTGTCCGGGTAGACTAGGACATGCTTGCCTATGTGTGGCGCAAAAACTTTGTTCATGAAGGTCACAAAGGTGGATGGGGCGTTTTTCATGTCAAAGTTGAGCACCACACATTTGTATGAGCCGTATTTAGTGCAGAAGGCTGTTTTGGGGATGTCTTCCTCCTTGATGTGAAACTGGTTGTAGCCTGAAGTTAGATCAATCTTGGAGAAGACTGTGGCTCCTCCCAAGGTGTCAAAGAGATTTTCAATCAGTGGTAGTGGATAACAATTCTTGATGGTAACTTTGTTTAGGGCTTGGTAGTCTGTGACCAAATGCAAGGTACTGTTCTTCTTAGCCACAAAGAATATGACAGCCCCAAAAGGAGACTGTGAGGGGAGGATAAGTCCTTTCTCCAATGCCTTTTTGAGATAGGCGCGTAGGGTGTCTTTTTGTTTGGGGTCAGCCTGCAGATAGGGCGCGCTTTGGGGACAGCCCCTTTGAGTTGGATGGAACGTTAGATGTGTTTCTCAGGAGGCAGCCCAGGTAGCGCTTCTTTGAAGATTTCTGGATGGTGGGTCACAATTTTGCGGTCCTGAGGTGTGGAGGTATCCTGGTGATCCTTGAAGTGTATGATCTTGTACTGGCAGGAGTCCCAGTCATTTGCCTTCAGGTTTTCCTTTTAATCCAGGGTCTCTGTGATGCGTAAAAAGATGTGGTTGCGTAGGAGTTGGTCTACTGAGTCAGGGTAGATCTGGTGGTTGACACCTTCACAATTGATGGTCAACACTGAGGTTGCCCAGTCTATGTGAGGATTGCTCTTTTGTAACCAGTCTAACCCCAGTACAATGTCAAAATTTGGGAAGTCAATGACAGGACCTTGGATGGTTGAGTGGAGGTTCTTGAGCATGATGGAAAATGGGGTGGTTTCCCTTGTCACAACAATGTGGTGTTCATCAGCTAAAACCACGTTTTTAATCCGCAAAGGATTAGTGGCTAGCTTGAACTTGTCCACAAAGCTGCTGTTGATTAGGGTTTGATCTGCACCCAAATCCAGGAGTGCTGAGCCTGTGTAACTACAAAAACAGAAAGGATAGAACATCAGTTTATTGGGATGCCTGACAATGGTGTACAGTACCAGGTCCTTCAAGGGCACTTGGATCATTGGGCATTGGTCCACATCCTTGTGTTGGTACTCATCATTGGGCAAGTCAGGAGTTGTGTGGTGAGAGCTTGGCTTGCTTAATGCTCTCCCTGGGCTTTTCCCTTGTCTTTATTGCCTTGTGTGGCGGTGATACAGAAATGGATACAATTTGACTGGCCATTGTTCCTACTTCCATGTCCATTTGAACCTGTGGGTTTATGGTTGGTGTTATTCCTGTTGTTTCTGGGAGTAGTTGAGTGGAGCGCCTGCCTGTGTGGGAGTCCTTGGATCTCTCTTGTTTTCCCGTTTGTGCCTTATGAAGGGTGTTGTAGGTTTGTCCTGCTTTCTCTGCTTTGTGATACAGGCTTTGCAGGTTGGTCACCTGTTCCAGGTTCACATGTCTCATCACATGCAACTTGAGGGCGTTGTAGTACATGAGATGTATGGCTGGGGTGTCAAAGGCCATGTCAGATGGTGCATGAAGTCAGAGTTCCTTGTAGACGCGGGTGAGTTCCTTCACAGTGCCTGTCTGGGTAAGGTTCTTCACTTGGTGTTTGATCATGAGCGCCTTATCCTTAAGCATGAATCTTGCCAAGAAGTCTTGCTTGAAGGTATCCCAGTTCTTGTTGGTGTGTTCCTTGTACCACTTGTCACACCAGGTGCCAGAGTCATGGGTCAGGCGGCTGGAGATTTCCACAATCCAAAACTGCTGCAGGCATTCCATCTGGGCCAGCTTGCTCTGGGAAGACTGGACCCATGCGGCAGTGTTGTTGTTGTTGGCCCCGGCAAAGGGTTCCAAGGCAGCTCTTTGCAGTCTTTGAGCTACGTAGGCGGGCATGGTATTTTTTCAGTTGGTTGCAGAATGGAGGAGGGAGCCTGAAAGAGTCCTTGTGCAGACATGGTGTTGAAGGCAGGTAGTGGAATCACTGTGTTCTGGTACAGGACAAAGCCATCGGGTATCTTGGCACTAGGAGTGTATGGGTTCCAGTCAGGCGGGAGGCCAGACATAATTCTGTCAAGGATTTGTTGGCTGCAGCGTGTGCGGGTAACAGTGCAAAATTTTCAAGATAAGGTAGGATGGAGAACCTACCTGTGCTACCAATGTTGTAACTGTGCTGTTTTAGAAGAATTACAAGGGGAAAATATTTAGAAGCTATATAATAATCTTTATTGGGAGATAGTGATTATATAGTCAATGTGAATCAAGGATAACAGGAACATGATTGTGTTGATCAGACGGCTGGATGATGAAGGGGGTGGCTTGATCCTGGTAATGAGTCAAGCGCCAAAACAAGGTATCCACTGTAAGGGATCATCATCTGTTCATGTTATTAGATTTGGTAATTTGAGTTGACTTCCTAGTCTGGCTTTGAGTGGCCAGGTAATTGGATTGCGGGTCACAAACCCGCTTGTTTGGAACCTTGCTGGCGGGTCAAGCCTGCTGTTTCAACATTATCAGCCTCACTAGGATTGGTCCTTGTTGATAGACCAGGATTCCTGCCATCCTCAGGAGTGATAGCTTCAAGACCCTCCTATAGAATCTTGAATGCTATTAGGTATATCTCATCTGAGGCTCCAGGAGGAAGAAAATAGGTAAAGGGTAGAGCTTTATTACTAAGCTGGACATGCACTACCCACAACTGATAGAATAACTTAGGACACATTGCAAATGTTCCATCACAGAGCCAAGTCTCAGTAGCACACAGCTGCTCTAGATTCTTACAGGTGGCATAAAATATGATTTTATCTTTTGCACTAGGTTCATCATCATAAAGAAGGAACTTTTATTTGTCTTGGGTCATCTGCAACTCAGGAGCAAGGACCAGGTCTTTTAGTTGGGACACACTTTTTCCAATTGGGTTTAGCTCTCAGCGCCTATCACAGATATACTTAACAAGTTGTTCAAAGCCAGGGACAATTTTAAGACTCTCTTTGCTCAAGTGCTTGGTAGCCTTTACTTCCAGGTGAGCTTCTTTGATGTCTTTTAATACTGGGACCATTTGGAATAGGTACAACTTGAGAAGCTTCTTGATCAAAGTGTTGGGAAGCGTGAAGGTATACTCCCCTTTTCCAAGGTAGCTTTATCCCAGCCTTGGGTGTTTAGGCGTGCAGGGCAGCTTCTGTCTTCATGTGTGAAAGGTTTGCTCTTGCTTTCCTGCTCTTGGTTGTTGCTGTTAAAATAATAGCTATCACAGACCATGATTGGCCCACCTTTGGCTGATATCAGCAGAGTACATTTCAGAAATCTCTCTGGGATCTTGAAGGAGCCCTTGATATGACAAACATTGTGAGCCTTTATTGCATCCCATGGCCCAAGAGGGGTGTGTTGGAAAAAAGGAAATTAATCATGGACCTCACCATCTTAATTTTTATCAAGAGAGGGCTAAGGAGAGATTCAAGGGAGTGCTTGAAGCTTGCCTCTCTTTTCTTCTTGTTAATGGGATCTTCAGCTCCCCCAGACTCATAACAGCTATGGGAGGTGAAACCATCATCAGAGCTCCCCTCAGAAGCTGAGGGTGTAGGAGTTTTTTGTTCATCTTTATTAATCTTTCTCTTAGTCACTTTCTTTGTAGAAGAAGAAGCCTTAGCCTTAACAGTGTCCTGGAAAGTCTTCTTATTGAGCTGTTTTTTTGCTTTATCTTATAAAGGAAAGGGGGTTATAGAAAGAGCCATGGGTAAAGCATAGAAGAATGAAAGTTAAAGCTGAAAATATAACATGTTATGGAGATCTATTATATAGAGCATGCAAAAAAGCTTCAGATCTCATATTATATGCAGTATTGAGGCTTTTTATCAATAAAAAGATGGACAAGACTACATTTAAATTTTTAGTGTCAGCATTTCAAGTGTTGATATGGAGAAGAGATATGAATCTAGGCAGCCGCCTAAAAGATTGAATTAGTTCTGAATGTTGACTTATAGACGGTCAGCATTATTGAGATAAATTGCTATCTGAAAAACATATGATTCTTAATAAAGATAAAATTGGGTTTAGAGTTTTTTTCTGAAAATAGGCTGCTTTGGCTTTTGGCTATAATAAATTTATAGTCATATAACTTTTAAATACTAATCACTACATATTTTAAATAGTAGTTTTATTATTATAATGTGAAGTTTTATGGGTTCTAAGCATACCATTCTGTAAGATGAAAATGTTAAGCCACATATTTTTCTTATTGAACCAGTGAAGGTGTCAACTTTGCTGCTGTTGGCCTTCTTTTATAGTGGAGCCACTATTAAATATTTTCTTATATTATGTTGTTGTGTTTGCTTAACTTATTCTCCTTGCCTCACTTTTGCTTTTGTGTAAGTATTCCTTGTGTTGACATTAAATGACACTATATGAATCCTAGTTTTAACATATACAATCTAGCTCAATTTTATATTTAGGGTTTAAATAGAACTTGTACAGTGGTTTCAAAGCCATAATAAACCACTAATATAGTATACAACAAAGATTTAAATTTTTACCCACTATATATCAAGCAACTATGAAAAAAAGGACCAAATATAAATATAAATAACTTTTCATAAGGGAAGATATTCAATATTGTGTATTATTTTATTAAGAAATATATGTAGCTCTTAATCCATGTTGACATTGTGTAGTTTCATTATTGAAGTTGACCTAAAATTAAAAGTATGACAATTTAGCATTTTTAATAGTGATTTGCTTCTTGTTTTGTAATAAATACTAAGCCTATTGTTGATTGATGTCAACATTGGCTTTTTTTCTCATTGATTATCAAATCCAACTATAGGATACAATATAAAAAGGGGTTTATTTTGCAAATGGTTAGTAGGCTGCAACCCAAGTATTGAATTAAAGTTGAGTGTCTGCATGTTGACAAGGTATCAGCATGAGATAGTTTAAATGCTGATGATTTCCTTTTAAATATGGTAGCTCTACAATAAGAATTCTTAATTTTGGATAAGGTAGATAGGTTAATCTTACTTTGATATTATGGGTGCTTATTTTTGATGTGGTATCTTGTACCATCTATAGCTGGTCTAATATTGATTGATGCTCATTTTGAGCAACAAGTTGGGTTCCAAACCAATCCACATCTGCAGTCAGGGAATCTAATTGCAGCATTAATGGTCCAAAGCTCAAGTCTGAAATACCACATGCCCATTTCTGGGGTGAACCCTGACCCATTACCAGGATAAGTGTTGCAACTGAACCAATTAGAGTTCAGTATTTGATTAGGGAAGACAACAGTCCAATAGAAAGGACAGAAATGAATATAATAAGATATTGTTTATTGCAGAATATTGTGATTAATATACTATATGCAGAAAGCCACAAGGCCACAAGGGGGTGGCATAGCAACATGTTCCATGAAAAGTTTGAAGCCAAGGAATAACTTGTGCGGGAATTAGCAGGTCAAATTAGCAGCACTCCTAATTAGGAGGAAGTGCCCACAGTTTGATATTGCTATCAGATTGATCCATGTTGTTAGATACGTCAAGGGGCGTCTCCTCAAGCGCCCCTTGTGTATTGTAAGATATGTTAGCAGGTGAGGAGGGAAACTTGGTTGCAACAATAAATATAACTTCCTGGATGTTACTGCATACTATAATGCCTCTCTTGAATTTTAACAAAAGCCATCTTTCTTGTCTAATCTTTCTCCCCCAAGCCTACTCTTGGCAAAAATAAAAATGGGGTGTAGAGATTTTAGGTAGCTTATACCTCCTAAATAAAGAAAGTCTTACATTTGATGGGATAACACAGGCTTTTTCTTGCTCAGAGGAACCCACAGTTGTAATCTTGAATCCGCATGTGAGGAAAGCGTTGAAGATATATAATGTAAATTCTAAAAAGTAGGGCATTGCAAAGGCCAGGTTATGATGCTTCTTTGGGCTAAGCATAAAAATAGGCCATTTTGAGCACCTTCTTATATGAAGATCCTCTCCAGCTTGATTTCGGTTTAGCGGCAGGTCAGAGACTATAGATTCAGCATAGTATTAAACCATTGAATTGGGCTATTATTTTCACTTTGAATTGTTGATATATCCCGGACCGATTTAATCGTTGTTTAGTAGCGGTTATAATGGGGTCCAAGTTGGAAGCAACCTATTTTAACTCCACAAGTAATGAAAATTTTCTCCGCTCTCAAACAAGTGATGCTTTTTTAAATAGAACTTTATTTAGCTTCTCGGACAAGTGATGCGTCCACTTGGGGTTTGGGCTACAGCATGGCTCTGATAAGAATTTATGTACTTTACATTGTATTTCCGATGAGACAATGACGTGTTTAACGTCAAAGATCTAATATTTAGGGTAGAAGGGAGAGCTTATTAAAATCGAGGGGATGGGGCTATTAGTTGCCACTTACAAAGCTTTGGAAATCATTTCAATTTTGGTGCAGATTCAAATCTAGTACCACGACAAGCAATTGCTCTTTAAACCAGAGGTATGAAACTATCCTCGAATTGGTATTCGAATACGTTCTTAAGAAAAGTCCCCTATTTTCTACCACAATTTGAAAATGGTTTAGCCTGGGGTTCTATGATTTTAACGCCATATATATTTCCTTTATTATATATTTGATGGAGTGAAAACATTATGCTTCCATGGTTGAATTAGAAGCTTCAATATATACTTTGGTTATAATTCGAAATGAACAATATAGCATGTACATGAGAATATTCTAGACCCGATGATGTCATGGAAGGGTAGACTAGGCATATACTGTAAATTCAGAACCTGAACGTAAAAGTGCAGGATTGTCAAATCCTTGGTCCAAATTTCAAATCACTTTTGTGGGCCACTCAGCTGAGTGAAAATTAAAATATTAAATAAAATTAACGATTTAATTTGACTTTTTTTGATTTATTTAAATTGGCAAATTTTGAATCTCTTGAGCAGATAACTCAACTAACAAAAGACAACCCAGCAAACAAATGTGGGATACATGAATCAGAAATGCAGGATTCTAATGTATGATTTGAGATTTCCTGTATTTCAAACAAATCATAGACATCATGTAAAACTTAACAAATCTGAAATTGTGGGATTGTCAAATCCAAGAACCAAGTTTCAAATCATAATTGCAAGCAATTTGAAATAAATATAATTTATGGGTGTCTCAAAAAGGGTGCCAAAGGATCTAGAGTGTATTTGTGCTGATTCTTTTGGGAATCATAGGCATTCTCAAAAATCACCCTATTCCATTTTAGGACAGCTAAAATTTAGATCATAATATTCATAAAATTAACATATATAACAATAAAACTGACTAAAATATACATTCCTCTTCTTGAGTTTAAAATTTTAATAAAAATTTATTATGGCTTCTTTAAATAACAACCAAGTCAACAAGCTGTTCCCTGGCCTTGACAAAATCATGCAGGGCTACACTGGGTCTCTTAACGGTGAAGCCTCTGTCTATGGCCACTCCCAACCTGCAGGCCCCTCCTCAAGCACTACCCAGGAGTCTGTTCTTTCTCCTGCAACTTCCAGCATGGCCCTGTTTGCCCACCATGCACAGGCAGCTGCCAACCCAAATCCCTTATCAGCAATGGCATCTGTAACCAGCCATTTTAGCCATGGGGTCACCCTTAGAGCCCAGGACCCCAAAACAGCCAATCAGATGGCATTGACCAGTTCCCAAGATAGACACATCCCTACCCCAGCCAATCAGCCTGCAAGACACAGAAGAAAATTAATCACTCTGGAGATTGTTCTTGAAATAGTTGAAAAGTGAGGGAAGCTTATGTCCCTTGGGGAAATTATGGCCGTGATGGGTTTTTCAAAGTCCACTGTGGCTGCAACCCTGCAAGCCCACGCCAACTGTGGCCCCCCTACCAAGAAGACCTCAACTGGTGCCTGTACTTTGACTGAAGGTGACACAGCCCATTCCCTTATGATGGCCATTATGGAACGTGACCTGTGGATGCCCCTGGTCCAGGTACGTCTCCAGCTGGGACTCCACGGCATCTTCACTAACAAAAGAACGGTGAATTTGTGGATGCACAGAGTTGTGGTTGCTGCTAGAATCTTGTCCAATCAAGTTCTCAGTGGCCCCATTTTGGTGGACACCAACCCCTACAATTCAACTATTATTAATTTTATCAAAGGAAGGGCAATGAGGGCCCGTAATGACATAATCTTCCTGTTATATGCTAAGATATCTGCAAGTATCCAATATTTTGGAGAGAAGTGTATCCAGTCTGATGTATACAAGCGCGGCCCAATATTGTATTGGTTTGTTGGGGTTTTATTGGAAGTTTCCCCATTGGGTGTCAATTATTACTTGGCAATATTGAACACTGCAGATGGGTATACTTACCAGACAGAGCTCAAGGCCATGCTGGAGGAGTGGGCCACACAAAACACCGTGCACACAGTTGTACTGAGTGCGGAGATGGAGCAGCGCAAATGAGCTACCCAAGAAATCAGGGCTGCGGGGCATACCTGCTGGTCCTACCCCATCAACTACGCCAACATGCATCTTGCAGATGTATGTCTCTACAATTTTGGTTCTGCCCTTAGGCGCCTAAAGCCTGCCACCTACAACAAACTATGCACCCAAATTGATAAGGGGTATGAGATTTTCCCTTCCGCATCTGTCTAGGACTTATTTGATCTCATCATCTTCTATGCAAGTGATAGTGATAAGTCCAGAAAGGACCCCTGTCTCCCCCCACGCCAGTCCATCTGTTTTGTCAAGCCAGTATATGTGACGGAAGAAGAAATTGAGCAATTAAAGCAATCAGCTCTTGCTGCCTCTTCCCAGTCAACAAACCCTGCCTCCCCAACCCCCCATCAAGCCACCTGCCTTCCAACCATGACTCCCAAACCGCCACCCATTCCCTCCCCACTATCTCTGATGCCGCCTCTTTCACAGGTGCAGATGAAGGCGATGTTCATTCCGCCCATTCCCTCCCCTTCCTGTCCTTTGATTAGTAAATAAATATTTTCTTTGTGACAACTTATTAAAATTGATATCTCTCTTTCAATTCATAATTAATAATGTTTTCTTTTTACATTATCAACATTTCCCATAATTAATACAATGTTGTACATTTTACAAATAGCTTAAAATTATGAGCATACATATTTTTCATCATCATTAATAAATTAAAGACAATAAACGTAAATATTGCATTAGAATATTGCAGTTAGATGTCAACTATTGATTCTTAGAAATTATGTGCATAACTCAATACATTTTGTTTAATAAAATCCATTATAAACTTGGCCTTTTCCATTATAATTTAAAATAAATTGATTGTGTTTATATTAGAGAGTCATTAACGCTTAGTACAAATACTGAAAATTAGTGCATTTTACAGCCTGTATATTTACCTATTGGTAATAATTCTGTAAACTTTTCAGTCAGATTTTGTGAGTAATAATAATGTAATGTGTTAATAAATTACAGTTTACTGTCATTAATTGGTTGGTTTTCTTTGCTGTGGCAATTGTGCATTTTCTGATATTTACGCACTAGTATCCAATTGGTTGGCTTCACATCCAATCACACAGGCAATAGGAAAACAAGCCGCCACCCCAACTACATCCAGTCTCAGGGTGGCAGCTTGTTTTCCTATTGCCTGTGTGATTGGATGTGAAGCCAACCAATTGGATACTAGTGCGTAAATATCAGAAAATGCACAATTGCCACAACAAAGAAAATCAACCAATTAATGACAGTAAACTGTAATTTATTAACACATTACATTACTATTACTCACAAAATCTGACTGAAAAGTTTACAGAATTATTACCAATAGGTAAATATACAGGCTGTAAAATGCACTAATTTTCAATATTTGTACTAAGTGTTAATGGCTCTCTAATATAAACACAGTCAATTTATTTTAAATTGTAATGAAAAAGACCTAGTTTACAATGGATTTTATTAAACAAAATGCATTGAGTTATGCACATAATATCAAAATATCAAGAGTTGACGTCTAATTGCAATATTCTAATCCAATATTTACGTTTATTGTCTTTAATTTATTAATGATGATGAAAAATATGTATGCATTGAAGATAGTACTATAAAAACCAGTTTTTTGATGTAATTCAAATAATATGTCAACAATCTATAACTTGATCAACAAATTAAAAGCACACCTGCAAAAGGTTGTTGAAATAGAAAGAAATATCAGGGAAATAGTGACAGGAAAGCTGAGTAACAAGGGCCAGCCACTAATCCAGTCAAAAAAAGATGCTCTGGATAAACTAGGAAATATTATAGATGAAAAGAACAAAGAAGCATTACTTAATCTACAGGGAACAATTTTATAAAGTCTGAAGTTCAACAACACGGCCTACAATTTGTGGGAGTTCTGGCAGGGGGCCAAAGAAAAAAATAAGATCAAACTAATTGAAGGAACAGAAATTCAAAAGGAAATCAACACCAATGAAGAGGAAACCAACCAAATGGAAACAGATGAAAATGAAACACAAGCAAGAAGCAGAAGCGCTTCAAGAAATACAGAAGCTTTATCAACTGAAAACCAAGAAACACAAGTTGCAAGAAATATAAGAAAAATTGAGCCTAGGAAAATTAATGAAGAGCATCCAACACTCATGAAGTTTGCCAAAGTGGCACCTGTGGCTGAGGGGGCCACAGGGGAAACAATTAGTAAGTCTTTTTATGTTTTACTTATATTTATTTTAGTCATCACCAGGAATGGGAATGAGGTTGCAAAAGTGGCAGCTTATACGCTAAGTTGGTTTTATGGGGGTTACCAGTCACTGGTGGCCCCTGTAAAACAAATAAATAAAAATCAAATAAATAAAATAATTCAACAGAATATGAATAATTTTTTTAATATTGAAGCTCAAGATAGGGAATATTCACCACCCGCAGGGTGCTCGCCATGGGTAAGGGAAGCATATGAACTAGGAGCAACAATCAAAATCAAAGAAATGAATGAAATTTGCGGGGATATCAAACTGAACTTTGATGAATACATATACAAAAGCATTCAACAATTCCCCTTCACAAACATCAATGAATATGAAAATAATTTAATAAAAACCAACTTTCAAATAGGAAATGAATATTTGAAATCTTCAATTTTCAATGAAGTTTTTAAGGCACTATCAAATAAAGTTGGGGATGCAGCCCTTGTGAATAATTTTAAACCTTTATTTATTTCATTTGCTGAGGCCTGGGGGGCTGATTCAAGTTGGGTGCCCCCAGAACCCTCTTCAAGTTCAATCAAACGTCCTATATTAATAGGTTAGTACAAAAATTTAAAAAATTATGCATGTTCTCAGAAAAGTATACCTTGTAAAGAATCCACGTTGCTGTATACCTGGAAATACTCCTCCACTGCATATTAAAAACCAACGTCAAAAAGTTGGAGGATGTACCTATTCAAATGGATATTTGCCGCATAGCCCTTGACTGCCAGAAGACACTACAGGGATACAGGACAGTCAAGCACGTCCTCTATGATTCATTTGCATTGACAACACTATACAGGTACTATGTGCTCCCCTAAAAAAAGCTACTAGTCAATTTGCTCACCTGCCTGCCTTTTATCAAACAATCAGCAACCACCGGGGTACAGAGCGCCACCCCTCTAGCAATCACATCCAGGGTTGTCCACCACATACAGAAGAGTATGTGGATCCAATCAGATGCATTAGCCAAAAATTTAACTTTGGGGTATAATTCCCCGGAATAATCACATCCCTTTGCAGTTAGCATCCCCCAATAAATATTTCCCCCTTGCAAATTAATTTTTTTTAACTTTTTATATTTTAATACTAAAATTTTTTAACATTGTAATATGTACTATTAAAATTTTACTATAAAATTTTTAATATTACATATTTAAATATTGAAAAATTTAGTATCTAAAAGTTAACATTAAAATTTTAATAATACATATTACAATATTAAAATTTTTAATATCAAATATTTTGATATTGAATAAATCATGATTTAATAAAATTGTTATATTTTGATTATTTAAACTTTAATATTTAACTTTTATGATTTATAATTATAATTTTAATTTTATTATTTTAATTGTTATTTTAAATTTTAGTATGTAAATTATAATATTAATATATCTAAATATATTACAAGACATTAGTTAAAGTTGCGACCACGTCAAATATTAAAATTAAGTTAAAAATGTTTTTATTTACTAGCTCATCAAGTACAGGTTTTATTTATCACATAGATAAACATCAAGAATAGAATTTATCCGCATCATGCGGCCTGCTCCACTTATGTTTCAAGCAAATGATTGTTTAGAATTTGAATTACCTTTCCCTTGTAATGTGATTTGATAAACATATTTGATATACTTGACCCGTGTCCTAAGTACTAATTAGTAAGCAATACATGAAAATCATTGGTTGTCGTGTTGTGTGGTTATAGTGGCACTGAAATAACAAGGATCAGATGATGACATGCAAGGTCCAATTTGTGGCTTAAAAAAGCCAAAGTACCATCAAGGATTCACAATTATTTAAATAAACTATTTTATTTCTATCTTTTTTAATTTATTCATTTGTTAGCGCAAAAGCCAATAATAATATTCAGTACATTATAATAAAAATATTTCCATCTTACCTAGTATAATTAATTTTACTTACCTTTTCTATGTATTCTTATATGTCTATAATACAATCAAAAGTCACATTATTATATACAAATAATAATTATTGAGTCCTAATAAAAACAAACTAAATAAAATTAAAACTAAATAAAACCCAGAGCGCCCATTCATCTGATTGGCTTGGAGGCCAGGGCTTTTGGAAGGAAGGGTTCTGAGTGCTCATAGAAAGCCGCCACCACATCGGGTGGCATTGCAAATTGGCTGATCTCAAGAATATTGAATAGATCCTCAGTGTCCTGAGGAAGGCCTTGTTTCACCTTATTCTTGATCCAAACAAACACCTCCTTGATTGGATTCAGGAACAGGGAATATGGCGGAAGGAAGATAAGTCTCATTGGACAATTGGTAAGTTGGTGGCTGTAGGTGTGGCTGTTTTTGTCAATGGGGGGAATTCAGACACAACCAGATCCACTTTGTGGAGCCTGACATTATCAAGCACAACAACATTGGTTGTGCCGCTGTAATTTATCTGAAGGTACTCCTTGATGGCTCGGAGAAAATCAAGAAAGGTCCTGCTGTTATGGGAGCCTTTAATCATCTGATACTGGTCCAACCCGCAAGGACCAAGAAGTGCAACCATGGAATAGGTCTGGGAACAGACAGCTGCACAATGGGCTACGCTGTCCTTGGACCCCTTCTCAACCCACCCATGCCTAGACCTGAGTGAGGAGGAAAACAACAATTTGTTGATATAGAAGAACTGGACATTCCCAGTCTCCTTTAGTGCCAGATATGTCTTAGCATAAATGCTTCAATCCTTGATGATCTTTTCACTGTTTCTATTGTACAGAGAAACTCTGAGCACCTTACACAAGAAGCCCAAATCAACCATTGCTTTGTAAACAAGGGTTTTAGAAACAAAAAGCCCAAACTCTGTGGTGAGCATTGATTGGACAGCAAGTGTGTCCAGGTGGCAATCCTTAGCTACCCGCTTCTTGATTGCATCAATATGAACAGGCTGAAGGAGTTTGGGCTGCCACTTAGCCTTGGTGGATTTGGCAGTTTGCCCGGTGTCGCCATACTTGGTGTTGATGTCGGCAATGTATCTGGCTGTGACACTAAATCAGGATGCAATATCCTGAACCGCCATCCCCCGTTCAAGCAGTTGAGGAGAGCTTCATGCTCAGTATCTGTCAACTGATGCTGGCCCTTGGCAGGTACCACGGCATCCTGGCTACCAGGATCAACACAGGGAATGGGGACCTTTTTATAGAAGGTGGGATCACACTTGCTTGCAGTGGCACCGTCAATGGTTGAATACACAATAGGCGCAGATGGTTCTTTGGTGGTGGCCAATGGCTTGTAGGTGGTGTCAAAGACACAGGGGCAGGAAGTAGCAACTTTTGGGTCAAGAGTGCAGGGCTGGGTGACAACTGGGTAAACAGTGGAGGTATAAGTAACCTCAGTGTTCCTGGTGATCCTGGTGTAGGAGACTTTGGTAGCAGGCCTTGAAAATGGCTTCTTCCTGGGATTCAAGCTGGTAGTTCTGGCTTGGGATGCAGGAGGTGGTTGGCTGGCGCTGACACCTTGGGAGGCCTGTGTATCAGCATGACTCCCCTTGAGTTGGGTTCTGGGTCTGTTCTTGGACCCTCTGGAAAGCCCTCGTAGACAGGCTGCCCCGCAGGCTGGTGCAGGAGCAGGTTGGGAATGCAATTGACATTCCATAAAAATAAAATAAAAAATTGTATTTTAGATTAAATATGTATTTATTTGGAGTTATTGTTTTAGTTGTGAGTAGTTTTTTTCTCTTGATTTAGCCTTGAATAGTAGCAGAGTTTCTATATCTGTGATTTGAAGTGAATAATATTATATCCTTTCCAGTTTTGGATGATTTTAAAGTTTAATAACTTTTTATGTCTAATTATGGTTATTGAGATTGAATTTTCCATTTGATTTTAGTTGTGGTGGAGTTTCTTGATTTGGGTTGGTGTTTTCTAGTGTGCTTACTGTACATTAAATTTGGATTCCAGTTCCTGCAATTAATATCTGAGTTTACTAGTGGCATTCAAAAGTGATTTAAAATTTGGTTCTTGGATTTGACAATCCCAGAATTTCAAAAAACATAGTAAAATTAATGAAAATGGTTGATGGATTTGAACACTTCAAATCTGATTCCAGTTAATTCATTTTGTCCATTGAAAATATGCACTTTGACTTGAACTTTGCAAAGTGTCTATGAGTTCCCGCATTTTCAAACATTTAAATGAAAATACAAAAAAATCAATTTAATTAAAAAAGGCCATCCCACAAAAGTGATTCAAAATTTGGACCAAGGATTTGACAATCCCGCATTTTTACATTCAAGTTCTGAATTTACAGTAAGGTAACAGCTACCATTGAAGTAATTATGAAGCTCCCCTTGTTTTCAACACTAACTTTTGTCACAGCTATACCTACTAATGCTCCCAAATCCCAACAACCTATTTACATATCTGATGTCACCAGTGCAATGAATGTAGACCGGCACATGGTTCTAGAAAACCATGCCAAGTGGGCTGGAAGAGGAGATTTCAATGGATATCATTATATTCCAGAGCCCCCTTCTTTAAGTTAACTGTGCTATTCCAAGAAAATATCCACATTACACTTCAAAAAATGCTTTGAGATGCTCAGTTACCACTATAAGTTTGAAAAAGCAGTTGCTGTGAGCCCAATGTAAAGCTGTTCCAAGGAAGTTTGTTTACTAAGAGTGAGTAAAAGGGTGACTTATTTTACAACAAAGGGAGGAAATACCCCTGCTGGGATTAAAGGTATTACAAAGTTTATGTCAAGGTTCATCCCCAGCTCTCTTCACTTTGCTGTCTTGGTGACTTCCAAATCCAACATCTCAATTTCTTTTCCAGGACCAGTTTTTTTCTCAACTTTTCTTGAAATCTATCTCCCTTTGTTTCAAAGGTACCTTTACTGTATCCCAAACAATATTTTTAACTCCAGCTGAGAAAAAGCAGAACACTACAGTTTGCATTCCCATTGCACTTGAAGACAAATCATTGGATGGTATTTACTTTATCAATGTTTGATCAACTTGGTTCACATATTTAACTTGGAACTGTCAAAATTGGCAATTCTGTCAATCCAAATATGACTATTGCATGATTTTCAACATACTCAACTTGCCCTACTTCCAGAATGCCTTCTGGATCCCCTCCCAAGCATCCAGAAGCATCCTGATCCTCTTTATGTTCTACAATTGCCTTATAAGGCCAACACCCAATATTCAATAAAGCTATCATTTCTTCTTGCTATCTTGCTTTCCCACAGTGTCACCTTGTCAGAACTATATCATGTTCCTTTATAAATTGCAAAGCTTATATATTCCCAAGGTTATTTTTCATGCTGCTTAGGTTCTCAGGCCAATAAAATCATTTATTATCCAGCCAGGCTAGAGCAATGAACAAGCTCAAACTCTGCTGGTCAAATTAACTTTTATCAGCCATCCTATGCATCTAAAACTTCTTGTATTTAGCTACTAGAACAATACCAAGCTGCAAATTTCATCTTATGACTTCTATTTATTGGCTTCATACACTTGGGTAGTTATGGAAGATGATATATAGGATTAAATGTATTCATCAAACTAAAAGCTAGGTATTGGTCTGGATATGCTCCATAGAGAGGATGATGTAAAGAAGACAAAGTAAAACAAACCTTGGCTTTATTGCAGAGATTATAGATAAAAATTTAGGGCTAGAATTTTTTAAGAAAACACAAGATCTCATAGCTAAGTTACAAGATCTGAGCTGTGCTGCATATTCCAATCAAAGTAAACAGGCTAATAGGAATTCCTAATGAATTTTTCATATAATCCACCAGGGGTTATTAAGCTCAATATGTCTTTTGTAAGTGTGGTCCTGCCAGCTCCAACAACTAAGTTATAAACTGTAAATTAGGGGCATTAGTAAACTTAAAATAGTTGTGGTATCTGGAATCTTAAATAAAAGTATAGAAAGCAAACCAGGACAAATTAAAGCCCCACCATGAAAAAATCAAGGAATGATACAGGCTTAGTTAGGCTACACCATCTCAAACTATTCCATCCTGAATTGATTTCAAGGCAGCATCTTTTACCTTGGGGATATAATATTGCTGAGAGATAAAAATCAGTAAAATTAAGATACAGATTTATAATATGACATCTTGAAAATATGGTATCTTGATTACAACATCTAAAGTCAAGTTGATCAAACCTTATTCTGCTAACTTTATTTACATATGAGAGCATCCAGTGTGGGGCAAATTATGCTGTCTGTCATAATGTCATTTCTAAATAATATATTGTTGATTTTTTCTTCATGAATCAAACCCTGGGCCCTCTGCCTGAATTCCTGCTCAGCCAGATTTCTAGCCATCTGCTGGGACATTGCTTTTGCAGTTAGGATTCATGGATAAAGTTCCTATTTGAATAGCCAGTGATAATCTTCATGGGGAATCAAACCCTGGTTCCAAGACTTGGATCTTAAATGTTTTAGCTGGCATCCTACCCAACATGCCATTGTTTTTGCAGCTGGCGCTTGGGGACACTCTTAATGAAAGGTTTCCCTAATATTCTGAGACTGTTAAATGTTACTCTTGGGTTTTGAAGTCCTCTCACAATGAGGGATCAATGATGGCCAGCAGGGCCAGACCTTTGTCTCAACAAGACCTAAGCCTGGAGACTAATTAGTCAACCCATGGACAAGGAATGAGCATCCAAGCATCCCAGATTAAGAAGTCTGAACACTTGTCACCACAAATTTCCTCTAAAAAAACTCAGGAAAAGGACCAGCCTGCCCTCATAAGTTTGGAACCAAAGCCCAAGCTTTGCTTGGAAGTCAGAAGCCAATTATGAATATATTAGCTAATTAGAAGACTGATTAATGATCTTTCAAAAAATGCTATAAAACCCCTCCATAGGAAACAGTGGTTTTATTGTTATTCAAAACAAAACAAAGAACCTTTGGCTCTCCCACTTCTCCCCATGTTTGATTTTGGTACTTATGCATTTCAGTACAGTACCTTTCAGCCTAGAAGCCCCAACAGCCTACCAACTAAAAATCTTGCAGACCTATATCCTGCTGTTTTCTATCTGCCTGGCACTCCATTTGATCATGTCCATTTTAGTGAATACCCCCAACCCATCCTATAAGGATTTTACATTACAAACATCCTTTCCATTGATCCTTTATCCCAAGCCTGCACTCCACACAGATTTAACCAAGATAATATCTGGTAAACAATACAAATAAAGCTGTTTAAAGACTGTTATAGTTATTTAACCACATACCTAGTGCCAATGGGACCTTCTTCAACTATCAAGCCCAACCAAGCTTCCCAGTCAATGAACCACCTGAGACAACTGCCAGTGAATTACTAGGAATAGTATTCATAATCCTTACTGAGTTGGTGAATTTTATGGTGCCAGCTGTCAGTTCATGGCCAATAATGGGATGCAGCCTCCCTAAATGATTCAGGTTAGCCCTAATCCTGTGATGGGCCCTTCTGATCAACCTGAAGTTTTAAACATGCCCAGTTACAGATGGACCAGTCTGCAGAAACTGGTATCCTGACACCTTCTCAAATTTATGCCTCGTTAATTTACACCATTTATCATCTAATTAAAAAGGCATGTGTCAACACTGGATCAAAGCCTTTTTATATATGACCAGGAGATGATCCCATGGAGTTAATCCAAGACACTGATAGTAAGAACAGCCTAAAACAATGCCCCTAAGGTTAATCTACTGCTGAATACCATTGTCCTTTAAAAAAGCATCCCTTGCTATATTTAATTTATAACTTATGTATACAGAGACACCCTAAAGGGGATCCTCCCAGTAAAATGTTTATAAGCCGCTTTAGTATGTATGTCAGAACTTTTGGCTCTGCTATTGGATCTGGCAGTCTAAGAATCAATTGCTTTATTAAGTATATGGGATATTTTGGTCATTCTATAGAAGGGTTTGCTTGTATGACAACAAGTGTTATCTGCAATGTCTGTGGATTCCTTGGCAGGGCAACAGCTGGCAATGTCCAAGGGAGGCAACTTCCAAGCAGCTCTCTAACTGGCAGCTTGTTAAGATCTTCAAGAACTGACTAAAGTCTTTGAACTCAGATTTCTTCTTCTACTGTGAAAACGTTCTGCAGTAGGATATGCTTAAATTGGTCTGCCTTTCATTAGTCTAATTGAAGGGCTTTCATAGAGCTTGTGCCCTCTTTCCAGGATAATTTCATCTGGCGCTTCTAACTCTTGCTCGGTCAGTCTTTCCATCCCCAGACCACTGGCATCAACCCCCAGAGTCAGGCATCCATGCAATGACATGGGATTCAATATCATAGTACTCTGAGCTGGGTAATGTTTACTTCATAGCCATGCATGATCCATTGGCGTGCTGGCAGTGATGATACCAATTATGGCTCTACTTTTAGCACATTATTAATCAGGTCACCTAACAATTTTTTACAGCAGGAATTTGCAGTGGCACTGGTAGGCTGTCAGCGCAAATTGATCCTAATCCTTGCTATTCTTGGGGAATCTCATCATCTTCCAGGTGCCTTATTATCAAATCTATTTTGCTGCTAACCCGGAGGTTTGCTACGTATTTTGGAATAACTCTGGCCAATCAGGATTTGATCATAATTGAAGGCCTAGGACGCTCCTAGTTAGCCTTGCACCAATTGACTTGAATCTACTTCTTGAAAGCTTCTTAGATCAATTAAGCTTGATAGTAATATATCAGAAGCTTCTATAATTGATGACCTGGAAGGCCTCTAAGATTTTCCCAGGTAGAGCAAAGTCAATATAAATACCTGACAATGTATATAGCTAATTAAACCATCTTGATTTATGTGATTTTAAAATTCCACTGGGCTTCATATCACCAAATTTTTGGTGTGCATAATAAATATGGGATAATAAGGAAAGGCTAACTATGATACTGTTGTATGCTATATTGACTCTCTAATCTTGATTCTTGATTTTTACTTTTAAAAAGTACTTTTTCACAAAGAAAAACATATATAAAAATGTAAGAAAGCTCATTAAACTTTGTTATATATATTTTTTGATCTCCTCTAAACATCAGGGTACTTTTTAACCCCAGCTGTATAAGCTAGTTTTTGAGATATCCAATCTTTACTATTTGTCCCAGTTTTAGTAGCTCTGCTGTGGATTTTTTGTTTTAAAATATAAGAAATGTTTGAATTCTTTATATTTTTGAGCTACAGCATCTCATTCACAGCATATCAAATACGTCATTTTTGACTGCATGTTCTCATTCAACCCTCAAATTTTTGCATACTTGTGTCACCAATAAAAAATTACATATAAAAAACCCTAATATTATGATATTATACTTTTTTGCGTTTTTCTATAGCTCTATGTAAAAATATTGAATAACTTTATATTAAAAACATTCTCATTTTTCTCTTTAAGAACTTATCCCCAAATCACCCATAATTTGATTCTAATTTCATTTTAGATGAATCTCAAATTCAATCCAAAAGCTACTTCCAAAGCATCCAAGGCCAACCCTCCCAAGGCTAAAAAGCCAATAAACCCCCAAAAAGCAGTATGCAAAGACTCTCACCAGAGCCTGGTGCAGCCAGTCCTACCCACTATCTATTTGTCTACTACCTCTCTGGCCCTCAAGAGAAACTGTTTTCTTTTAACAAAAACTCCAACTCTATATCAGAGCCTGAGAAGGAGGAAGAGCAACAGTTCAAGCTGGTGCTTCTGTTAGAGCAAACATTGAACCATTGTAAATTAATAACACCCATAAAATATGCAATCAAATAGCATCTTTGCTTTCCCAACTAATTTACCTAAGAGCTACCCAGATTTTTATAAGAAGGGGGTGCATTATTTGTATACAAGGAGCAAAGCTTCAGCTGTAATGACAATAAGGCAGAAATCCTTTAACATCATTTTAAATGTGACAAAATTAGCTGCCCAGAAAGGCTCTCCACCTATAATTTAACCAGATTTAAGACCATTACTCCAGAGAACAACTGTTCTGAGCTTTTTGAAGCCATATACCAGCTTATATGCTGATATCTCTTCTCAATTATCTCAACCGCCAAGGGCAAAACTTCAACCAAGGCTATCAATGACACCCTGTTCAACCTAAATAACTTCCTGATTGCCTCAGTTGGTGATGCAGCAAAGCCATAAATGTATTTCAATGACCAAAGTTATGCCTTGAGCACCGAGGGAGTCAGTGCAATCTCTATCAACCATCAAATTCTTACTTAGGAGCAAACCTATCACATCATATGTTGTAACTGTGCTGTTTTAGCAGAGTTACAAGGGGAAAGGTATTTGGAAACTAGATAATATTTTTTATTGGGAGATAAGTATTATATAGTCATTGTGAATCATGGATAACAGGAACATTATAGTGTTGATCACACAGTGGGATGGTGAAGGGGGTGGCCTGATCCTGGTAATGAGTCAAGCACCAAAACAAGGTATCCACTGTAGGGGATCAGCTTCTGTTCATGTTGGTACATTTGGATATTCAAGTCAACTTCCTAACTTGGCTTTGAGTCACTGGGCAGTTGGGTTCCAGGTCACAAACCTGCTTACTTGGAACCTTGCTGGCGGGTTGGGCCTGCTGTTTTGACACATAAAGTAAACTTGATTCCCTGTGATGATGAAATAAATGCAGAGGATTGCATAATAAGATTTGCCACCAGCCAATATCTACATAATCTTATTGATTGTATACTTGGCTTGCTGATGGCACATTCTCTAACTTCTTAAAGCTCTTTATCCATGTTTAGAATATTCATGGCCAGGTTATCAAAATAGTTCTTCCTGGTGCTTTTTACTGCCTTCCTATGAAAAGGAATGGAATATATGTCTGTTCTACAACCATTATCAATTATAACCTCGATGAAATCATCCCAACCCTTGAAAAGATGCTTGAAATGGCAAGAGAGATCAAATAAAAGAGCCTTACCCCAGCTAAGGATGAAGATACCTCCAAAATTCAAGCCAACAGTATGCTCTACCACACCCATCTGGCGGTCAATTTTGAGCAAGCTCTGGCCAATTTTCTCACCAAGGTATTCAAGAGCCTCCCTCAGGGGTCTATTTCCACACTTGCCCAACACTCTGCTGCCCCCTCTAAAAATTATTAGATTGGTATGGGCTGGCCAATACAGAAGGGAGCAACAAGGATAAAGATGCCTTCAGCTGTGCTTCTTCCCTGGATCTAGTGGGTAATAAGATACAAATACCTTCTACAATATGCTCATGACCATCCATATATCTTTGCTAAACAGATGGAATTTGCTCTGTTTATTGAGTACTTTGGGACCTGATGGATTATAGTTTTATAAGTAGTGCTCTGGATAATAAAATGCTGTTAATAATCAGCTGAAACTTCTTTAAGAAGGTCAAGAACAGCTTGATAAAGGCTGCTTCTTCTCTTGAAGGGTGACAAAGCCAGTTTTTAATCAGGGTTCCAGTTGAGAAGCCAAATTATATAAGATTTTGGTTTATTCCAACCCCTAAAATCCCATCTCTTCTTGCCTCTTTAAGTCTGAAATGAGCAACAAGGGCAAGCCCTAATCAAAGCAAGACTGGAGTCAAGCACCAAGATATCTGCAAGGCAGCCCCTTTCCACTATCTTGATAAAGAAAGCTTGAGAGCTTGTAAACCATTTATATTGCTCCTTTCACTGATTTTTTAGTCATTTTTACAGCAAGCTCCTCTTCTTTTATCTTTACTTTATTTATTTCCAATAGTTTATATGTTTAATTTTGGATTTAGCTACTTTATATTTACAGCACTTTTATAGACTATAGATAGTATAGATAAAAGAAAATATTTTGGATATCTTGACTTTGGAGCGTTGACCAACCTTGATGAAACTAATCAGCCCCACTTTATATCGCAGATCTGAAATCCTGAGGTCTTTTTTAGTCTGCCTATGGCACTTTAAAAATTATGTTTATGTTTTTTATCCCTTTTAACCATCAACCCTAAATGCCTGGTGAGATGGTGTATTTTATTATTTTTAATGCTGCAAATTGAGATCCTGTATCTACTATTACTTTCAAGCTGGCAGTTTTGAGCTGGTATAGATTGAGTGGGCGCATTTTGAGATCCCGCTTTTGAGATTCTATGCTCTACTTACACATCCTGGATCTGGGGTTGTGTTTCCTCACTCTCTTCTTTGTGGTATACTTTTTGTTGCTTCTCTGTCTGCCCTTACACCAACTCTGTTGAAAGACCCTCTGGAGTGCCTGCCACCTCAGCCCTTGCCACTAGGTACACCTGTTTTTGTTCTGGATGGGTATTATATTCTATAAAAATCCAATCAAATAATTATTCTGATATTTTAACATCTTGTATTTTGGGGTTTTAGGCCTTGTTTGGAGACTGAATTGCTCCCCTCTGTTATTACAAATCTGAACTATCTGTATTCTGCTATGATATTTGGTCAAACTGGCCCAGTGCTGTTAATTTTGTCAGGTTTATATACTCCCCTTGATTTTTTGTATGCTTAAACTCAGCATGATGATATTTATATGCGGTCCTTGTCTATGATGTATGGGTTAATTTGGGTATCTCAGCACTGAGTTGATGATTGGAATGATTTCTCAGTAGTTTGACTTTGTGCGCTGTTGATCTGGTTTCCTATAGCCTTATTTATATGGGTGAGCTTTTCATTACAGTGAAAAACTTCTGTACCCCTTGATAAAACAATATAGTAGTTTTCACAGCTGTGGTGCTAGAAAAATTAGCTCAGATTTAAATGAAATGAAAGTGGACCTGGATCTATTTTTAATTGGTATGAATCATTTGGTTATTCATTCTGTTTAAATCTGAGTTGATTTTGTGTAGCACCACACCCTTTAAAACAAGTGTAGCAAAAATGATAGGAACTTAGATGGGTGTGAGTTGGGTTGCTTGCGACTTGAGATCCTGATCTTTCTTTGGGACTTTGGTGTACTGTATGATTGATGCTGTGTGTGTTTTATCTTATTCACCCATTGTACATGTACCTCTATCAATATCAAACAGATTATATGCTTGATGTATAATTTTTCATGTACAGCTTTTTCCCCCCAGAGTCAGCTTTGGGTTGTCCCTCTCAACAGCTCTGGAGATTACAGCACCTCATATAAGCAGGCTGACTTTCAGCAGATATTGCCAAAACTATAGCTTAACTCTCTATAAACCTTTGCTTGCAATAAGATCCTAGGGTATTGTATTCAAGATCTTTAGTCCAGAAGTAAGGGCATACCCCTAAGCCAACCTCCCTCCCCAAAAAGCTGGTCTGTTTTATGATTAATTAAAGGTTAAATATAATCATCAAGCCAGATCTAAAGCTCCAACTTTACCAGGGCACTCTCACTTATCAAAGGTAAAAATCCTGTATAAAAACTCCCTTTTAAGGATATATATATCATCTAGTGCAATTACATTTTCTCCTCTACAAATCAGCTAATAAATATAAGCTACAGTTATACCCTGAGGTACCCCTAATTCTTCTTGTGGCAAAGCAGTATTTATAAGTTTTTATTAAGAGTGATTTTAAGAAACCATTTGGCATTTAAAGAACTCTGATTATATTGATCACTTCCTAATATTTTACACACCTTGGTTTTAAAATGTCAGCTGGGTGAAAAAAACTGGGTTGGTAAAGTACTATAGATAGGCTAGACATATTTCTAGGGGAGTAGCTTGATTGAAAATGGCCTTAAATATCAATATAGTAATAAAGCAACATCTGTTATTTTGGGGATTGGAATGAGTAGCTTGCAATTATAGATACCAAGTGATGTGGTTATGTTTATTGTTTGTGGATGGGAAAGTGATCTTTATCACTAGTGATTTCATAAAAGTAGCCATTGATTGCTATAGGAATCAAGATAGCATTGATTTTTGTGGACATGTTGAGAGTTTAGGCATGAAGGAGTTTATAGAGCCTTTTTTGCTCTTTTGAGATCAATCAACATACTATGGGCTAGACATGGTTGCAGAACATGTTTATATTGATATTTTGTATAAAGGTCAATAAGTTGTTATGCCTGTGCTGAATTAGCAGAGTTATAAAGGGGAAATAAATATTCTATATTTCAAATAATAGCTCTATTTCAAAATGAAGGAGTCCTACAGTGTATGATATGGCTTCCGAGAGAGAAGTGTCTTTTTAGCTGATGGACAGGTCTTTAAGCAAAAGGTTAAGCTCCCTATCTGAAAACTATTAGCTGTGGGGTTTTAGCTGGCTGACTTAGTGGTACCCACTTCAATTCAAGCACCAGTTTTTCTAGGAACAGAAAACTGGCATCATTTTCTGTATTTTAAACTACTGAGAATGGCGCCATGATATCGGATTTCTGTTCTTAGAAACCTGATGTTGGAATTGAAGTGGGTACCGGCTTGGCTTGATAAGCCTTGACTTCAGATCTTTGGTGGGTTGCGTCAGGTCTTTTTGATTGGCCCAATGACTTGCCAGGGGAATGATCCTGCTCTCTTAAGAAAGTGAATCCACAGAGTAAATTCTTTTTAAAAAATGGAATGCTGAACCCAAGCTTTCTAGTGTATAGATAACCTAGTCAGCTTGGGTTGAGAGGGGCCCCAAGATGGCTTGTTCTCGCTGAGTGATACTTTTTCTAAAAGTGATGGCTTTTACACCTTATAAAAATCCATGAACTGTGAAGCCAACTTAGTTGGACTTTTATGAAAGTGACCTATGAAGCATCTAGTCCATGTCTAAAATTATTTATAGGAACTTGGCAGCTGACTTCAAGATATTTTCAATCCCATAGTTTAGCTCTAAAAAGTAAAGCAAGGGTTTCCAAAATGCTATAGTGAAATTTCGAAACTTATCAACAAAGGATTTTTTGGTAATGAAGTTTGAATTAAATGAGTATTTTCTGGCAAGGAATACTTTTAGGGCTATCTAGATGAATAATCTAGTTAATGGATCCTAAAAGGCTTTGTTATATCTTTGGAAACTTCTGGAGCCTTGATGTTGATAAGCATGAGCTGTAAAGACCAATGCAACTTTGATTGCCAAAAGTGAGGATGTGTACTGTTTTATAAGTTATTTATGATCGGCACCAATGAGCTGCTTCCAGCTCATCTTGTGTTGATTGAGGTAGCTGGCAATTTCATTTTTGATTTCATGGGGTGCAACAGGCCCACGATATCCTAGATGAGTGTAGAACTGAACAAGACTAGCGCCTGCACGAGCGAATTCAATCGCATCTTTGCCGCTAGAAATGCCTCCACATCCAACAATCGGCAACCGTCCTTCAGTTAGTTTATATAACTTAGAGACTGTAGCCAATGCAAAGGGTTTAAGAGGCTGTCCAGAAAGCCCACCGGCTTCAGCGACGGTTTTGGGAATGGTCTTGCCTAACGATTGACTATATTAGCAACAGGCTAAACATGAAATATATATTACCCGACTTGAGTGTTGATGGCCTTTGAAGAGTCGTGTTAGAAACAATGACACCATCAAGTTTCAAATCCAAAGCGACAGTTGCAATATCTTTAAGCTCGGAATCTGTAACATCAGGTGCAATCTTTACCAGGAGAGGAGGACGTGGCATGGGAAGCAGATCACGAGCTTGTTGAACCTAACATAAGGGCATCAGTTATGTACTCTAGTAAAGGAGTAGATTTAGCTACCTCGCTAATAAGGCTCTTGAAGTAGTCAACTTTTTGAAGTTCACGCAATCCTGGGGTATTGGGTGATGAAATATTGATCACAAGGTAATCGGCATAAGGCCCCAAGGTTAGAACACCATCGGTGTAATCTTGTGCAGAGTCCATTGCTGAAGCCTTGTTTTTCCCCAAGTTGATCCCGAGAAGCCTGCCGTATTGGCAAGATTTGGTACTTGGCCAATTTATCTCATAGTCCTTCACTTTGGAGGCATTCTCCCAGTTCATTCTTTTGATATGCTTCCACAGCCTATTTTTAAGGCGAATTTCAACGGCTTCATGGCCATCAGAGTTGAATCCATATCGGTTGATCACTGCGTTGTCTTCAGGGAGGCGGAAGTATCTTGGGAGGGGGTTTCCATCCTAGACTTGGATTATATAAATGATCTTAAGTACTCCCAGGAGCTACAATTTTTCAAACGCATAGATTCATGAGGCAAACTTGGATAAAGAAACTGTGAAGGTCTAATATCCTGAACTTCCTTTTCAGAAGAAAGCCAAAAATATTGAAGACAAAACCTGAATAAATTAAAAAGATTGTTTATTTTCGAAGGAGGGATTTATTACGGAGTTAAAAAACATTAATTAAGTAGAATTATTTACAAACCCCATCAAGGTAAAGCCTATTTTAAGGATAGGTGAACATGGTACTAAAATAAAAAAGGTTCTTACCTGAGGTTTGGGTGTAACAGAACCAACTTCAACCAGACCGAAGCCGAGATCGAACATTGGGTCAATTGCATCAGCGTGCTTATCATACCCAGCAGCTAGACCAACAGGATTGGATAACTTCCGGCCCCATATCTCAGTTTCGAGACACTTGGGGTCGATATTGTTGACTTCCTTGGGTGCCAAGCCATACTTGGAAGCAAGGATCGAAACGCGATGGGCAGTTTCGGGGTCCATGAAGTATCTCATTAAGGGGTTGACAAGGTGGGTATGAAGCGCTGAACGTGAATCATAATAATAGACCACACCAAGGGTAAGGCCAGTGGCACCCGCAATTAAAATAGCAGAATCTCTAAACTTCTCGTAGAAAGACAGAGGTTCCCGAGAGCGTGAGAAAAAGGGTCTTGTTTTCGTCAAAGCGTTGGAAGAGTGACAAAGGCTGGCGGAAAGCTGAGCCTTGGGATTAAGGATGGATCTGAGCTTGGATGAGCATCTTAACCATGCCGAAGCATTGCACGAGCTTTGTAAAAGGCTAGCTCGCATGTTTGATGTTTTGAAAGCCAGCAAGGCCTCTGCGATAAGTATCTGATACCTCTAAAGCGGATGTAACTTTCTGGGTATCAATTGTTTGAAATAATTGGTCGGGAAAATCGCTATCGGGCTTCTGTCATCAGATTCTCAATCCGGAGATGGCTGATGAATCACACTGCCCCAGAAAGCATCCAGCTTTTTTTAAACTGTCATGTTTTTTAAACCCTGCAAAAACCAATTCTAAAATATAAACCATTTTAAAAAGGATTGAAATCCAGGCCTGCCTCAGCAAAATAAAAAAAGATCAACATTTACTTTTAATTTTTTCAGCCCGAATAAAATCCCACCCTTTCAAAAAGCAGACCCTCTCTAGAGCGAGTGTAATTTCACAAATTTGGAGTTGATCGAGAAAATTTCCAACAGAAGAGACTCTGTTTCAATCCCCAATAAACTATCTCCACTAAACCTTGCATAATACAACATGATCCGAAGCATCTAACTCATTGAAGGGTTTAAAAGCAGCTACCTATTCACATAAGATTATCAGGATTCTGCATCTTGGGAGAGTTATCTTTATTAATTTTGTATGTAGACATGCTGTTGGTATTGTTTGTGTGACAACAAAACCTAGCTACCAACTGGGTTTGGTGTCCAACAAGCTGGTGGCACCGCATCTAACTCCAGGGAGATATACATAGAAACTCCCTGGTCCAGCGAACAAAGTACAGGCAGAGGCAGCTACTGTTGGTTCTCTCATGTACAGATGATATAGTCTGGTGTTTGGAATTCCTTACTACTAGCAGACGGCTCAGTAGCAATAGCAATGGAAGGTAGAGGATGTCTATTTCATATCTATAAGAGCATATTTTTCTACCCTCCTTCACCACAGGAGGCATCCTTATACAGGGGTTTAGGCCCTCTTGCCAGGATAAACATCTGGCGCTACTAACTCTTACTAGACCAGCTTATCTGTTCCCCAGCCCGCCAGCAAAAATGATGGAGCCTTGCTGAAATTCTGAAGGGTTGATAAGATAGGGGATAAGGATCCTAGGCTAAAAACATTAACCAATAAAACAATCCTCAATATTGAAACCTGCCCACAGTGAACTCCAAGTATCAGCACTGGGAGGAGACAACCAAGGATAAGTAGGGAAAATATAATACAAGCTGCAATCTGAAGAGACAGAGTAGGACCTTGCCAACAGACCATTCTGCAGGCAGTTCAGCCATTCCCTCAACTTTGGGCTCAGGGGTGGCAGCAAGCAGGGCGGAGGCCACAGACACTGTACAATCTATGCTGGGGCTTGGGAGAAGCTGTATAGGCATATAGGCTAAAGGAACTCCATTTCTATGGAGCCTTTTTGCCAAAGACTGAAGACTGAGCTTTTCAAACACTTATGATCCTATTGAACTACTGAAGTAGTTCTGAGCTCTTATCCAGCTCATACAGGTGTTTAGGATGGGATGCTTGCCTGATGGCAACTGTGGTAAGTTCAACTCCCTGGTGATCAACTCCCTTAAACTCAACTCCCTGGTAGTTGACACTATAGTAAAGTGAGAATTCAGCTTTTGCCCTGATTGACAACTGGAAATTGACACTTTTTTAATTAACAGATCTTGATGTACTGAAAACTTTTAATATAAAAAATTAAGCCTTACAGCTATGGTATACTAAAGTGACCCCAGAGAGCTCAAAAATGCAATAAAATAGTACTCTAATTAATAGAAATAAGGAGAAATAAGCAATTATTTCTCATTTTACTATGTAATTTACACTCTTCATTATAAAAATACTTTTTATTACCATAAAAATTAAAATTCCAATGAACCAAAAATAAACACAAACACAAAAAATAAAGTTATGCAAAATATGAAGAAATGTTAATATTTACTTGATTAAGTTCATATAAGCACAACTGTGAACATCATATGTTTTATTTGGAAATTAACAAAAATTAAGATATTTCAATCACTTTCAACTATAGCTATTCATCTCAAACTTACCATGCATACATAGAACAATCACTGCTATCTAATTAAATTAAAAAAAACTTAAAAATTAAGACTAAAAACTAAATGATCAAAGCTAATAAGTAAAAATTAAAATTAAAAAATTAAAGTTAAAAGTAAAAATCATATAACTGAGCAAGCAAGCAAGTTTATTCCTCATCATTCTTTCCCTGTTTCATTTTGGCCCCTTCTAGGAGGGCAGTGGCAATATGCTCAAGCTGCTGCTTAAGCTCAGAGGCCTTGTATTTGTGCTTAGACGCACCCTAGATGGCCTTGTTGAAGAGGGTACAGCGAGTGGTTGGCTTGGTGGGGGGACGCAGTTGGAGAGATCTTGGAGCTTGGAGATTGTTTTCTCTTGCTCATGCTGCAGGAGAGAGAAACTTATTAAACTTCAGATGAAGCCCAAAGTTGGCCTTGAGGTGTTTGTGATACGCCTCTAGCACTGAGGTGGTCTTGAGCTCACCATTCACTGCCGCCTGGTACACATTCCAGCTGGCCTTGGCACAAGCCTTGCCTCGCCTCTGCGTGACGGCCTTCCCAATCCACTGGGGATCAAAGTACTCAAGAAAAGGCTTGAACTCTGGGTGTTTCACTATGTAGGGATCCTTTAAGAGCACCTCAAACCCCTGTGCAGTGTGCTCTGGCTTTAAAAAAGCCAAGGCACTAAATTGTACCAGCACAAATCTGCAGGTGTCTGAAGTATCCCTCTGGCTCAACCTACTAAGCTCAGCGTGAGCCTGCACGTTACAAGCAACTGCTTGGTGGAAGTGGAAGTGGCACCCCTGCACCTCCCTGCTGAACAGCTGCTCAAATGCATTGAACTGAGCAGGCTTGAAGTCTATAATGCACACGTGAGGCCCAAGAGCTCTTAGCCTTGCCTTTTCCTCCAAGTCCAGGGTGGCCTGGTCCTTGTCAGAGGCAGGTGGGTTGGCACGGGTGTGGGGGGAGTCTTCTTGAATTTGTCATCTTTGGCGGGAGGAAGGAGGGAAATTTCTAGGCAGAGGATGGAGAACACATGGGTATAGATGGCCTTGGTGGCCCCAGGAAGAAGAAAAAACGCAAGTAGAATCACCTGGATGTCAATCTGGGCATGGACCATCCAGAGCTGCTTGAACATCCGGGGGCAAGTGGCAAAGGTATCATCAACTAGCCAGGTTGACGCCCTTTTCAACTCCATCAGGTTCTGCTGAGTTGAGAGCAGATTATTAGGTCCTTGACAGCAGGCCCATTGTCATGGAGCAGGAAGCGCTCCCCACTCAGAAGCTGCTTAAGCTCATGAGTGAGCGTGAGCTCCAAGAGGACATCCAAAGCCTTGGGGGGAGGGGGGATTGGCGGCAATACGCTTATTGCTGATGAATTTGACCAACTGCTCCTGTGTTGGTACCAACTTAATATTGTTGGGTTTGAGATGTTGCAAAGCCTTTATGGCCAGATCAGAAGCCCAGAGATGAGAGGGTGTGGGTATTACTTGAACAAGGTACCATTTTAACATCCAAGTGATTAGATGATTGGGGGGCTCGCAAGTGTGCTCCCCCTTCTCCGCTGTTACTTGCTCCCGGCCCTTGGTGTTTAGCCGGGCCCTGAAAGTCTTATCCTTGCAGACAAAGTGCTTGCTCTTGGTCTGCCGCTTTTGGTTGTTGCAATTGAAGATGTAATTGTCAGCAACGTAACCAGGGCCGCCCTTTACAGACATGATTGGGAAGTAACGGGGGAAGCACTTGGGAACTTTAAACTCTCTTTCCACATTACAGATATTGTGGATGGCCAGTGGATCCCAAGCCACATGACCAGAAGCTTTAAACTTCTTGGAGTAATCCTCCAGCTCATCTTGGGAGTCAGATGAGGAAGGAGGGGAAGAGCCATTGGGAGGGGGAGGGGAAGGATTCTTTGAGGCCTGCTTGGATGCCTCCTTTTTCTTACCAGAAGAAGAGGTGGGCTCCTTGGAAGCCTTTACTTTCTTGGTATGCCGCTCCTTGGTGGGCTTGGAGTCGGCCTCTGAGTGGTAAAAGGAGTGGTCGGTAAGATCACCATCAGATTTATTGGGGGAGGAATTTTTGGGGGAAAGTGAAGGGGATGTGGAAGATGAGGGTGGAGGGGGGAGGAGTAGGAGGAGATGGAGTAGGAGAATTTGCCTTTGCAGGCTTCTTGGCACGCTTGGGAGTGGAGGAAGTTTCTTTGGAGCCTTTGGAGGCTTGGCGCTTGGGCTTTTGGCTGTTCTTGTTTGATTTTGTCTAAAGAAGAGTTTAGTATTGTAAATAATAGAAGTATGAAAGATATGAAAAACAGAGGTAAAACAAAGCAAAATAGAAACTCAAAATATAGATATAAAGGTTAAAACATAGAAAATAAGTGAATTTATGATGAAGCATCAAAGATGTTAGGTTCAGCATAACATCTTAGTGTTAAATCAATGTAAAAGTTTAATTGATAATCAAAAAAAATATATGAAAATTATACGGAGAGCAGCAGAAAAAGTAGTAGATTATAATAGCAAAAAAAATAAAAAAATATTATGTGGAATTTTTTTATTGAGAGTTGATAATTCAAAACATAGTAAAGTGTCAAGTTTGGCACTGTCAATCAGCCAGGAAAAGCTGAATTCTCACTGTTGAATATGCCAGAGTTGAGCAGAAACATCAAATTTACTATTTTTTACATATAAAACTTGCTTAAATTTAAAACAGGTTTGAAAGTTAACCCAAAAGCAAGGCAGTATTATATGCTCAAAAATTAAAAAAATACAACATAAGTTAAAAAAGTAAATGAGTGGAAATGTGTTTATTAGTGATTAAGGTATGCTGGGAGGAGCTGGGAGTGAATTATTTACCATAGTGTTGGTTAAAACGTTAAGAAGCTCTCTGTACTAATCCCCAAGTTAAAGTGTCAAGTGGGTGAGTGTTGAGTGGCGCTCATAGTGTGTTACATATTAATTTAGCCTTAATTCCGAGCCTTTGATTAGTTAAATCCGAAACCAATTGGGTGTCAAGTGGATAGAGTCAAATAAAGAAAGTGTCAAGTTTCAGTTTTTTATAAATTACATATGAAATCTCTTAATAAATTGGGCTTAATTTATATGGCACCACTTAATCCAAAAACCCAGGAATGACATAAAGTAAAACAAGTGGGGTATTTGATTAATGTCTATGCCACTAAATCCAGTATAGTGGTGCTTGGGAGCCTAATCAACAACTATGGGCACTAATAATAAAAATATAATAGTAAATAATAAATTTTATATAAGCGCATATGTATTTTATTAATAAAATTAAAATTTGGCTTAAAAAGTGTCAAACTGGTCACTTTTTGGTTTAGAGTATTGAACACAGGTTTTTTCATTTCTATTAGTAAATTTACTTATAAATTTCCCCTTAAATTGGTATTTTAGCTAACCAATTTATTAAACAGAGTCAAGTTCAAGTAAATTTAACCTTGATTTTTGGTTTCAACCCCCTAAATTACTAGTAAAAATTAGCTTAAAATTGGTTAAGCCAAAAATACTAATAGATTCACGTATGCAGCACTCTTCTCCCTGGTACTCAACACTTTGTCAAGTTCCAGGGAGTCAAGTTTAAGTGAGTCAAACTTACCACAGTTGCCGCCTGATCAGGGGGTTTGCAGCTGTGGTATCTGAAATCACCGAATGCTGTGATACTGTATCTTGGTTTTTGGGCTGGAAAGCACCAAACCATCCCACTTCTGTGTTCTGAGGCTGTAGCCGGCTTTTCAACCTTTGTCAGAGTATTCACTGGTTTAGCTGCAACCTACTTGTGACAGTCCACATGTTTGGTGGTTTGCAGGCAGGGCTAATGTTGGCCAAGCAAAAGTTTGGTTGTTTGTTGCAGGTAGAGGCCTAGTAGGGAATGATGGCTACTAGGGACAGTAAGGCCTAGCTAGTAGGTGTAAAGACTACTAGAGGCAGATGTTGCTTCTACCCAGAAGAAGATATTGGCTGCTGTGGGCTAGATTTCTTCACCTAGCAGGGAACTGTGGCTGCAAAAGGGTGAATGATGAGATAGCTAGCAGGAAACTTTGTCTGTTTGAGGTGGAGAAGGTTTTGGACCCCTGGTGGATAGCTCAGGCTTCCAGGGAGGGGAAGAGCTCTGAGGGCTCTATGTACCCTGATACGCTTACAGGAGGTCTGTGAGCAAGCATCCTACCTAACGGACTGGTAGGGTGTCCTCATTTATGTCCCCATGGGAGCTTTGGGGGAACCCAAAGTGAGCATTGGAGGGCATGGATTTGCTCAGAGGTGTCATCAAGACGGTTTGCTTGAGGAAGCAAGCTGCAGAACTTGGTGTGACCAGGCCTCTGGGAAGTAGAGCTGATTACTCTGTGACTGAAAGCCCAGACTTAATCACCTGGGTGAGTAAAAACAACGACACAGGCTTTGAGGATCTATGGTTGGATGGCCTAAGTGGAATGCCACTTGCAAGGGCCCAGTCAAACACCAGTTCAATGTAGACTCATGCCTGGGTCTACAGGTTCTGGTAACGGGGACATAGATAAAGAACCAAGGTGGTTCATGGAATCAGCAGAGAAGACTAGTGAGAGGAACTGTTTAGTCACAGAGAAGGCTAGTTGAAGGACTGTTGGTTTATATTGAAGTTTGGAACCAAGATGGTTCCTAGTGAGGATAAGTGGAAGGGCTCAAAGATCATGATGCAGAAGTAGCTGGTCATGATAAAGGAGTAGCCAAAGGACTGATAGGCTGTTTAAAGTCTGGAAAGGAGCTGTTCTGTGAATTAAGATGGACTGTTTGCTGGTTAAGCTTAAGAGCTGGAAGATGTGGTTGAAGAGCTGGCTGAAGAACCCAAAGATGAGGGTGAAGAACTAGTTGTCCGGAGAAACAAGCCAAGGTTTTGCTGAATTGATTTGCCAAAGTGGGAAAATGTAGAATGTTTTGCCTTGGTTTAGTAATAAACTCAAGAAGGAATGTGAATAGAAGTGTGGGTAAGATATTTATTTATTTATTAAGTTACTAGGATAGATGAAAGTATGTTTACTAGAGCTGGATACAAAGTTGTTTGATGGGACGTTTTCCTTGGATTTTACTATATTTGTAAATATATGGGGAAAACGTTGAAGAGGTTCAAAAAGAAAATTTTAAATAGTATTCTACTATTTAAATTGGTTCAGGTTGAATGCAGGAAAGACTGGTGCCAGAATAATGTACTAGTTAACACTTTGGTGTGCAAAGAGTTGTCAATTTGAGCGGTTTGAGCAATGGAAATTGATTTCTTAGTTGGATCCCGGTGGAACTTCATAAATGGTCTATTTCTGCGCTCTGCATTCATTGGTTGAGTTCTGGCAGGTTTCCTGACAAAAATGATTGGTTAGAAGCCAAAAGATTAAAGTATAAGCAAGGGAATAGTGAATTAATACTTTAAGCTTTTGAGAAAGTAAGTATGTAAGCTTAAGTTATTATAGAAAAAAGTCAGCGGCAATGTTTTAAGATTCTGAAGAAAGCCATTTGAAGGCAAAACCGTTGGGAAAAGGACACTATAAGAAGGTGGCTGGCTGGAAAGTTTCATGGTCTTTTCCCAGGCCTTTTAAGTTTCTGCTGAGAGGTTTTTGGAAGCCTTTTTATCACCAGCAGGAGCTGGGTTGTACTTATACAAGTGGAATAACAAGTCCACTAGAGCTATAAAGAGAGCTGAAGCCCAAAACAACGGAGCAGGAGCCCAAGAATAAGGAGCTGGATCCTAAGTGCGGCGCCAGAGCCCAAGTTTAAGGTGCTGGAGTCCAAGTTTAAGGAGAATGAGTCCAAGTCTAAGGAGCAGAAGTCCAAGACCAAGTAAAAGGAGTCCAAGATATTGTTGGAGGTCTTCAAGTATTGGCAAATCCATATTGTTTCCTTGACCCCCTGGGCCATATACCAGAAGGTTTCTAAGGAGATCTTCCTTCTGAGAGTGAATAAAAGCCCATTTTGACCCCTATACATATTTCTGAGATAAATTTTCCCTTACTAGAGAATGACAATCCCTTCCAGCCGGTCCCTGGCTACAATCCAGGACACACTTTGGGAACTGGTGGACAGGAACCCCACACCACTTCTGGTCAATAGCTTGTGCTGTAACTGTGCTGTATTGGCAGAGTTGCTTGGGGGATATTATTGAAAACTAGATAGTTATCTTTATTTGGAGATATAGCTTATATAGTTTGCCTGAATCATATTAAGAGGAACAATATTGTGTAATTGATCAGTTGGATCAGCCAGTAGGTGGTGTGATCCTTGTCATGAGTGAAGCGCTAAATTGAGCTGCCCACCAAGCTGGGATCATAACTGGTCCTTGTTGTTGGATTTAGTGATACCAGTTGACTTCTGCATTTGGCTACAGGTTGTGAGGAAGTGGGGTTTTTGGTCACAGACCCTCTTGGGCAGAACCTTGTTGGAGGTTGACCCTGTATTCCAAATGCTTGGTTGATGACAGCATCTTTTTTGGGGCTCTTCTCTAGTTCAAGCTCCTTGGCACTTGGCTTTGTGCAGATGGGTGATTCTGGCCAAGAGAAACCATCTGTGACCCCCAGTCTCAACCCCCAGAGCTAGGCATCCATGCCTCTGATGACCTTATGTCACAGTTATTGATGGATCTTCTGCATCCTTTACCCTGCATAACAGGGTTCAAGCAGCTAGTTATCTAAGGGCTATGCAGACTTTGAAATCAACATTTAGCCCTTTTAACCAGACCTGGCAGCGGGTTGTGGTGGGCAGTTTTCTTTCCCTTCTGGGATGTTTTTCCAAAAAATTCTAAGCCATGTAGGTTTGGTGGCACCATGCCATGGGAGATTATTCTGACATTAGCAGCAGGGTCCTTGCTCTATTACCAGTTGAAGCTAGCCAATCACCCACATACTAGTTGATCTATATCAACCTTGTAATGATGGCTATTATTAAAGCATCACAATGATCTGGATCTATCAGTAGAGCCAGTCCCTGGATTCTATCAGAATAGATGCAAAAGGTGCTGTTAGTGCCCTGCCTATATACTGAGCCAGGAGAATTCATGATCCAGCTGACCCATAGGCCTCAGAATTTCTGATAGGGATCTATTCCCCAAGCTAATTTGAGATGGATGATAATCTATAACTGTCCACTATAGCCCAATTCTTTCTAATTAAACTATATAGTATCCCTGTAATAGTTTTGGATAAGTTTGGCAACCAACCCCCATGAAAATTATAGTCCAGCTTTTATGCCAGATGATACCAAAGAACTAACCTCAGTTTCAAAAAAATCATCAAAGGTACAGACCCTTATTCAACTGTAACACTCAAATGTTTGCTAGTTTGTATAACATTGTTTACTGTAAATTCAGAACCTAAACATAAAAATGCGGGATTGCAAATCCTTGGTCCAAATTTTAAGTCACTTTTGCAGGCAACTCAGCTGAGTGAAAAATAAAATATTTAATAAAAACAACCATTCTATTTGGCTTTTTTGGTTTATTTAAATTGGCAAATTTTGAATCTCTTGAGGAGATAACTCAACTAACAAAAGACAAAACACAGCAAGCAAATGCAGGATACATGAATTATAAATATGGGATTCTAATGTACAATTTGAGATTTCCTGTATTCCAAACAAATCAAAGACATCATGGAAAGCTAGCCAATCTGAAATTGCAGGATTGTCAAATCCAAGAACCAAGTTTCAAATAAAAAATGAAGTGAATTTTAAATAAATTAATTCATGAGTGTCTCAAAAAGGATGTCAAAGGATGTAGAGTGGATTTGTGCTAATTCTTTTAGGAATCACAGGCATTCCCAAAAATCACCCTATTCCATTTTAGGACAGTTAAAATTTAGATTGTAATATTCACCAACTTAACATACTTAATAATAAAATTGACTAAAATGCACACTTCTCTTTTTGAGTTTAATTTTTCAATAAAAATTTATTATGCCTTTTTTAATAACAATCAAATAAACAGGTTGTTCCCTGGCCTTGACAAAATTATGCAGGGCTACACTGGGTCTTCCAATAGTCAAGCCTCTGTCTATGGTCATTCCCAACCTGCAGGCCCCTTTGCAAGCACTACCCAGGAGTGTGTTTTTTCTGGCAACAGTGCCCATGTTGACACTATAGTAAAGTGACAACCCGGTTTTACTAAATGTTGTTTCCTGGATGCTGACACTTTTTTAATTAACAAAACACTTTACCCTGAACATTTTCAATATAAAAAATTATTTTAAAATACATTGTTATACTAGAATGACCCCAGAGAGTTCAAAAATGCAATAAAAAATACCATAAGTAATAATAAGAAGGAGATATAAGCAACTATTTTTCAATTTACTATGTAAAACACACTCTTTATTATAAAATTATTTTTTATTCCCATAAAAATTAAAATTCCAATGAACCAAAAATAAATACATTTTATATATCATAATAAATACAAAATATAAGAAAAACTCTATATTTAATTTATTATACTTTTTATAAGCACAATTGAAAATATCTCATACCTTAAAGATCAATTAACAAAATATAAGATATTTCTTACAAAACCACATTGAAACTGTATCTGAAACTTACCATTTATACTTAAAAAGATTGGCACTATCCAAAAAAATAAAGGAAACATTCAAATCTAAAAGTAAAAAATATATAGGCAAAGCAAAGCATAGTTTATTTGGCTAATTAAAGCCACCAGCAAGAGCAGTTGCAACATCTTCAAGATATTTTTTGATTTCTGCCACCTTATACTTTTTCTTGACCACCTTCTGCACGTCCTCCTGGTAGTTTTGCTCCTTGGACTTCCTCTTCTTGGGGGCCACCCGGTTGGCCAGGTTGCAGAACTTGGAGACAGTTTGGGCCTGCTCCTCTTGTAGCTAGGAGAAGAATTTGTTGTACTTGGGGTTGGTCCCAAACTTCACCTTCATGTGCTTATGCCAAACCTCAAGGCTAGAGGTGGTCTTCATCTCCCCCTTGAGGCAGGCGCCTTGATAGTTCCAAGGGGCAGTGGCCCCGCTCTTACCTCTCTGGGCAGTCACCTTCTTGCCCACCCATTGCCGCTTGAAGTAATCCAGGTAGCCCTTGAAGATGGTGGAGTGTTTCTTCACATAGGCATCCTCCAGCAGGGCCTCAAAACCAAGCCCAGTATTCTCCGGGCGCACAAAAGCCAAGGCAGCAAACTGAGTCAGTGCAAAGCGGCACTTCCCCTTACCATTGTTAAAATACTTATCAAAAAGGTCTTTCTCACTTTTGAGATTCTTGACAAGGGCCTGCCTAAAATGGAAGAAGTAGCCCTGAACTTTTCCATCAAAGGTGGCCTGAAAGGCTCTGAACTGGACCTGCTTGAAGTCCATTATGATAACCTTTGGCCCAAGTGAGCGCACATGAGCTAGCTTCTCAGCGGCTATGGTTGCCTCATCCTTCTCAGAGGAGGAGGGATCAGCCCTTGTGGTGTGGGTGGGAGGGGGGAGCTGGTTGGTGGGAAGGGAGCTCAAAGCATCCCGGACAATCTTGAAGGCTCTGGTGTAGACTTCAGTCTTGGCATCAGGAAGGAGAAAGAACACAAGGGGGATGACCTGGTCATTAAACTGCCCATGCAGGACCCAAAGCTGCTTGAAGAGAGAGGGGCAAGTAGCGAATGTGCTGTCACACAGCCAGGTGGTAGCAGTGTTCAGCTGCTCCAGGTTTTGGGTTGTGGCGTAGGCTACAATCCTATCCTCCACTTTCTGCCCATTATCATGGAGCAGGAACATCTTGCCATCCTCTGTCTTCTTGAGGGCATCTGTGAGGATAAGGTCCCTGATACTGGTGGCACTCTTGGACAGGGGATTGGAGGCTTGACACCTATCACTCACAAACTTGACTAACTGGGTGTGGGTAGGGACCCTCTTGAGGTTGGTAGGGGACAGGTACTTGCAAGCAAGCACAGCCAGCTGGGTGGCAGAAAGGTCTTTGGAGGTGGGCATAATCTGCACAAGGTACCATTTGAGAAGGCGGGATATGGTAGTGTTGGGCATGATGCAGGTATGCTTGCCCTTGATGGTTTGGACCAGGTCCCAGCGCTCAGTGTTGAGCTGCACTGGGCAGGAGCGGTCCTTGCAGGTGTAATGCCAGCTCTTGAAGCCCTGGTTGGCATTGTTGCAGCTGAAGATATATCCATTGGCCACCATGGCCAGCCCATCCTTTACACTCATGATTGGGAAGTATTTGAGCAAGGAAGAGGGAACCTTGAATTTGCCGTCAATGTTGCAGATGTTGTGGGCCAACAGAGGGTCCCAAGAGCCAGCAGGAGCATGGCAGAAGCCAGGGAAGTAATTGGGGTGGGGCTTTGAATCATCCCCAGATGAGCTTGAAGGGGGGAGTTTGGCAGGGTTGGGGAAGAAGAAGGGGGCTTATTGTGGTGCTCCTCATGTGCAGGAGACTTATCTTTGGGAGGGGTCTTTTTGCCTTGCCGTTTCTTCTTGGTTGGCTCCTCATCAGAAGCCAAGTTGTAGAAACTGTGCTCTGTAAGAGAGCCATCAGTTTCCTCTCCCCCAGTGGAGTGAGCAGGGCTCTTCTCAAGAGAGGGCTCAGGGGAGGGCTTTGGGGATGGCTTTGGGGGTGGTCTTTTTTAATGAGACAGGCTTCTTCTTGGTGGCTTTGTTAGGCTTAGAGGGACGCTTGGTTCCTTTGGGCTGCTTAGAGGTGTTCTTGTCCTAAAAAATAAGTAAAAGTGTTTAAAATAAAGCAATGTATTTAAAAAACAAAAAAACAGCTTAAACAGCATAATATACAAAAAGTAAATCTTATATGGTTTTTATTGGCATGTAAAAGTTAAAAAATACTTGTATAGTTTTTATTTTATTAAAGTTATAAATAACAAGTTAAAAGTTAAGAGAAATATGCAAAAGTATTATATTTAGATATAGATTTTATTTTAAAAATTAAAAAATATGAAAGAGCAAAGTCAAAAATACAAAATATCAAAAAATGAGAAGTTTTTGTTATGTAAAACATTTAGTTTTATATGTGAGAACTGAAAAGCATTGACATTATGAGTGTCAATTAGTAAAAAAAGCCAAATTCTCACTGTCAATTACAAAAATTGTAGACATTATTTTTGACAACATTGTCACTGTCAACAGTTTTCTGAAAAGTTACTATGTTTTTTAATAGTACTCTTAATTAAATTTAAGCGGGCTAGCAAAAATTAACCATTTTCTGTGTGTTTTTGTTCACATATAAAAATTAAAAAAAAACATATAAAAATAAGTAAAAAAAGTATCAAGGTTCTTTATCCTTTTATTAAAAATGATATTTGGGTAGTGGTAATATGATATTTTATCATTGTGTATATGTGAAGTTGTGAAGAAAGTTGTATTCAGTATTGAAAAGGGTAAAGTGTCGACAATGTCACTTACAACATTCTTTATATGAGGTGGCATATTAATCTAGGCTTAATTGCCACTCTAATTTGCTTAACTCCACCCCAGGGGATGATCACAAGCAAATAAACGACATTTACAAGTGTCAACATTATTTTTAATAATAAATTCTATAGTAACTTACATAGTAAGTCACGCTTAAATTATTGGATCCCTGTTAGCCACCAATCCACTTAATATATCAAAGCCGTAATAAGTGCCACATAAATATTTATAACATGAACCTTTCAACAATCAAATGTATGTGTACTGTCTTTTTCAATATAATAATTCAATAAAAAATATTTTTAAATGCGCACTTTTTTTTTCACTGTAGATGCTTCAGTTTTGTTATTAACATTAAGTTTGGCTTAAAAAGTGTCGACATTGACACTTTTACGTCGTGAAAACAAATAAAAAATAAACTAGTTTTTATTAGTAAAAGTAAAGGAAAAATCAGGTTAAATCAAGTTTTTTATTAAGCTTAATATTAAATTGTGTCAAGATGGCCACAATTTTGTCATGTTTTCTGGGTTTGCACCCCTGAACACTTTAAAAAAAGAATTAAGCTAGCGCAACTAGCAAAAAACATAGGAGATTTAGAGTTTTGAGTTGACAGTGGCCATGTCAACAAAGTGTCAACATGGGCGCTGTTGCCTTCTTTCTCCCGCGTCCTCAAGCATGGCACTGTTTGCCCATCACCCACAGGCAGCTGCCAACCCAGATTGTGTATCAACACTAGCATCCAGAATTGGCCAAGTGAGCCAAGTAGTCACCCAGGGAACCCAGAATCCAGAAACAGCCAATCAGATGGCATTGTCTGGTTCCCAAGACAGACACACCCCACCTCCAGCCAATCAGCCTGCAAGACGCAGAAGAAAGCTAATTACCCCAGATATTGTACTTGAAATGGTTGAAAAGCAAGGAATGCTTATGTCCCTTGGGGAAATTGCAGCTGCAATGGGTTTTGCAAAGTCTACTGTGGCTGCAACCCTGCGAGCCCACGCCAACTGTGGCCCCCCTACCAAGAAGACCCCAACTGGTGCCCGTACTTCAACTGAAGGTTAAAAAGCCCATCCTCTCATGATGACTATCATGGAGCGTGACCCGTGGATGCCCCTGTTCCAGGTCCGTCTCCAACTGGGACTCCACAGCATTTTCACCAATAAGAGAACAGTGAATTTGTGGATGCACAAAGTTGTGGTTGCTGCTAGAATCTTGTCCAATCAAGTTCTCATTGGTCCCAGTTTGGTGGATACCAACCCCTACAATCTAACCATAAATAATTTTATAAAAGGGATGGTAATGAGGATGTACAATGACGTCATCTTCTTGTGTATGCCAAGATTTCTGCAAGTATCCAAGATTATGGAGAAAAGCGTATCCAATCTGACGTTTACAAGCGCGGACCAATTTTGTATTGATTTGTTGGGGTTTTGTTGGCAGTTTCCTCATTGGGTGTCAATTATTACTTGGCAATATCAAACACTGAAGATGGATAGGCCTACCAGACAGAGCTCAAGGACATGCTGGAGGAGTGGGCTACCCAACAAGCTGTGCACACAGTTGTACTGAGTGCAGAGATGGAGCAGTGGAATGGGCAACCAAGGAAATTAGGGCTTCAGGGCATACCTGTTGTTCCTGTCCCACCAACCACGCTGACTTGCATCTTGCAGATGTATGTCTCTACAATTTTGGTTTGGCTCTCAGGCGCTCAAAGCCTGCCATCTATAATGAACTGTGCTCCCAAATTGAGAAGGGATATGAGCTTTTCCCTTCTGTATTTGTCCAGGACTTATCAGATCTCATTGTCTTCTATGCAAGTGATAGTGATAAGTCCAGAAAGGACTCCCATCTTCCCCCACACTCATCCATTAGTTTTTTCAAGCCTGAATATGTGACAGAAGAAGAATTTGAGCAATTGAAGCAATCAGCTCTTGCCGCCCCTTCCCACTCAACAAACCCTGCCTCCCCAACCACCATCAAGACCAAGCCCCCCGCCTTCCAACCCTGACTCCCAAACCACCACCCATTCCCTCCTCACTACCTCTGATGCTGTCCCTTTTACAGGCGCAGATGATGGCAACGTACATTCCGCCCATTTCCTCCCCTTCTTGTCCTTTGATGAGTAAAATAAACTTTTTTTGTGACACTTATTAAAGTTGATATTATTTCTTCCAATTCATAATCAATGAAATATTTTTTTACAATATTGTCATTCCTCATAATTAATACAGTGTTGTACATTTGATATGGTAACATATAATTATTTGCATGAATATTTTTCATTGTCAATAATAAATTAAGGACCACAAATTTAAATGTTATATTAGAATATTGCAATTAGTTGTCAACTCTTGATATTTAGATATTATGCGCATAACTTAATGTATTATGTATAATAAAATTCATTGTAAACATGGCCTTTTTCATTGTAGTTAATTTAAATGGACTGTGTTTATATTAGAGAGCCATTAACGCTTAGTACCAATATTGATACATAGTGCATTTTACAACCTGTGTATTTGCCTATTAATAATAATTCTGTAAACTTTTTTAGTTGGATTTTGCAAGGTAATGATAATGTAATGAATTAATAAATTACTGTTTATTATCATTAATTGGCTGATTTTCTTTGCTGTGGCAATTGTGCATTTTCTGATATTTACACACTAGTATCCAATTGGTTGGTTTAAAATCCAATTGTACAGGCAATAGGAAATCAAGTTGTCAACCTGACAGCATCCGGTCTTGGGGTGGTGACTTGTTTTCCTATTGCCTGTATGATTGGATGTGAAGCCAACCAATTGGATACTAGTGCATAAATATCAGAAAATGCACAATTGCCACAGCAAAGAAAATCAGCCAATTAATGATAATAAACAGTAATTTATTAATTCATTACATTATCATTACCTTGCAAAATCCAACTAAAAAAGTTTACAGAATTGTTATTAATAGGCAAATACACAGGTTGTAAAATGCACTATGTATTGATATTTGTACTAAGCATTAATGGCTCCCTAATATAAACACAGTCCATTTATATAAATTACAATGCAAAAGGCCTTGTTTACAATGAATTTTATTAAACAAAATACATTGAGTTATGCACATAATATCAAAATATCAAGAGTTGACAACTAATTGCAATATTCTAATGTAATTTATACATTTGTGGTCCTTAATTTATTATTGATAATGAAAAATATCCAGGTGTTGATGGTAGTACTATAAAAACAGGTTTTTTGATGTACTACCATCAATATGTCAAATATCTACAAGATGATAAATATATTAGAAGCATACCTGAAAAAGGTTGTTGAAATAGGAAAAAATATCAGGGAACTAGTAACAGGAAAGCTGGGCAATAGAGGCCAGCCACTAATCCAGTCAAAAGAAGATGCTCTGAATAAATTGGGAAACATTATAGATAAAAAGAAGAAAAAAGTTTACTTAATCTACAAGGAACAATTCCATCAAGTCTGAAGTTCAATGATGCAGCCTACAATTTGTGGGAGTTCTGGAAAGAGGCTAAAGAAAACAATAAGAAAATCAAATTAATTGAAGGAACTGAAATTTCAAAGGAAATTGTCAAGGGTCTGGATGTACAAGCATTCTGGCTACTGCCAACCTACTTAACATCCAGCCATCACCCAATTTGGTACCTTTTCAATATACCGTTTGACATACTGAGAATGGTAACCAAGCAATATCACATGACTGTTCAAGTATTCAGTGGCTCAAACCCATCTTGCACATGACCAACCCCTAGGTTTGATCCAACTAAATCCCTGCCACAGTCAAGTCTATATAAGTCTAAAGTACTATCCAATAAAATATACTTCTCTTCTTTCTTAATTCCATATTTGAAGCTTTCCCAAAAGGTGCTCCTTATCACTGGTAGCAGCTACGGTTTTTTGACCATGCCCATGAGAGAGAAAATGACTTACCAAAACCCACCCACCTTTGCTTACGTACTCATCCAGGCCATATCCCAGGAGACCTGGAAAACGTACTTCCGCACCCACAACATTGACAAAGATATACCTAGTGGATGCACCATATTTGAAGGTCTGGTCATGCCCAAAGCATGCGCCAAGATAATTCAATACAGTTGCTCTCTTCAACCACAAACAAACGCACAACCACCTATCACAGGTGAAGTGACCAACACCAAGTACATTGGTATCAACAAATTCTTTGGTAAAAACAAAGAAAACGTCATCAACTGGCTAGACCACACAGCCACCAAACTCTGCGCCAGCTGCATCCCCCATGAGAAATGAGTCCAGGAAGCCAGCAAGCGCCTGTACGAGACCACAGCTAACTGGTTTGCCACCTGGGTTGGCTTTTAAACTGACAACCAGCTTGACAACTGGGAAGAGTTCAAAGTAGACATCACCCACAATTTCTGTGTCACTGAATCCCTCCAAGACATTGCAATACAGCTCAGTGATCTTCCTCAGAAGACCACTATTGCAGCTTACGCCAATGAATTTGAGGAAATATGTTGCAAAATTTAAAACCCAGCACAAGCTGATAACGTACATACCAGAGCCTCATTCATCAACATAATGAAACCCTCTGTTGCTGCCCTCATCTGCTCAGAGGCTAATACCTCCATGCCTGTGCTCATTGCAGAAGCCAAGCACACAGAGAAACGCGCAAACATGAAATATGCTGCACGCAACGGCAATTTCTCCTCAAACATCAATTGCAGAGAAAACTTCAATGGCAATAAATTCCAAAATACCAACCATAACAACGGCAACTCCAATTGCAACAATGGCAATTTCAGCCAAAGTGCAAAACGCTCCTGTCCCAAAAAAGAGGACACTGCTGAAGTAGCAACTGCTATGAATCTGACCCCACATTCTCTGACCTCAAAGGTCTTGAAACAGATGAAAAGGGAAAAGAGGAGGAGGAACAGGATTAAGTGCCCCTTTCTCCCCCCAACTTGACAAGAAACTGTACCAAGGCATGAACTTTGCCGCTCACATCCCACATGTCCTGCAATCCTCCATTTTTATGAACATAAAAATTAAAGATCACTCACAACTTCTTGTCTATCCATGCACTTATAATTCTCAAACACATAAAATCTATTTTGACTCTGGTGCACAATACACTATGGTTAGCAACCCATTTGTAACCAAGTACAAAATACCAGTTGTCAAATCCCACTTCAAATACACCAGAATGGCAGACATCACAAAGGTTCTACTCAAAGGCAAAACAACTCCCTTCAAAATTGACCTCTCAGGCATACAAGCGTCCATCAAAGGACTTGTCATGAACAACATAAACTACAACATTGTAGCAGGCATGGACTGATTCACCCAAGTGAACCCCAGCGTATGTTGGAAAACAAAAACCATGACCATCAAACACACAGAGTCAATTTTAACATCCTCAAAGAACCCAACAACCTCATTCTAAGAGACACAGTATTTGTCCAGGTCATAAAACAAGATGACTCAGAACATCTAACCAAAGATAGTACCCTCCACATAATGAGGTACACTGAGTTCAATAACATGCAAACAACCAAGATCCAATGCCCAGAACTTGCGGCACTCCTAAATGAATACACTCATGTATTCAAGGAAGAAATCACAGAGTTATCACCCAAACAAGAGGTCAAACATGACATTGACCTATGTAAAGTCATGCCCAAACCTGCACCCCTCTACAGACTCTCCCCCATGGATACACAAACCCTCAAAACCCATATTGAGGACAACTTAGCTAAAGGCTTCATCCACCCATCAGAATCCTCATGGGGAGCAGCAGTGCTCTTTGTAAAGAAAAAGGAAGGCACTCTGCATCTAGTAACTGACTACAGAGCACTAAATGCAAGCACAGTAAAGAATAAATACCCTCTTCCACTTATAGAGGATCTGTTTGCAAGACTCTCAGGAGCCAAATTTTTCTCCAAAATTGACCTCACCTTAGGTTACAACCAAGTTGAAGTAAAAGAAAAGGACATACCAAAAACTGTGTTCTGTACACAATTTGAATCCTTTGAATGTAGAGTAATGAACTTTGGGATGACCAACACTCCCGCAATGTTTGTCACCATGAAGAACCAAGCACTAAACAGTCTCTAAAATACATTATGCTACCTTGAAAATATCATCATATTCTCAAAAACAAAAGAGGAACACCTCATGCATGTCCGTGAGACACTCAATTGACTTGTAAAGCACAAACTTTATGCCAAACCTAGTAAGAGCTAATTTATGGAAAATGAACTCCTGTTCTTGGGCCACATTGTCTCTGACAGTGGCATCAAAGCAGATCCAGAAAAAATAAAAGCCATAAATAACATGCAACACCCCACCTCCATTAAACAAGTTAGATGCTTTCTCAGAATGGTAGCTTACCTAAGGAAATAATCAAAGACTGTGGAAAGCTCACCGCACCAATCAATGACTTAACCAAGGGTAATGCCAAAAAGAAATTCATCTGGACACCAGAATGTGACAAGAATTTCCAATTATTAAAACAAGCTCTGATTGAAGCACCAATCTTACAATACCCTAATAATAATGGGTGCTACAAGCTCGAGTCAGATGCCAGTGACCCCGCCATTGGTGCAGTCCTATACATCTGCCAGCCAGGGCAGCAAGACTTCCTGTCAGTATGTTACAAAAGCAGAAAACTAACTAATACTGAGCAGAGATACTCAATAAACAATAAGGAATTGATAGCAATATATCACACATGCAAGAAATGGAGATTTTACTTAGAAGGACATTTAAACCTCTGAGTACTAACTGACCTTTAAATCCTTAATATATTTCAAAACTCAGAACACACTTGCACGGCAACAAGCCAAATGAATGTCCCTGCTGGAGCAGCTTAATTTGGACATCCAATACAAAAAGAGGGCAGAGCTGGTCACGGCTGATGCTCTCTCTAGACTATGTCAGCCTAGAGAGAATCACCCTGACTACCTGGACCCTGACTGGCCAAACCTGTACAACACTGAGTATAAAACCAAAGGGAAAGACCCCTCAACACATCAACTGACCCACAATACATTAGTAAGGAAAAAAAAGTATTTCCATTTATCAAATGGCACAATATACCAAATCATTAACAATAAACATATTGTGTATATCCCACTTGCACAAAGAGTTGACACCATACTAAGACATCACCGCCTACTAGGGAATACAAAGGCTAACAAACTATACCTCACACTAAAAGAGATATTATGGTGGCCCAACCTCAAACAGGATATAGTTGATGTTCTGAAAAAGTGCACAGTGTGCAAGAAATACACCAGTACAAAGGCTTCTCAGCCAACACTCAACCCAGTACCAGACCCTGAACCATTCAAGGTTTGGGGACTGGATGTAGTGGGCCCCTTCCCAGAAACAAAAACAAACCAACGTTTCTTGATTGTAGCCATCAACTTTGCCACACGCTGACCCATCTGCTGGGCAACAAAATACCATAAAGCAGAAACCATCAACTGTTTCATTAACAAAGTAATCATAGCCAACTACAGCATCTCAGACTACATCATAACTGATGGAGCAACAGAGTTATCAGGTCATGTAGTAAATGAAAACATGAAATCCAAAAACATTAAACACTCCACAACCTCTCTGTACAGGCCACAGGCCAACGGCAGAGTGGAATGCCTCAACGGCAGCCTTATCAGGACCCTAGAGAAAATAATGGATGGCAAAGCCAAAGACACATGGCCACTATACGTGAAACATGCTTTACTAGTATCCTGAGTCTGCACCAACCAAGGGACAGGCTATTCACTGTTTGATCTAACCTACAGGTACAAACCAGAAATAATCACCCACAACAAACAGCCATACATAAAGATCCCCCTGGGGAAACCCCCCCACAGTAGAACAAGCACCAAATCTACAACACATCTGCCTCCAAGCTAAAATAGAAGAAATAAAGAGGCTCAAAACACAAAAGGTAACCTCCACAGAGGAACCACTTCCTATCAACTACCCCATCTGGGTTCTAGCTGGTAACAGAAAGAAACTAGACTCGGTATATTGGGGACCAGGAAGAATCATCAAGTACAGACTAGATCACAACACCTATCTAGTAAAGTTCTAAGGTGCCAAAACCCCAATTGTCAAGAAATACCACAGAACCCGCCTCCGCCTCAGTAAAGGAGAACACTCAACCAGACTGGTTCCAACTAGTAAACAGCTCCAGGAGCATCAGGCGGCAGCCATGAAAACAAATCCCCCCTGATGCACCAGAGTAACCCCTTAAGGGGGGTGTCAAGGGTCTGGATGTACAAGCATTCTGGCTACTGCCAACCTACTTAACATCCAGCCATTGCACGATTTGGTACCCTTTCAATATACTGTTCAACATACCAAGAATGGTAACCAAGCAATATCAAATGACTGTCCAAGTATCCAGTGGCTTGAACCCATCTCACACATGACTAACCCCTAGGTTTGATTGAACTAAATCCCTGCCACAGTCAAGTCTATATAAGTCTAAAGTACTATTCAATAAAATATCCTTCTCTTCTTTCTTAATTCTATATTTGAAGCCTCCCCAAAAGGCGCTCCTTATCAAAATCAACACAAATGAAGAGGAAACTAATCAAATGGAAACAGATTAAAATGAAACACAATCAAGAAGCAGAAGCGCTTCAAGAAATACTGAAAATTTATCAAATTAAAATCAAGAGGAGGAACAAGTAGCACAGAAAATAAGGAAGATCAAACCCAGGAAATTAAATTAAGAGCAGCCAATACTCATGAAATTTGCTGAAGGGGCGCCTGTGGCTGAGGGGGCCGCAGAGGAAACAATCAGTAAGTTTTTTATGTTTTACTTATATTTACTTTAGTTATAACTAGGAATGGGGACAAGGTTGCTGAAGTGGCAGCCTTCATGCCCAGTTAGTTTTACAGGGGTTAACCATCACTGATAGCTCCTGTAATTCAAATAAATAAATAAAAATTAAATAAATAAAATAATTCAAAATAACATTAATCAATATGCAACAAAAGAAGCAATGAATAAGGAATTCAAAGTTCCAGAAGGAAGTTCAACCTGGGTCAGAGAAGCCTATGAAGTAGGCACAAGTATCAATTTCAATGAAATGATGGAAATTAAACTGAATGTCCACATGAATTTTGATGAATATATCTTTGAATGTCTTGAATAATTTCAATTTTCAACTATGAACTCATATGAAATAAGCCTGAAAAAAATCAATTTCAAGTTCCACAAGAAAAAATCAAGGCAGCAATCTTCAATAATTTAATAAAAGCAATATCAAATCAAATAGGCAAAGTATTCTTAGTCAATAAGATGAAACCTTTATTCATATCTTTTGCAGAGGCATGGGTGGCTGATCCCCCTAAAATGCCCAACTTGCCTTTACTTATATTTTTAAATACATCCTATTTGAATAAATTGGCCAGTATACACAAGAAACTTTGTTTATTTGCAGAAAGCTATACTTCACAGCAACTGCACCTTGCTGTTTACCTTGGGGTAATCATCCACTGTATCATGAAAGCCAACATGAAAAGGCTGGAGGGCGTCCCCCTTCAAATAGACGTCTGCCAACTGGCACTGGACAAAATCAAGACGCTGTGGGGCTACCAAACTGTAGAGCATGGCTTATACAACTGTTTTACGTTAGCTTTGTTGTACAGATACACTATACCTCCCAAGAACCAACTCCTAATCAAACTGCTTTCACACCTCCCTTTTATAAGACTTTCAGCAACCACTGAGGTGCATAGTGCCACCCCTCTTGCAATTGCATCCAGAGTTGTCCACCACATACAGAAGAGTATGTGGTCCCAATAGACGCATTAGCTGAAAATTTAATTTTGGGGTATAATTCCCAGAATAATTGCATTCCCCTTTGCAATTTTCATCCCCCTAATAAATCATCTTCCTTTGCAACTTATCTTTTATTTTAAATATTTAAATATTAAAATTTAAATATTAACCTTTTATAATATTTAAATTTAAATATTAAAAATATAATATTAAAAGTTTAATATTTAAATTTAAGTATTAAAATTATAATATTAGTATATCTAAATGTATTGTGAGACATGAGTTACAGTAAGAAAACATGTGAAATAATAAAATATAATTTAAAAATGTGTTTATTTAGTTGCTTGTCAAGTATGTATTCATATATTATATAGTTAAACAACAAGAACTGAATTTATCCATATCAAGCGGCCCACTCCACTTATGTTCTAAACAAGTGCTTTTCTTGAACTCAAATTACCTTTCCCTTGTAATATGATTTGATAAATATATTTGATATGCTTAACCTGCATCATAAATACCAATTAGTAAGAGATACATGAAAAGCATTGGTTTTTGTGTTGTGTGGCTATAGTGGCACTAAATCAATAAGGTCAGATGATGACTTGTGTCAGGAATTTATACTGACTTTGTTCTACCCTGTCAATCTTGGCGGCCTTCCAATCCATAGATTGGAGAAGCTTCCAATATATTACCAGCAGGCTTAATTGATCTGAGAAGCCTTAGTAAAATAGATTTGGATCACTCATTGCAAGAACAACCAGGAATAAAATGGCCTTCCAATTATGACTGGTTCCCAATTGGCTAGAATTATTCTTGGATATTCTGGCAAACCTCCAGGTCAGAGAACATGGGTTTCCCCAAGGATCCAAATGGGTTGTGATTGATTTTCACTGGCAACCTGCCGGTGCCACTGCAAATTCCTGCTGAGAAGGTTGCTTGTGAAACATTTACTATGCACTAAGAATGGTGCAACAATTAGCGCCACCACTGCCAGCACGCTAATGGATCACACATTATTATATTATAACAAGTGCCCTGCGCAAGATACTACTATATTGAATCCCATGCCATTGCATGGATGCCTGAATCTGGGGGTTGATGCTGGCAGTCTGGGGATGAAAAGACAACCAAGCAAGAGTTAGAAGTGCCAGATGATCTTATCCTGGCAAGAGAGAGCAAGCTCTATAAAAGCCCTTCCATTGGACTAATGGAAGGCAGAAAAATTGAAGATCATACTGTAGAACATTTTCACAGTAGAAGAAGACATCAAGTTCAAAGACCATAGTCAGTACTCAAAGAACATAGCAAGCTGCCAGCGTAGAAAGCCGCTTGCTAGTTGCCTTCCTTGACATCACTAGCTGTTGCCCTGCCAAGGAAATCCCAGACACCGCAGTAACGCTTGTTGTCATACAAGCACTTCTATAAACATAATAACCAAGATTCCACAAATACTTAATAAAGCAAATTGTAATCAGACTGCCATCTCTGAGAGCAGAACCAAAAGTTCTGACAACTTACAAGGTCCAATTTGTGGCTTAAAAAAAGCCAAAGTACAAAAAAGGGTTCACAGTTATTTAAATAAAATTATTCTATTTCTATCTTTTTAAATCTATTTATTTTTTAGCTCAACAGTCAATAAAATATTTGGTGTATTATAATGAAAATATTTGTCTCTATATCTAGTATAATTAATTTTACTTAACTTTTGTATGTATTCTTATATGCCTATAATACAATTCAACGTCACAACATACTATATAATTAATGATTTTTGAGTCCTAATAAAAACAAAAACAATAAAAAACAAATAAATCCAGAGCACCCATTTATCTGATTGGCTTGGTTGCAAGTGCTTTAGGAGGAAGGATTCTGAGTGCTCATAAAAAGCTGCCATCACATTGGCTGGCATTGCAAATTGGCTGATCTTGAGAATGTTGAAGAGATCCTCAGTTTTCTGAGGGAGGCCTTTCTTCACCTTATTCTTGATCCAACCAAACACCTCCTTGATTGGATTCAGAAATGAAGAATATGGCAGGAGGAAGAGGAGTCTCATTGGGTAGTCAGTCAGGCAGAAGCTGGCTGAATGACTATTTTTATCTATCAGTAGGAACTCTGATACAACCAAATCCATCTTGTGGTGCCCAACATTATCCAGCGCAACAATGTTGGTTGTACTGTGGTAGTTGATCCGGAGATACTCCTTGACAACTCAGAGAAAATTGAGAAATGTCCCACTATTGTGAGAACCCTTGATTATTTGATATTGGTCCAACCTGCAAGGACCTAGAAGTGCAACCATGGAATATGTCTGGGAACAGACAGCTGCACAATGTGCTACTCCATCCTTGGACCCCTTCTCAACCCACCCATGCCTAGACCTGAGCAAGGAGGAAAACAAAAATTTGTTGATGTAAAAGAATTGGACATTTCCAGTCTATTTAAGAGACATATAGGTCTTGGCATAAATGTGTCAATCCTCAATTGTTTTGTTGCTATTCCTATTGTGCACAGAAACTCCAAGTACTTTCCATGAAAAGCCCAAATTGACCATTGCTTAGTAAACAAGAGTTTTAAAGACAGAAAGCCCAAACTCTGTGGCCAACATTGATTGGACAGCAAGCGTTTCCAGGTGGTAATCCTTGGTCACCCTCTGCCTGATTGCCTCAAGATGGGTGGGCTGAAGTAGGCTGGGCTACCGCTTAGCCTAGGTGGATTTGGCAATTTGCCCAGTGTTGCTGTACTTTTTGTTGATGTTGCCAATATATATGGCTGTGACCCCAAATTGGGATGCAATATCCTGAACTGCCATTCCCCCATTTAAGAAGTTGAGGAGAGCTTCACGCTCACTATCAGTCAACTGACGCCAGCCCTTGGCAGATGCCGCGGCATCCTGGCTGGCTCAACACAGGGGATGGAGACCTTTGTATAGAAGGTGGGATCATTCTTACTTGTGGTGACGTTGTCAATGGTGGAATACGTCACAGGTACAGATGGCTCTTCAGTTGTGGCCTATGGCTCATAGGAGGTGTCAAAAACGCGGGGGCAGGAAGTGGTAACTCTTGGATAGAGAGTGTGGGGCTGGGTGATAACTGGGTACACAGTGGAGGTGTAAGTAACCTCAGTGTTCCCAGTGACCCTGGTGTAGGAGACTTTTGTTGCAGGCCTTGAGAGCGGCTTCTGTCTGGGATTCAGGCTAGTTGATCTGGCTTGGGATGCAGGAGGTGGTTGACTGGAGCTGATGCCTTGGGAGGCCTGTGTGCCGGCATTAATCCCCTTGATTTGTGTTCTGGGTCTGTTATTGGACCCTCTGGGACGCCCTTGTGGACAGGCTGCCCCGCAGACTGGTGCAGGAGCTGGTTGGTAATGCAATTGTTGGTCCATAAAAATAAAATAAAAAATATATTTTAGATTAAATATGTATTTATTTGGAGTTATTAGTTTAGTTGTGGGTAGTTGTTTTCTCTTGATTTAGCCTTGAATAGTAACAGAATTTCTATATCTGTGATTTAAAGTGTATATTATTGTATACTTTCTGGGTTTGGATAATTTTAAAGTTTAATCACTTTTTATTTCTAAACATGGTTATTGAGATTGAATTTTTAGTTTGATTTTAGTTGTGGTGGAGCTTTTTGATTTGGGTTGGTGTTTCCTAGTGTTCTTACTGTATATTAAATTTTTATTCCAGTTCCTGCAATTATTATTTGAGTTTACTATTGGCATTCAAAAGTGATTTGAAATTCAGTTCTTGGATTTGACAATCCCGCAATTTCAAAAAACATAGTAAACTCAATGAAAATGACTGATGGATTTGAACGCTTCAAATCTGATTCCAGTTAATTCATTTTGTCCATTGGGGATATGCAGTTTGACTTGAACTTTGCAAAGTGTCTATGAGTTCCTGCATTTTTAAAAATTCAAATAAAAATACAAAAAAATCAATTTAATTAAAAAGGGGCTATCCCGCAAAAGTGATTCAAAATTTGGACCAAGGATTTGACAATCCTGCATTTTTATGTTTATATTCTGAATTTAAAGTATAAAGCAGATCTAAACTAAATAACTGGGCTGCTGTCAAAGCTGTGGGGTCAACCCCCTGACAAGGATCCACAAAAAAGGCCTTTGCTCCTTGATTCAACTATCCTGTGTAATACCCAAGAGTGGTGGGTACTATCTGTAACAAGTATGGCAAGAGGTTGGAAAAATTAACCCCTGCCAAGGCTGTGAAAATGGAGTATATGGTCATCATCCAACAAAAGACCTTGAAAGGGGTGTTGTAGCAGCCAAAGCTTATGGCAAAGTAGTCAAGATGCAGTAAGTGGAGGTATACAAGGCAACAGACATAGTGGAGTGGGGCAATACCCAGGAAGGCCAGGATATGCTGTACAAAGGATTGAGTTGTGCTGGTTCTTCATAGTAGCTTTTCCCAAGCCCTTTTGATGATGACCCAAAGGTGACAGGACCAGGGTGGTGACCTCCAATCCCAAGGCAAGCTGTGAGCACAGCTGTGAAGATGAGATGGTTCATCTTCACTTGTTTGGAGATTGTGTGAGAATTGGGGAGCAGTTTAAGAGGAAATAAAACCAAGCTCTCAACCACAATAAAAATTGTGGTTTCAGCAACAACCAAAAGGTTGTTGCCAACAATTTTTGGGAGACCAAAAGGAGAGAAGGAATCAACTGAACACCAAAAGCAACAGAAAAAACCAAATGGCCAGATTAGACTAACAAATTTTGAACTTTATTAGAGTAGAGAATGATGAAGCAAGGTCTTTTACAACTCTTGCATTCATTTAAGGGGGAGGGGATTGGGATGGAAGATCAAATGTCACAAAACTAATTGACTAATGATATGAGCATATATGGGTGCATTTCTTGAGACAGGAAAATCTTGACAAATTTTGAATGGACAGAATTAAAAGGGAAAACAACTCAACTAAAGTTGAAGAACCTGCTTTGGATGCAATTACCACTGCTCCTGGCTGCTCTTGCACATGATATTTAACCAGAGGTGTCTCTTGGATAGGTTAGGTGGGGGCATCTTCAGAATAATTCCAAAATATTAATTCAAGGGATTCTATTTGGCTTTTTCAGTAACCTTTTAGATAAATAATCAAACATAATTTGGTGGAAATTCCCAAGCATTTGGCAGGAATTGAAGTGGAGGCCTGAGGGGGAGGTGTACTTTACAGATTGAGGATTTGGTTAAGGATACTCTAGTTTCTAGGTAGTAATATTTAAACTGATATAATTAAGGGGGTATTCTCTTTTAAGGGATTCTATCACTTTCACAAAAAATTCAACAAATCTTGGATCTTTTAGTGCAAAAGAAAACTTGGAAATTGCATTTTTGAATCCTAAAATTGACAATATTAATTATAACAGTTCAATTGAATTAATAAATTCAAATTTGCATTCAAAAAAATTAACAAATGTGCTTTCAAAAGCAAAAACAAAAGCACGAGAAAAAGCTCTAACCAAATTGGAAATCTAAATTCTACTCTAAAAGTCAAGAATCAAGGCCCAGATGATGAATTCAACAGTAACTGCTGTATAGGCCTTAAATTGAGCTCCAAAACTCCAGAAGCAACCAATCAACCAAAAATTAAATGCTTAAACACCAACTGCCAATATTCAGGGGAACCACCTAGCCAATCATGTGACGTGAAAATACCAAGCCAGAGAAATAGTCCTCATCCAGACCCAAAATACTATCCCCATCATAGTTCAGAAGTACACTGCAATGCAATAGCCCAAATTACTTCTTCTTGCATTACAGGCTGCAGCCTGCTGCAGACATGCAAGGCAATACTTTCCAATCTATTATTGCAGGATCACCTGGTAACCGCTATTTTCCCTCCTTCACTTGATCTCAGTATTTAAACTGAGAAATTTCTCCTTTCTAAATTGCTCCAACAATTTCTTATTCCTATCAAACCAATAAATCTATATTTTCAAAACATATAAACTCAATTAGTAGATTCAAAAGGTTCCCTCTTCAACAGCATGAAGTTCATCTTCCTTGTATGGGCTTTTTTGTGTTAATCAGTCATGGGCAAGCCAATGTGAACTTCAAAACTCCTGAACCAACTCCCACCAATAAATCAGAAGATTTAATTTGGTATTGTTTTGGTCCACACTGTTGCCATGATCCATATGTAAAATCAGCACAATTCCCTCCCATTATCCACCCCAAGGCCCCTTGTTGATCTTGGGATATACCAGCATCTATTATCTGTTAAACCACTTCAATTCCTTTCTGGGGAGATTCTGCTTATTTGGTCATCTCTTGCACATTTTAATGATAAGAATTCCAGTAGGGTCCACTCTAGTCAAATTCAACTTTAGATCTCCCCTTCATTCTATTGGAGAAAGACTTCCCAATGAGTGGATCCCTGAAATTTTGTTGGAGCCCCTACTGAACCACCTTATGGGTGGTCCAGGTTGACATTTTACCCACAAATTCATCTTCTACATTACCCTCATCAAATGCCTTGCCCTTGTAATTGACACCTTCACAGTAAGCTTCACCATATACAAGATTCTGTCCCTTTTTCAAACCTCTTCCACCTCAGAACCAATTGTCTCCAGAACCAACATCAGGTCCAAACAGTGGTCCTGAATATACTATTTGCTGTTGCCCCAGGAGATAATGAAGGAAACAAGATCCTGATACTCCTGGCCTTCTCCAAGTCCCTGTTTGAAACCTCACCCAAAAAATTCACCACTGATGCGCAGAAAGTACATCATGTGGAAGAAAAACTTACCTGTAAGTCCTTCCTTTGGTACACCAAGGCAACTCTACAAGGAGAGAACCTCCTCAACAACTACAACCAGTTCTGTGACGCCCTCCTAGCTACAGTATCTCCTGCTCCAAACCCAGACCAACTGAGAGACCAAATCTCCGCTCTATACCAAGGAAGGATGTCAGCTCAAGATTATGCCAAATAGTTCACTTGCCTCAAAAATTCCATTGGGATGAGTAACAATGAAGCCTGCTACCTGTTCTGAAAAAAACTCTCCTTTGAACTAAAGAACTTCCTTGCCCATCATGAGTTGTCAACCAACTTTGACATCATGGTCAAGGAAGTGATCAAGTGGTCCGCCAAGGTGAAGCAGCTCCCATCTTGGGCCAAGCTTCAGAATCCTGTTCCCTCCTCCACAGTTGTTATTAAGGAAAACCAAAACCCCCCTCAAAGGTCCAGTGAGATGCTCCCAAAGGACTAATTCCCAAGGAGGGTGGGGGTTTTCAACTCTCAACAGAGGAGAAACAACGCTGAACAGAACTTGGACTCTGTATTTATTGTGGGAAAGCTTGACATTCAGCCAAGGACTGCCAAGCCTTGGCCAAGATACAATCTCCTACCACTCTTTTAGCTAGTTCTTTGAATAAAGAACCTTCTCAATATTATGCCCTATTATCATTTGATCTAGGTTCTTCTAAAAACTCTCAGGAAGTAAAAGCCCTACTGGACACGGGCGCCATGGGAAACTTCATAAGTAGCTCCCTGTCCCAACAATTGGGTCTCCAGCAAGGTCCTTCTGCATGGGTAACCCTAGCTGATAAGTCACATACCCAAGTAACTATAATTGAGGGGATCCTAGGAGTCAAGGTAGGGAAGAACCAATTCAACATCATGGTATCCTCCTTGTCAAACTTGGCCTTCCCATTGATTCTGGGCTTCCCTTGGGCCAAAAACGCAAAGGCTGTACTAAACCTGGACACAATGACACTCTCCACTCAGAAAGAAGGGGTCACCTCTTCTATCACCTTTGACTAAACTGGGCACGCAGGGATTTTGATCCCTGAAGACACTGTCAATGTTCTTGCCGCCTTGAAAGAAATATCCAAACCCCAGATTCCTCCCAAGCTTCAGGATCTAGCGGAAGCCTTTAGCAAATCCTCCTGTTCCCAGCTACCCAGTTGCCAAGAGTTGGACTTATTCATTGATTTGGTACCAGGGGCATTACCCACTTGGGGTAAGCTTTACCCAGTCAACTGCACCCATAGTCTATCAATGAAACATACCTAGATGAAAATGTAGCAAAGGGATTCATGCGCTACTTAAACTCCCCCTGCTCCTCTCCAATGTTCTTTGTCAGAAAATCAGATGGATCCCTAATACCAGTGGTGGACTACTCAAATCTCAACATCATCACAATCAAGAATCAAAATCCCATTCCCTCTGCTGAGATCCTCACCAATCAACTAACTGGGGCAAAAGTCTTCTTGAAACTTGATCTTTGCAATGCCTACCATCAAATTTGCATAGCCAAGGACCACAAATTAAAGACTGCTGTAAGAACCCTATTTAGACTATAGGAATACCTGGTAATGCCTTTTGGCCTTAGCAACGCCCCAGCAGCCTTCTAGGGGCTCATGAATGAAGTCATTTTCCCTTATCTGGACACCTGTGCGGTAGTATACCTGGATGACATCCTCATCTACTCCAAGGACCACAACACTCACCTGATTCATCTTTGGAAGGTTCTAAAGGCCTTAATTAAGGCCTGCCTGTTCTGCAAACTGGAAAAATGCAAATTCTACAAAAAGGAAATCAAATTCCTGGGGTACAATATCTTGGAAAGAGGCTTTGCTGTTGCCCCATCCAAGGTGCAGTCTGTGGCAGATTGGCCAGTTCCTACCTCCCGTACCAAGCTTTGTGGGTTCCTGGGACTAGCAAACTTCTGCAGTAAGTTCATCAAGGACTTCTCTGCTATTGCCCTACCTCTCACTCAGCTCACGTCAGATAAAGCCCCTTCTCATGGAACCCTGAAGCTCAGTCAGCCTTTGATGCCTTGAAACACGCCTTCTCTTCCGCCCCTGTTCTCTTGCGCCAAGACCCAGAGTGTCAATTTTTTTGGACACATGTGCCTTGTACTTTGTGCTGGGAGCAGTGCTGCTCCAGCTTGGGGCAGATGGAGAACTTCACCCTATTGCATTCTACTCCTACAAGCTCCTGGATAGGGAGCGCAACTACCATGTCTACAAAAAGGAATTATATGCCATAGTACGCACCTTGGACCACTGGAGAAGATACCTACAAGGAAGTAAATACCCAGTCCAAATTTTCACAGACCATAAAAGCCTCCTATACTTCACAGAGAAATGCAAGTTTTGTCCCTGCTTGGCCTGTTGGGCTATTGACCTAATGACATACGGCTTCCAAATTAAATACACCCCAGGTAAGAAGAATGTTGTCCCTGACGCCATTTGCCGCAGAGAAGACCTTGACAACCCTGACATCTCCTACAAAGCACACAACATTTGACAAGTAATAGAACCCTCTCAATTCCTGAACCTCATTACTGCTGCCTCCTTGTACACCAAATTGGATAAAGAGATCCAAGAGAAACAACTATTGAACCCTCTAACTAGCACTGCAGACCTAGAAGCAAGAAACCACATCTGGTACCATGACAACGCCCTGTACGCTCCCCAAGGACCTCTTAGAAACCAAATTATTCAAGCCTTCCATGACACTTCTCTATCAGGTCATGAAGGTATTACCAAGACCCTCAAAAGAATTTCCTGAAAATACTGGTGGCCCCCAATGAAAAAATTGGTGGGAAGCTATATAATCAAATGCCTTGAGTGCTGTCAAAACAAACCCTCACACCAAAAGCCTCAAGAATTCCTGCAACCCTTACCAATTCTTCCCCACCCATGGTCTTTCATCTCAATGGACTTCATTGTTGAACTACCCAAGAGTCAGGGTAATACAGTAGTTTTAGAAGCTATGGCAACAACCAAAAATACTTCAGATTTAAACAAATTGATTTCAGATTTGAACAAAATCCAAGTTGCGCAAGATTCAGGATTCAATTAATTTAAAAAAAATTAGTTAATAAATGAACTATCTAACAAAAAATGAAAGTTCACTAGCCCATTATATAAAATTTATCAAACATCAAGCAGTGTAGTTCAAACCACAAACAAAATAAACTGACACAACAATTGAAATGGATGGATGCTATTCCGGATTATATTATAATCCAATCAGGATTCATATGAGGCACCAATAGAAGGACTAAAAAGAAACAAAACTTGAGCAATCTAGAAGCAAGATTACACAAGCACAAAACAAAATGAACTCACACAAGATGTGTAGTATGAGCAGCCTAAAATAGAAAAATAACAGTTTAACAGCCAATCAACAGCTATCCAATTTAGAAACAGAGACATTTTATTCATTTTCATGGCTCCTGATTTGTGTATAATGGTTTTGAGAACCTTCCAAATATGGAATGGTGATTACAATAAAAATAACTCATTAAATTTTAAATTTTCTACTTTTAGTGATTTTATCCTATGTTTTTTAATATGGTTTTCAACAGCAACATCTTCAACAGCACCAGCAGCCAAGCCAGCTTCAATGAAGGCAAGGCTCAGGGTGTGGAGGCACCCGTTTATACCCAAGCCTTTGAGGCGGGTAACAAGGAAGCTGACCTGTACCTGATCACCAACCCCTATGGCTTTGACTTGTTCAGTAGTTACGCAGTGTCTAGCTCTGCCCCTGCTCCTGTACCCACCCCTGCACAAGCTTCCTGCCAACCAACCAATCAGGATGGCAACCTTGATTTGGAACATCTTCCTGCCACCACCCAACCTGCCCCCCTACAGCCAATCAGGCTTCAGCTCCTGCAGCCCAGCGCCCCAAACAGCAAATCATCACCGCCCAAATTCTCCAGGAAATTGTGGCACTAAGCCTACAGGGTCTGTCATGGGACCAGATTGCCACCCAGTTGCAATTTACCCAAGCTACTTACATGTGGGAATTTAACAACCTGATGAACAGGGGGAATCTGATTGGGACAGCCAAGAAGCCAAAGAAGGCCCCCAAGTCCCAGATAACCAAGGCCTACCCAATAATGCTTGACCTCCTCCAGTGGGACCCCAAGCTTCCCCTTGACCCAGGCCCAGAAGCAGCTTGCGCACCATAAAATATGGGTCTCCAAGCGCATGATGCAGCTCTGGATGCACAGAAAGGTGGCTTCCATATGGGTTCTTACCAATTTTGCTGGCAACCAATGGGATGGCGCTGAGAATTCCCTGTATTATATTGACATTGAGTCAACCCTGGTTCAATGCCTGACAAGTTTGTCAGATGACATCATTTTCATCTCTTACTATAAGCTATCCATAGCTTTTGACAATTTTGGTGCCCAAGGAAGAGCTGCCACACAAAAAGGGAGGAAGAAAGTCAAGAAGAGGACTTTCATTGATGCATTTCTGGCTGTTTCAGCCAAGGGTTTTGTCTACTATCAGAAACCCCCAGATTTTACCAATGGCTACAAGTACAGCCACATCCTTGGTGGATTACTTGACTCCTGGGATAGCTCAAATTCAAAGCATCAGGTTTTCTTGAGCCACCAGATGGAGGGTAGCTCCACTTCCCTCAAAGCCATTCAGGGACGTGGTCACCAGGCCTCAGTATACCCTGCCGGCCACGCAGACATTCATCTGGCTAATTTTGTCTTCTTTAACATTGGATCCACACTACAGGAGCGCTGCCCTCAGGCTTTCAACGACCTCTATCTTAGGGTCCTTGATCACAATTCTCTCTTTGGCTGCCAAAATGTGGCTGACTTGTTTGCCCAAATTGTCTTCCACATGAACATGGGCAATCAATCACGCAAAGATAAGCGCCTCCCACCTCAGGCCACTGCTACCTACCAGCCCATCTAGCCAATGACCAATGAGGAATACAACAAGTGTTATATGGCGGCCATCACACCAATCCTCCTACCCCTACCCCTGCCACCACCACCACCCATCTTCCAGCCCCACCCATCCAATCCCAGACCCCCCAGTCCAGCACTGCCTCTATGTCTTCCTTCCTGTGCTATTCTGCCTACTAGGCATCACTCTTCTCTGCCCCAATAAATCCCCTGTTGCCAAGCATTTTCTATTTATATTATCTTTTTTTGAATTTTGATTGTTCATGTTCTCTTTGTTTATAGTTGTTTTTATTTGTTATGTTCAGCTTATTTCTATAAAATCATATATTTACTATGCTGTGTATCTAGATCCAGAACACAGTTATTTTTAGTACCCAAACACAGCCCCTTGTGAAAATATTAACAACAATTTGGTGATCAGCTAAATTTGAATTATAAAATTTTAGGTTAACTGTGTTTAGATAAAGTTGTTACTAATCCAAATTCAAAATTTTAATGATAAACTTTAAGCCAATCAGGAGCCAAGTGATAAATGTGATTGTTGTGGCTTAAGGGTCATTAATAATTATTTGATGCATGTGCACTAATAAATATGATTGGCTGGTTATTTTGCCATTGTATGCCATTGCCGCTGTGGCAAGTTGTTGATGGACTAGTGCCCAATCAGCTGCTGGGTTAGCACTAGTCCACCAACAACTTGCCATAGCAACAATGGCACACAATAGCAAAAGATCCAGCCAATCATATTAATTAGCGCACATGCATCAAAAAATTGTTGAATGACCCTTTATGTCACAACAATCACTTTATCACCCAGCTCCTGATTGGCTTAAAGTTTATCATTATGGTTTTGAATTCAGATCAGTAACAACTTTATCTAAAAACAGTTAACCTATAATTTTCTAATTTAAATTTAGCTGATAACCAAATTGTTGTTAATATTTTCACAAGGAGCTGTGCAAAGCGCCAAAAATAATTTGGCAATTAAGGAAACAATGCCAATACAAAGCAAACAACACATATTGAGTTGAGCGTAAAACATATACACAATAGGTAAAAAATGGGATAATGTAGTAATGGGAAAACAAACAGGAATAAACAAAGAGGCAATAGTATCAGAATAACACAGATTTTATTGGGGGTAAAGCTATAAAAACATATGAAAAGGTTAGCAAAAAAATCAAATGAGATATTTTGAAAAACTACTCAAAGACCTTGACTCGGCAATTGCTAAAATCAAAGACATTGACCGTAAGGTCAAGGCAAGAGTCAAGGCCGCTGTTCTTACAGGGGAAAAAATTGAAAGGGTGTCTGCCAAGTCACTCATGGCCAAGATGCCAGAAACCCCCAAAATAACAATTGAGCATCTTCTTAATGTTCAAAAAGCTGTAGTTGAGGGCTTTAGTTCAAGTTGTTTGCCCTCTCTGCACCGTCTGTCTGGGTCAACAATCCTGAGATTTATGCACATGTCAAGCCAGCCAAGCAAGCAAGAACTGAGGATACAGAATTGCCCGCCCAACTGCTTGCGCCAAGAATGGCTAAGCCTGCTGAAGCTGCCAACAAAGAGAAAACACAAGAAGGTAACCTAAAAATAAAATTTTCAAATACTTACCTTTTTTAGAAAACAATGACGGTGAACTCTGCTGGGTCCTGGTCCCATTTGTCCCCACCATGTTCTACACCAACTACGCCAATCATGTGGCCAAACAGTTTTTCCTGTCCCCCCTGTCTTGCAGGAGCTAAAAGACAGAGTTCACGGGTCCTTCCCAATTACAAGGGACGCGCTAGCCAGGCTGACACATTCTGAGGGGACATCTGAGTGGGCAGTTACTGCCTACAAGGATGCCCAACTGGTCCACCTTGACCTGGTGGTCCTTAGTGGAGTTTACTGTGTAAACCAATTGAGCTTTTTTGGGATGTCCTGGAGATGCTCCCATTCAAGAATGTACAGGAGATGGGCCGGGCCCATGCGGCTGCTTGCTTCTGCTTTCCGGTAGAGCATACACTCTCTTACCTGCTGGAGAACTTTGGGCGCGCGGTAGGAAAACTGGCTGTTGCAGATACAACAGCTGTGAAGAAGACCAAAATCCTCCTTTCTGACTTTGGGCTGGCCTGGAGTGCCAAAAAGACGGGGTTCCCTCTAGCAATGGAGCTCATGTTTGCCAAGACAAAGCACAAGAAGAAGATTAGTACTGTGTATAATAAGCTCTGTTAGTTTACAGAAGCCTTTGCTGGGCAAAGGCTTCACCTCGTTGTTTACCTGGGGTTCCTCTTTTACTTTGGGATGGCCACGTCTGTAGAAGACCTGGACAGGGTCCTCCTTGGGATCAACAAGGCCCGGCTCACCTTGGATGGGAAGAAGGTCCCCCCCCAGATATGACTCAGTGGACCATGTCATCCGGGACGCCCTGGTCCTGGCTGTAATTTACAGGTTTGCAGCCCCCCCCAGAGAAGCTGCTGCTTCACTCCCACCTGACCATACTCCCTTTCACCAGCAGGCAGGAGTATTTTAACCAGGGTGTATCCACTGTCCATAGTGTGGTGGTGGAAGTTGTACGCCATCTCCATTGCAGGGTGGGTACATACTGCCAAACCCATTAAGGTGCACTTAATTTTTTCTATATATCAATAAACATCTGTTATACTCTAGATTATTTTTATTATAAATAGTTTTTTAAAGTCTTGCTTTAGCAAGCAAGATTTGCAATTTATATCCCAGGGAAGTTCTTAATAAAAGCATAATAATATATGCCAATAAAATCTACTTCTAATTTGTACACTTTACATTTAACTTTTTTAATTTGATTTTTATATTTATTTGACAAAAGTGATATAAATATATTTGTGTAATCCAGTATCAAGCGTTTGGGATACCCTTAGATGTCATAATAAAAAGTGATTATAAATAAATGAATTACTAACCTTCATTGATGGTCCTGCTGAATGTGATTGTGGGCTTGGAAACATCTAAATATAAAATGATAATTAATAAATCTTGAATATTAAATTAGATAATATAAAAAAGTTGGACAAGCTAAACCTTTAATTGATTGGCTGTTTGGCAAGGCACGCGGGGATGAACAAGTCAGTGTGGCCATAGAATTTGGCCACGGTCTCAGCTGGGAGGGTGTGGATCTTGGCCTGCAGCAAATTAAACAGGACCTTGGTCCCAGTTGGGGTTCCTTGCTTGATGACTTGCTTGAGCCACCCAAAGACTTCCTCAATGAGATTTAGGAAAGGCAAATAGGCAGGGAAGGTGTAAATTTGCTGTGGCCAATTGCTGGGGGCTCACAACAATGCTGGTGTTGATCATTGGGAATTCCTCAAGAATATCAGCCACCTTATGAAGACCAATGTTGTCCAGCACAATTATGTTGGTGAAGCTCAGGGTCGTGCGCCTCAGGTGCTCCTGGACCAATCAGAGAAATGCTAGAAAGGTAAGGCTGTTGTGGAAGCCTAGTACCATTTGATAGAGCTCTACCCCCTTTGGACCAAGGAGAGCCACCATTGCATAGGCTGTGGCGCGGACTGCAGCACGCCAAGCCATCCTGTCATTTGAGCCTTTTGGGACATACCCATACCCATTGCGCATTGACAAGGCAAATGCTGATTTTTCAATGTAGTAGAATTTGACCGTCCCCTTGGCTTTGAGGGCAGTGTACGCCTCAGCATATTTTTTCCAAGTCTTGATGTTGGTTGGTCTATTTCTATTATAGGGAGATACCCTGATATTTTTCCAGGAAAATTGCATTCCCTTCACCAGATAGTAGTAAAAGAAAATTGAAGCCTCAATCCCAAAAGTAGATTTGACCATGGCCTGTATATTTGCCAGTTTAAGATGGCAATCCTGGGTTATCTACTGGCAGATTGCCCATTTGTGCTTCTTGGTGAGCATGGTTGACATGCATAAAGATTTCTCCGCAGCAAGGACTTTGCCAGTATTGATGAACTTGTTGAAGGTCTTGCTGGTGTACTTGGAATCCACTCCAACAATGGCTGTGGCCGCCTTGTAGTCACCAGATTCACACATTAGCTTAATCAGGATGATGTGTTTGATATCTGGGATGCGCTTTTGAGCGGGCTTAGTGGGAGTAGTTGAATTGGGATCCTGCTCAGAGACTGACTTGCAAGGCATGGGTACCTTGTTGTAGAAGGCTGCAACTTTATTTAGCACCAACTGTCCCTCATCAGTTCTGAAGAACTCAGGCTTCTTGTCCTCTTTCTAATTGCCATCACTGACATAGGGCTTATAGCTAGTATCAAGTACAGGATTCACCTTCTCTAGCATGGCTGATGGGACTGACTCTTGCCAGTACACAACGTTGAACACATATGAAGTAATTTCTACCTCCTTGTCTAACTTTCTTGGTGAAGGTAACCTTGGTGGGCTTCTGGGTCAGCTTGGGGACTCAAGGGTTGATGCTCCATACCCTAGCATCTTGTGCTCCTCAAACCGGCTGTGTCAGTGCAGCGTCACTATTGAACTCTCCTCTCCCATCTCCTTCATGAGTAGGCATTTGTGTTGCACTGACTCTGTTCTTTGACCTGTGGGGGCAACCGCAACTGCAGCGCACAACAGGTGCATTGGTACTTTGTGGTTGTGTTCCTTCCATTTTACAATTTAATAAAATACCAAATAAAATTCAATTAAGTTACTCCCTAATTTTAATTTGGCTTTTATCTGAATATGGATATTCAATTAATATTTTTTCCCACCCAATATCCCAATTATAGATTTTTTTATTTCTTAATTAGTTGTTTCTGGTTTTACAACGCCCATTTTTGAATACCTAAAATAATTTCTACCTATTTCCCCAGGTTTTACTCAAATTAAGCACCCAACACAATATTTTTAGTATTAATGTTTCAGATCTTGTGTCTTATTTTAGATACCTTGGTATCATTCTTGATTACAATACATTGTACAAACTGATTGAGTTATTTTGTTTACATAGTGAGTTGCTATTGTGTTTCATTTTTTGATTGAGTTTTGACTTACTGTGCTTGAGTGTATTTCATCACCAATTCACATAGTAAACATATGTACACCAAAAGTCAACTCACGCCATTTTTTTGTGAATCCATGCATTTTGTATTATATTTTGAAGGGTTTTGCTTTGCACGTGAGCACTTCTTTGCTGTGTTGACTCATTTTGCCCATTAACGCCAATAAACCCTGTTAACAGAGTGTATATTTTAACCTGATAGTTGGATTTTTCTTAAATCTGAAAGCATTTTGTTTAAATCTGAGGTATTTTTGGTTGTCACAATAGCTTTTAAAACTACTGTACAGGAATCCTAGTAGTGGTAGATTGCCTAACCAAGTATGGGATCTTCATTCTCTTCTCCACTTCCTCCGCCAAAGAGACTGCCCAGATGCTCCTCAAGAATATGTTTGCCTACCATGGAATTCTGAATGACATTGTATCTGACTGAGGAACTCAGTTCACCTTCAAGCTCTGGTCTAGCTTGATGAAAGGGTTGGGAGTTAAGAAAAATCTCTCCACTTCATTTCACCCCCAGACTGACAAACAGAATGAAAGAGTTAATCAGGTATTGGAAGCTTATTTACAAAACTACTTCAACACCCAACAGAATAACTAGTCTGAGCTCCTACCAGTAGCTCAATTAGCCTATAACACCAGCCATCACATATCCATCAGGATGTCCCCTTTTAAGGCTAACTATGGACATGATCCCAAAGAAATTCCTTCTCAAGCAGAGACAACCCCAGTTCCACAGGTCAACAAGCATCTAAATAACCTCTCCACAATTCAAGCCAAACTTAAGGAAACGCTAAATAAATCCGTTCAGTCATATAAGAAGTTTGCTGAAAGACACTGCAGAGAGCCTGAAAAATACCCCCCTGGATCCTTGGTGTTCCTAGAAGCTCACAACCTACACATCAAATGGCCATGTCAAAAATTGGGACCCAAGAAGATAGGGCCCTTGGAAGTAATACAAAAGATTTCCCCCTGAAATATCAAGTCCGTCTGCCAGAAGGATCCACAGCTCATGACGGCTTCCATGTCAGCCTTCTCAGTTGCTACCATGGATCACCAGAGGATCTCTCTCAGGCCAAATGGAACTCCCCCACCTCTGGTAATGAACCATCTCCCCAAATGGGAAGTGGAAGAGATTATTGATGACAAGATGATTTGGAACAAGCCCCACTACCTAATCAAATGTGTAGATTATGGTATGGAATCAAACAGCTGGGAACCCATTGACAATTTGACCAACTTCTGGGACCTATTAGACTACTATCACTAAGCAAAGGGGAAGGACAAGGCCTTAGGGGTGACTAGTGTAAGGGATTCTATCCCTTTCACAACCAGTTCAACAAATCTTGAATCTTCTAGTGAAAAAAAAACTTGGAAATTGCATTTTTAAATCCTAAAATTGATAATATTAATTATAACAATTCAATTGAACTAATCAATTCAAATCTGCATTCAAAAACAATTAATAAATGTGCTTTCAAAAGCAAAAAAAGCAAGAGAAAAGGCTCTAACCAAATTGGAAATATAAATTCTACTCTAAAATCCAAGAATCAAGGCCCAGATGATGAATCCAACAGTAACCACCATATAGGCCTTAAATTGAGCTATGAAACTCCAGAAGCAACTAATCAACCAAAAATTAAATGCTTAAACACCAACTGCCAATATTCAGGGGAACCACCTAGCCAATCATGTGGCGTGATAATACCAATCCAGAGAAATAGTCCTCATCCAGACCCAAAATACTATCCTCACCATAGTGCAGAAGGGCACTGCAATGCAATAACCCAAATTACTTCTTCTTCTTGAATTACAGGCTGCAGCCTGCTGCAGAAATGCAAGACAATACTTTCCAATCTATTATTGCAGGATCACCTGATAACCACTATTTTCCCTCCTTCACTTGATCTCAGTATTCAAACTGAGAAATTTCCCCTTTCCAAATTTCTCCAACAATTTCTTATTCCTATCAAACCAATAAATCTTTATTTTCAAAACATCTAAACTTGATTAGTAGATTCAAAAGGTTCCCTCTTCAACAGCATGAAGTTCATCTTCCTTGTATGGGCTTTTTGTGTGTTAATCAGTCATGGACAAGCCAATGTGAATTTCAAAACTCCTGAACCAACTCCCACTAATAAATCAGAAGATTTAATTTGGTATTGTTTTGGTCCACACTGTTGCCATGATCCATATGTAAAATCAGCACAATTCCCTCCCATTATCCACCCCAAGGCCCCCTGGTTGGTCTTAGGGTATACCAGCATATATTATCTGTTAAACCACTTCACTCCCTTTCTGGGGAGATTCTGCTTATTTGGTCATCTCTTGCACATGTTAATGGTAGGGATTCCAATAGGGTCCACTCTAGTCAAATTCAACTTAGAGCTCTCCTTCATTCTATTAGAGAAAGACTTCCCAATGAGTGGATCCCTGACATCTATAAATGATAGCACAACCTATCACTGAGATGGGATCCTTTATTTATAGTAGCTCCCACTGTGCAAAGTTTTTCAAGTGGGAGTGAAAACAGGGAATTGGGGATCCCAAAAGTCTGGATGGTGAATATTGGGATCTGGCATTTGGAATAGGGACAAACTCATGTTCCTCTGTAATCTGTGGCTGGATTGGAAATTCTTGGTTGGACCCAAATAATCTCTGGTTGGTAAATTTTCATTTTGTGAAAAGGATCTAGGATGCTCTAATTGCCTATTCTTATACTAGATGGCAAGGTTTGGCTAGAGTCTGGCCCTAACCATATGACCTGGGTCCCAGATTCCCATTGATTGGGACCAGGATTGATGGTCAAGATATCAGAATTTACTACATGTTGTTCTGGAAGGTATAGTTCATGTCCTATTTTTAGCTCTTTGGGCAGGGACTTATTTGATTGGCCATAATATTTGGTGCTTTCTGATTGGCTGGAGGGGAGTGGCTGGGACCCAGGTGACTGGCCGGTGACAGGCTGGAACCTGGGAGGCAAGGCTGGCTGGCTGGCTCACAGGTGCCTGGGTCACAAGTGACTGGTGGGAGGGACTGGAAGGAATGGCAGACACCTTCACAACTGCAGCAGGCGCCTGTCTGGATGATACATTATTCTCGCCCATACTAAGTTCTGTTTAGGATTTAATTATTCCATTTTTTTCCTGATCCAGGGATGGAAAATCCTGGTCATACTGGGGAGTTTTTGGACTAAAAAATTCTTTCTTGCTCCAAGTCGGAACAATGGTAGAAATGTGACTAGTGTCAGGAATATTCCTGACATCCTGGCACACATAGCCAAAAGCAAAAGTCAACTCAATTTGCTAAACAATGAAATAAGAATCATTAATAACCCAAATCCAAAAGAAAACTTGGTTTAGCACCTAACTCATCATTAGGATGAAGCCACTGCTATCCCTTCAAGCAATTAATCAGTGGGTATCTTGTACCTCCTAAAGGATTCATTCAAATTATATAATATTTCATATCATAATAGAGACACTATCTAGCTCCCAATAATTTTTCCTCTTGTAACCCTGCTAATACAGCAAAGTTTCATCATTGCTAGAACAGGTAGGTTTTCCATCCTATACCCCCATGTTGCAACTGAACTAATAATAGTTCAGTATTTAGATTGGGTAAGACAATAGTCCATTTAGAAAGGACAATAATATGAATAAGATGTGTTTATTTTAAGAATAGTACAGTTGATATACTATATAGGAGCCATAAGTTGCCAGGGGTGACATAGTTGCGGGTTCCATGTAACGTTTTGGCTGGGAATAACTTGATGGAGGGATCACCGTGTTAAATTAACAGCACTCCTAATTAGGAGATAGTACCCATAATCCAATATTGTGCTCAGGTTAGTCTGTACCGTTAGTCACATAATGTGGCAACTATTCAAGCGCCATTTGTGTATTGTGAGATTCATTGGCAGTAGAGGGGATAATCTCAATTGCAACAATTGTATACAGCCAGGACCAAGTCACACACCTCCACTACCTCTGTTCTATTATCAATACCATTTTCAAATATCAGCTGAAAGCTAAGTGTAAAGTCACTTCCCCCTTTACCCTGGATAGGACAATCTTCCTGCGCCGCATAAAAAATCTGCTCGGAAGCCAGCCAAGCCCCTCAATTCCCTTGAAGATTTAGCCCACACAATTGATGAGAGATTTGTGTTGGCATATCCTTCTCAAGTGGTAAATAATGGTTCTTTAGATTTTGTTCCCACTTGGGGGGAATCCCTGATTAATTCAGACTATTTTTTGGCTTGGGCTCAACCACATTTAAAATTGATTAGGTCTATGCAATCAGGTTGCGCTACTGCCAAATCATTAAATCCCAACTTAACTGGAATTGATGGCATTCAGAAGTGTTCTTTAGGCACTGGCCATTCAGAGGTTGGGTTGGAAATTATTGAGAAACCATCCAAACTCCCTGAAACTGATGGCAAAAATTCTATCTCACCCAATCAAATGACTGGCTGAGGTCACCTGACCCTCCAATTTCAATGGGCTTTCCTTAAAACAAGACAGGGGACCTCTGGTCCCCTGCTTGCTCATTCTTACAAATAAAGTTTAAAAATTTACACTTCAACTTTGGTAGCTCCTTTGGGTCTTTTATTGACCCTTTTGATTGTCTAAGATTATTAGTAAAGGTTTTTTCTTTCCTTACCTTTCCCCTCTCTTTTGGGTCTTCTTGCTGCTCTTTGAAGTCCCTATTGACGTTGTTAGTGTTAAAGTTAAAGCTTACCCCTTTTGCTTTGAAGTAAACAACTTGATTTTAAAAATTTGTAGTAAATTCAATATAATTATCTATTTTAAGTTTGATTTTGTGTTTGTTTTGCTTTTGATTACGCTGAGGCTTCTTTTACGCTCTGATAAAGCTTTCCTATATGCTTTAATCAAGTTTCTTCATGCTTTCAAACCCTTTGGTCCGCGGTTGCTGTTCCCAGTCTGTTCCTTGTGTCTTGGAGACTTTCTCCCTATCCTAGAGTCTTTCTTTTTGAATTCTAGTCAAAAATTTCACAGAACTACCTGTATTTTATTGAGCTCTACCCTTGGACTCTAAAAATGCTAGTGCCTCTGATCAAATTTGTAGTTTTTACTTTGGCGCCAGCCCTGGTAATTTATTTGGTCTACCTCCCCAGATCTTTGGGATTGTATATCTAATTCTTTCCTCCACGTTGGCACCAACCCCAACCAGTTCCTGCATATTTTTGAGGATATCCTGCACGCGCTCAGGACATGTACACTACCAGCGAGAACGTGGTGAGGAGTCTAACTTGCAATGACCTGGAGTTTCCTGCTGTCAAGACGGCCTCTGCTGCCCCCCCAGTTGGGTCTACCCTGTGCCCTCCCCTCTGATGACCCAATTGTCCTGGTTTCTGAGGAAGGCTTGGGCACCCCAGAGCCCACTTCCAAGCGTGCATCCTGGTTACTTAGCAGGATGTTCTTGATGGGCTTGGACTCCTATTTTCCCCGGCTATCTGCTGTGTCCTCTCTATGGACGTCCCTTCAAGCGGCCATGCCAGTCCTGTACTGGATGGTGTCCTGGTGGATCCTCCCTCCAAGATGGGAGCCAAAATTAGTTAGTTTAGCCCCCCTCTCTCACACTAAGCCCTCCAAATGTGAGTTCCTATGTTTGTAGTTATTATTCCTGGGGCACACCATCTCTGCCCAAGGGGTAAAACCTAACCCCGCCAAAATTAAAGCAATCATTAATATGCCACCTCCCACTGATGTGGGCCAGGTACGCACATTACCAGGAATGATTGCCTTCATATGAAAATGCATTAACAACTATGGGAAGTTAATTGCTCTTCTTACTGAGTTGTTACATACTAAGCAACAATTTCAATGAAATCCTGTGAAAGACCAAGCCTTCAAGAAACTCAAACAGAAACTCAACACAGCACTGATCTTCTAATTTCATAATAGTAACTTCCAGTACAAACTTGAAACTGACACTTTAGACAAGGCCATAGGGGGCGTGCTGCAGGTGGAAACTGATGAAGGTACCTCTCTCCTAGTGGTATATGAATCCAGAAAGCTCACTGACATGGAAAAATACTACCCCATTCATGATAAGGAGTTATCTGCAATTGTCCACTGTGTTGAGAAATGATGCTGCCACTTGGAAGGTGCCATCTTTCCATCTTGGGTTCTCACAGACTATAAAACCATTCAATACTTTAACATACAGTTGCATATGACGTGATTTCAAGTAGGATGAGTTGAATGTCTGTCCCCTTATCAACTCTGAATAGAGTAAAAGCCTGGAAAGGAGCTAGTCACCTCTGAACCTCTCTCAATACTGTATGTAGTGTCTATCACAGGAGATGACAGGTTAGACCCAGACTGGCTATGCTCTACCTTTTCCCTGAGGCCACACGCTACAAGGGTCTCAACTCAGCAACTATCTCAAAACTGAATAACAAAAAAGCCAGTTCATAACAGACACTGACAATGTATGCTGCCAAGCAGAGACAGGCAAAAAGACGCCCTACATCCCCACCACACAAAGAGAAGACACTATATTGCATTATCACTGCACCTTAGATCATATCAGAGGATGTAACCTCTTTGAGATTATGAAACATAAGGTTTGGTGTCCCTGCATGCGCAAGCTATTCTGGATCTCCTTGAGACTTGTGTGCTATGTGAGAAAAACACGCCAAACCTGCTCCACCCAAATCAGTTCTGCCTATCAAAGCTATGGAACCCTTTGAGCAATGAGCCCTTGGCATTATAGGGCACCTACCCAAAGATAATCTGGGAAAGAAGTGCATCATTATGGTCATTGGCTATTTTATGTGCTTGCCTGTAGTGTTGGCAATCACTAATAACACCGCCACCACCATCACTTGATTCATTGGTAAGGATATTGTAGTACGCTTTGGCTTCCCCAAGTGGCTCTTTACCAAGGAGAGGCCTGAGCTTTTAGTCACCATGCTGTATCATCCCCATGCCAACAAGCGCTTGGAGTGGCTGAATGGTTCCTTAGTATAAAAATTGTCAAACTCTCCCAGGAGCACCCAAACACTGCCTGGAAAGAGCACCTCTCCACCATCTTGCTCATACTACAGTTGTCATGCCCTGCCCCAAAGGGCAGGCTTTTTAGGATTTTACTTATCTTTTGTTTTTCTTTCATCTTTCTTTTATTGTATTAATATTTGAATTTTTAAATTAAATTATTAATAATTAATTATTCTAAGTCAGTTACCTTATTTTTTACGTCAATTTGAATTTGAATTGCTGTTGTCTTCTCCTCTCATTTTGGCTATTCTATTAGCCTAATATTTTCTACTTTAAAGTTAGATAATTTTAATTTTTGCTTACTTTTTGAAACTCCTGGTTATGTTGTTGCCGCTCCCCCCAGATTCACGTTGCAGATCTGCTTCAAACTGGTCTTCTGTTTCTCCTTTCTTTTCCAGGTCATCTCCAAACTTCTCCAGTTGCTCCTCTTCTTGGCTGCTTTCTCCCTGGCTATCAATCCCCAACTGGAAAGGCCTTTTTCTATAAATAAAGAGCTTTTGAAGATTAGGCTTTAAGCCAAAATTCTAACTGATTTCTACCCTTCAATCTTTACCAATTTCCAATTTCAGATCTTAAACTTTAGAAATTTATATTTTTATCTTAGTTCATTCTAAAGTTCTCCTTTTTTCTTTTCTTAATAAATGGAAGTTGTAAAAAAACAAGCCTTTGGCTTGTTGTATCCATTGTTTTCCCTTAAGGAATCTTTTAATAGTTATATGTACCAGTTTTCTGACAGAGAGTATCCCAATATTGACATTCCCTTAGTTACTAATTGTTCACTATTAAACACCTTATTTTATCTTCTTTGTTTAGGTTTTTTAAACTCTATCACTCCTTTTGTAACTCAGTATAAGTTCCTGGCTGAATTCTGTAAGATTATACTACAGACAGTTCCTACTTTATTATACCTTTTGAATCTTTATCACAATGCCTTAAACGCTTTAGTTTATAACCTTACACCACTATGAGAAAGACCTTACAACAATCCATAATCAACCATGGCACAAAATTTAGTCCTAGTGCGCTGGCCTTTGGTACTCCTGATGGCATGTCAGTAATAGATGAGGGCAAATTGAAGGCAACTGTCCCAATCAAATTACCTATTGCAGCCACGCCCTTGTTAGCCCAGTGGCAGTCCAAAGCCAGCAATCTGGAACAAGAAAAGATTAAGGGGCAACAAGACACCTCAATGAAATATATCTGTAGGTGATCCTGTTTACATCCTCAACCCTAAGTCAGCAAAACTTGAACCCAAACACCTTGGGCTCTTCTGAGTGGCTGCTGTCTATAGCAATCATACCTATCAGCTTGAAGACACCCAAGGAAACACCAAAATACTTCACCATGACTGATTGCGCCCCAGCTGTGCCATACCTGCTCAGAAGAGCTTCACATACAACTTTCCAGATCTAATGTAGGTTCTTATCTTGGTACCCAACAACAAGCAGGGGGCAAAGGGGTGTTGTGATCAAGGTTATTCCTCTGCCTTCTAATATATCTCACAATACACAGGGGGCGTTTGGAGAGACACCTCATGATGTAACTAACAGTATAGAGGATCCTGTAGCCAATGTCAAATTATGGGCATTATCTCCTGAATAAGAGCAATGCTAATTTGATGTGCTGATCCCTTGCTTAATATATTCCCAGACAAAACCTTATACTTAACCTGCCACAGTGCCACTCCCTGGTGGACTTGTGGCTCCCCAATATACTATACCAATTATTTTATTCTCTAATAAACATCATTTTATTCCTATTATTGTCCTTTTTATTGGAAAGTTATCTTCCCCAATCTAAATAGTGAACTATATTTAGTTAAGTTGCAACACTTACATGCAATCTCTTGCATGCATCTTTGGAATTATGAAGGTTGAATTTGATGGAGTGTGTCCTAATTTATGTAAAAATGAAAATATGGGCCAAATGGACAGTAATAAATTTATATATCAATTGCTTGATTATTAAAGTGAGGTTCAACTATTGAAAATATTGCAAAGTGGTCTATTTTTGTATCTTATCCAACTTCAGAACATGTGATTAAAATTAGAAAGGGAGCACCAGATTGAACAATGTACTTTTATATGTTTGGATGTTTAAACTCTTTGCTGAGGATTGAATAGGCTAAATAAACAAGAGCTTGATGAATTTAAAAATTTGATTCAATTAGATGTATAATGTTAGTTTAAGTAAAGAATGATTAGCTCACGCATACAGTAGTTTTAAAATCTATGGCACTAAGCAAAAAACTCATCTGTATCAATTTATTGATCTCAAATTTGCAAAAATAGAATAATATCCACTCAGATGCATCACCTGATCCACTTGCCTACAGATTGTTTCAGAGCTAATGCTTTTTTGAAGGGGATAATGTGTCTCAGAGATAATATATGTTTGCCCTGATTTTATTGGCTGCAGATTGCTTTATAGTTAAGTTGTTTGCAATTATATCATTCTGATAAAGATGTTAGTAGAGTAAGCTGGCAATAATAATATCAAGGCTCTTTAAAAGGATTTTTTTATAAAATTTAGAGTATATATATGAGTTTCAGATACTTCTAATAAAAATGATACCAAACATGATAGCTCTAGCTACTTTAATACTCACATATATAGTGAAGTGCTAGAATTTGGCTTGTGTCATAATCAAATGCTTGGGCTCAAATTGATACATCTAAATTCACTCTAAGAACACATAAAACAAAAAACAAAAATCCTCTGTGAAAACTAAGCTGATCTTAATGTTCAACAGCTTATTTTAAAGCTACATATCAGCTCACATTTTAAGGAATTTATAATATCAACTAATAAAATTTAAATTATAATTTTAGACTTAATAAACTTAATGGCAATCCTTCACTTATTTGGATTTCTATTTTTTATTTATATTTGGAATGTGTGATTTCATTTTAAATAACTAAAAGTAAAAATTAACATTTTAAGAAGGCCTGTTTAAATAAGATTTTTTAAATTAAATTGGTGTTAAATAACCCCAAACGAAAAATCCAATAAAAATATTGAATTGATATGTTAGACTCAATTTTATATCTGTCTTTGGGCAGGGCGACCACTAGTAGGTTTAGAAAACAGTTTTATGTGACAAAAATCATGAACTAGATTGAATTGTAAAAGTGATGAATCATCTAATGTTGAAATATGAAGGCTTGAGTTGTTTTAGTTGATCAAATATTAGGATCTGGGAATTATTTATTTGTTAAGTTTATTTTTAAGGATCCAATAGCACCAAAATCGATGTGAACCGAGTCACGACGGTTCGAGTCAGGAGTTTTATCCCACAGGGGCGGTCAGATAAGGCTTGGGCTGGGTGGATTGTGAGGCATGGATGACGTTACCTGAAATATATCCTCAGCTTCTCATCATCTATCTATTCTGGTTGATGGCGGGACTAATTTAGAGGATTAGAGAATACGGGATCTTTAAACAAGTTGAACTCTTGTTCATGTGTCATCTTCTTGTGCCAGCTTCGACATTCCATGTTGACAACATAATTTTTAATTAGAATTGACATCAAATAAAAACTCAAAATATGAAATTAGTAAAAAAAACTTAAGCTATAAAGAATAGAATTCTGTTTTGACGCTTGAGATAAACTAATTCTTATATCCAAGAACGTTTTCTGGTTTGTCTGTAACCCTTAACCCTGTTCAAGGACAGATATAAAGGTGAATTTAATATATGATTAAATATTTTTTGATTTTCAAGCTGGAATTACAAATCATCTGCTCAATTTTTAAAAAACTTGTGTAAACATATTTTTAAAAATTAATTTAAATATTACTATATATAAAGTTTATATTTCGAGTATAAATAAAAATTAGAAATCTAAATAAGTGGAGTATTACTATTCTGTTTAGCAAAAAATATTTTTATAATTAAGTATTTCATTTTATAAATTCTACCAAAATATAGGGTAATACACAGCATTACAAAAATGGCCTTTTGAAATTTGCTATCTCAATTCATGCCATCTAAAAAGTAATGGTAGATACATCTCATATTACAGCATCACAATTTAAAGAAAATACTAAATCAAGTAGTGTTTGTGTTTAATACCCAAAAAAACTTAAAACATAGGAAAGAAATATATGTAAAACAGTAAAGATTTCAAATCTACAATAAAAACAGTGTCAGTTAGTAGCAACAAGGTTGTATAAAGCTCTAAAGTCAAAGAATTCAAAATCAAGACTTTTTAGTCATGTTTTTTTATAAACTATAACACATATAAATATAAAAGATACAATTACCAAAGAAAATCAAGGGACAAGAAGAAGAGTTTATTGAGGAAAAGGCTTAGACATTGTAGAAAGAGTCACATACATAGCTTGCAGATGCTCAAGCTTACCATCCCTGAAATAGCAGGAAGAACTGCTTTGCTATGTCCTGAAATTTCTTGACTGCCTTGCTTTGCTTTGGGGAGGTTATCCCTGTCTTTCATTCCTCTTTTGAAAAGACAAGCAGATATTGACTGTTGTGTTTTCAGGTAATTGAAGATTTTGTTGAATTTGGACTTCTTAAATCATACCCTTGTGGCAAACTGGCTATATCATCCTTCAAGAAAATAAGTGGTCTTAATTAAACTGTCCTTGTCAGGGCCCAGAATGGGACAGACATCCCCCTATGTTACATATGTTTAATGCCTGCAATCAAGAAATTGGGTGACCAATTGATTGTGTTGCCAATCACATTAATTGAACAAAAAACCTTAATGCCAAGTGGGAAATTGAACCCTGGTAAAAGCCAAACCTGGGACAATTGGAAACTGTTCCAACACCAAGAAAAAAGGATTTTAATTGGCCCACACCCTCTGAAACCAAGGAATTGGAACTTGGGTTGCCAAATGACCCCAAAATCCCCTGCCAGCTCCCCCAGGGCAAAAATAGTGAATTGATCTTCTTAACTGACAAATCAGAAGTCACCAATGGAACCCAACTAGAGAATAATTCATTGATAGCCAATAATGTGACAGAAATTGTGAGATGATATGAAGCTGTTTCTAAATGGTGGGAAATTATCACCCAAATCCACATAGAATTAATTATTAACCACTAATGTGGCTTCAGATATTTTTTTTAAGGTTTCCAATTGAGATACTAGGATTAAATAAAACAATTAATCCTAACCAAAGTAACCCAAGATAAATAGACTGTGAAAGCATCAAAGTATCTTCAGAATAAAATTCAGGACATTGAGATGCAACACAATTTTCAGTTTCAAAGACAGGGGGGACAACTCCAAGATTGGTAGGTATTGAATTAACATTGGGAGGTGTCAATGACAAAGTTTCAACTGCAGGGCCCCATCTTCTAGTAATGATCTGGCTTAGAATAAGATTTTAGAGAATGTAGCACAACAATCCAACTACAGGATGCATTTTAAAAATGTAAATTAGACCAAGGGATATATGATTTTTGTTGAGTAAATTTTTGGGAGGACTCAACTCTTAGAGTTGAAACAGTGAAAATTATTCAATATATATCAAAAATTGACTAAGCAATACCACCTAGATCCTGGGCTCCTATTCCTTCCACATTATCAAGTGAGTATCTGGTCCAGTTTGCAAAGAACTCTTGGGTGACCAATTTCTGATGACCATGCTGATAAATAAGTTCATATTGGTGACCCTTAAGTTATGTTGATTTATCAACATTAACTTACAGAGGAAATTGGATTTGACCGGCAAACTGAAGCAGCTGTAACCCATTTGCAATCAACCATTTGATTCAAGTCTGTTAAATCAGTCAGTTTTGTTAAAGGCTTTCTGGATTTCTGAGCTTTTCTACTTGGCCAAATAATCCCTGGCATTATGGAACTTACTGTGAAAAATAAGGAGTTGTTAGTAAATACAATTACAGTTTCCCAGCAGGATATAGCTGGGAACACTGACAACCCTTCCCTTGTTTACATCTTCACTTAATAAACTTTTGTTGGTTTATGCACACTGATCATTTTACTTTGCAGGTGTTTATTACATTATAACAAATTTTATACTGCTGGTGCTATCAAATAGAAAGTACCTCCAGCACCAATGCCAGCGCTGGTGTCAGGGATCCAGCCTGTGGGGGGTTCTTGGGAGCTTGCAGGCAGACAGCCTGCAGGCCCAGCAGGAAGGACCCACCACAAGATTGGTGCTAACTTTACAATATAAGATAATGATTTGCCCAGGAGGGCCCAAGATCCGCTTGCAGGTACCATCAAATCAATAAAGCCAATAAGAGTGATATAAATCACCCCAAATATCTTAGTGGACGTGGATTCATTGGCTGCAACAGACTCTTGCAGGCGGTTGGGCCGCAGGATGAGAGGTGGTGTCATTGGAACCAAATACGCGGGCAGGTAGTTGTACTTAAAGCAGAATAGCAGATGTGGTATGGTGATTTTGGTGCCCTCTCTGTAAACAGTTTCTGTCTCTCTAGTTCTAGCCTCTGGATTGTAGATTAGGATTTCCTCTAGGGTGAACTCTGAGTACGCAGGGTTGGGTGGGTAATCAGTGAAATGTACCAGGCCAAAGGGAACTCTTTATGGACAATAGAATTTGGGCGGCTGGTCTGCGGTTTCTTGGGGTTGATGGGTGTAAAGTACGGAACCACAGGAGGTAGACTGCAAATTAAATAGAACTAAAATCAAATATGTAATAACCTGGTTAAACCAAAGGTTCATGTCACTTTATTGCAATAATGGCAATGGCAACTTCCTGGTGGTCCAGGGTATAAGTATGCCCATCTGCCAAGGGTAAACTTTGACAAATTTCTTTGGCCCGGGTGCTGCTGTCTACCAGGTTTTTCCAGTCCTTGGTGGCATCCCTTGCGGGAGTTAATTCATTGGTTGATTTGAACTGAGAACACTTGAATTTCCTTAACAGGTCATGGGGTTGGTCATCTCTGGGCGGCCTGCATTCTATAGGAAGCTTCTTTGTTTCCCCTTCCGTGGTGACCCAAGTTATTTTGGGATCTATGGCTTGGCCCACCCACCTGCTGATTGGTTGAGTTAACAGGAACCTTTAGTGTGAGGAGTGTCAATGTAGGTGGGTTTGGTTCATCAAGCTTTAGGGGATTCCCCAAAGTTGAATCCTGCTCTGGTTTGAGTCCAAAAATCTGCGGGCTAGCGGCCCACAGGGTATCAGGGTTCAAATCCCGTAGTTGAGGTTTTCCTATGAGCATGGTCAACAGTAGTTTGTCACTTGTGACAACTGGGAAACAGAGCAACTTCTTGCTGCCTTCAACCAACCAATGTTATCCTTCATCTCATCTCCTAGAGTGCTGGATCAAGAGATATTTCCTGCTCCTGCACCCTGCCCCTCCTTTCCTGGTGTCCCTCTGCTCCACCAACTTTCCTAGTCAAGCCAAACCATGAGCGCCGCTACAGGAGAACTCCTCCTTGTTCCTCTGTGAGATTAGGCTGATTGATCAAAAATGATCAGGCTAATAATTACATGTAGATCTTTATCAGTTACATGCTATATTATCACTAGGTCAATATTCTATTAAGTGTAGTAATTATATGCTGTTTAATTGCCAATATATTATAATGAATATGACAGTTATACGCTGTATAATTGTTAGTTTATTATAATAGATGCAAAAATTATACACCATATTATCACTTTATTATCATTCCAATGTGTAGTGATTATATGCCATATATTACTAGTTTATTATAATTGATGTAGCAAATATACACTGTATAAATGTTAGTTAATATAGCAATTATCATTGATTACATGCCGTGTAATCACTGTTGCGCTTTTTGCATCACAGTGCCACAATTATTAGAGATTATAGGGCACAGGACATTTGCCACAATACAGTCATATGTGAGGATATGAGTAGTACTGTATCAGAAGAGCCAGGATGGAACAGAACCATGATTATTGCCCAGCAATGGCTTCTGATTGCGCAGAAGCACTTAAGGATTAGGATAAAGGTCAACTAGAGTAAGGATAAAATAAAGATGGTTCAAAGATGATTTTATTGAGAATGATTAATTCTTCTTATACCTTCTGCAAGGGAATCTCTGGGCTGCTAGCAATGTCTTCTAGGACATTCTAACACGCCCCAAATTTGGGTAATTATTAATCTAGGTTTGGCGCTTATTACACGTCAACCAATATAATATTTTCATCTTCACCCAGCACAGGTGGTCCTTGCTGGCATGGAATAATTTAGTACTTCAGGATCACTTCCTACTTCTCTGGCATACTGCAAGCTTAATGCTTATTAATGTGATAAATATGGGAATTTGATATTATGGGGAGTTGAACCCAGCACCTTGGCACTCAATGTAAAAGTAAAGCGGCGCCTTGGCGCTTGCAATAATTTTCAGCTGGCGCTTGACGTAAAAGTAGTTTGGCGCTTTGGCGCCTAATCCAATTGCTAGGCGGCGCTTGTGTATTTTTAAAGTGCCGCGGCAGCAAATCATATATCATTTAATTGCCACAACAGCGCTTATCATTGGCTAGTTTAAGGCTCAGATCAGCAGACTACTGCTGATCCAATATGCATATAGTTTATACTACCAATTTATGTAGTTTGGTAGCTGTAATTCATATCTGCAAGCTCTGTCATAACTAGTATCATTGTATTTTGTACTACTAATTTATGGATTTGGTTTTAACAGTCTCAATCCGTGGGCTCCATCATAATTGGCATCATTGCTTGGTCAAAATTCCCAAAAATCACTATATCATCATTTGTATATCTCCCATTCCACCCTACTGGATGTTGTATCAACTCAGTCCCACACAGCCTGATGGGCGTATAGAGTCATATCAAACAAGTGATATTCAAATGGCTAGGAAATACTGAGTTTGGGTCAGCATTACATGGCGTATAATTGGGTTCCTTATTGGTTTGGGTCAGCATTACACGACAGATAATCTATGAGTCAATATTGAATTGAGTCTGCTATTATACAGCATGTAATCCTCAATTTGACCTGTTTCCTTAATAAGCAGAAGGCTTGCCAGCCAGAAAAGGATAACTGATTAATCCCTGAAAATGGAATACTGGAATTCTACCTTCCAATGTTGGAGGACAGATTAGGGATCATTTATAAGTGTCAACTAAATATGGCATAGTTTTCCAGTGCAATAATAGGTGTTTAAGATACAGCCAATCAATAAATAGAAGTAGGCTAGCTCAAGAAGAGTGTAGGCTGTAGCTGAAGTGCCATGTACACCTTGCTAAGGCCAGTAGCAACACACATGCCAAGGACAGCCAATCAGGATAGGCACTTCCAGCAAAGATGGACCTATTGCAAAGGTTTCCACTTAGAACTGTCTGAAAGGATAAGAAGGGTTGTTGCAGTATATATTGATACAGACACCTGAAAGGATGATAACAAGTTATTAGTTACACCTGGATAGATTGAAGCTGCTGGCTAGATTGTACTCCAGTTTCAATAAATGTAATTATCTTCAAAGTTCTATTCTATTGTAGTCTGTAGTGCTCTTGCATAGGATTAGGTAGAGTACATTGGCAAGGCTAACATCTATTTGTAGCTTTGAACATACCAGCAATAACCCAAGTTTCTCAACACCATCTGCACCATCATATGATTACAGCAAGCTTGGGTTTGCCTTCTGATCATGCTGGGGCTCACTGAGAAAGTGATTCCCCACATGAGAGTGCGGCGTCCTTGGCCACAGCTGCCAATTATGTGATGCAGATAGCCCCTGTCATCTACTAGACCTTCCAAGCTTGGCCCTTCCCCTCAACTGAAGGTTCCCCTGGGAGCAACTCAGGCCATGACAGTATGGCAATCCTATCTAAACTTGTAAGCCTGAGCCACTATATTCAATTGATAATAGGGGCACTTTGTATGTTTGTTTTAATGATTACAGCTTACTGCACCTACCAGCTTTTCACCTGCCGCACAATTTCCCACAATGAACCTAGACCTGAAATCCACCCAAGTACTGCACAAGTACAAAATGTCAACATATCTACCTCCAATCATAATGCCTACACACTCACAAGCTTCCCTAACCTACCCAAGACAGACTTAGCCAGCTTGAAGAAGAGCATGGTCATGATTAATGCCCTGTTCAGGGCTCACCCTGGGAACTATTGTGACAACACCCAAAAGGTGATGATTACGGCTGCAAAGTTGAAAGACAACACCAGAAAAGTTTTCCTTGACTCTCTGGAGGAGGACCCCAACTTGATCTTGTTGTATGAAGCTTTCCTGGAACTTATTAATAGCGCCACCACCCTTGCAGGAGCAAAAGTACAAGCCTATATGGGTCTTCTTTGCCTGAGCCAAGGTAGAGATGACCTGGAAGCTTACATCCAGAGATTCTTGATACTTTCTGCAGCTGCAGCTGCCAAATTACCTGACAACATCTCTGGCCTGCACTTCAGAAATGGCCTGAATAATCACCACGCTAACCTGATGCGCCACCACTGTTGCAACCTCCCCAAGGACAAACTCCTAACCATTGCCCGCGGGATAGATTTTAGCCAGCCCCAACAGTATGGGCCCCCTAGAAACCACCAGCCACAAGGAAACCAAGCTGCTGCACGCCCTTTCCTGAACATGTCCCCAGGAGAATACCAGCACCACATACAAGCAGGCTTATGCTTCTACTACCATCAGAATGGCCATCTGTCCAAAGACTGACCCAAAAAAAGTTCCACTGCCCAAAATCCTACTATTTCTATAATAAACAGCTCTTCTCAGTCTTACCATATTATTCAAGCCACCATGCTTTATTAAGATCAGGAGTTGAAGATACCAGTTCTCATGGACAGTGGAGCCACCCACAATTATATTGAATGAGGCCTCACTGAGAAAATGGGCCTAAAATTAGAAGATAAACTCACCCTGGTCACTCTAGGAAATAAGTCTACTGAAACTTCCTTTGGAGTAAAGGAAGCGTTATTATGAAGTTGGGTCTTGCCCAGATCAAGGTCAAATTCTTGGTAATGGAGAAGTTGCCCTGACCTGTGGTGTTGGGGTTTGAGTGGTGGATAGGACATGAGCTTAATATTGACTATGCCACCCAACAGGTTCAATATGTACATGCAGGTATAATTTAAAAACCTACCATATGTGACCACCCAAACATCTCACCTATTGAACAGCATGGTGATGGCGCCTTGCAAAGAAGAAATACCTGCCTGCTTAGAAAGATGGAAATCAGTATTCTCTGAGACCATGGCCACAGCCCTTCCCAAGAACACCAGGTTTGATCACACTATTGACTTGATCCCTGGAACCCAGCCCAAACATGGCCCTTTGTATGAATGCAACATGAAAGAGAAGGGGGCTATCAGGGAATACCTAGGCACCATGTTGAAGAAAGGCTACATCTGTGTATTCAAATCCCCTTGTTTGTCTTCCCTGTTTTTTGTCAAGAAAAAGGGTAGAGAATTGAGGCCTTGTGTAAACTACTAAAATCTCAACAAGATAACTGTAAAGAACTGCTATTGTCATAAATGTACTGTTTTAGCAAAGTTACAAGGGGGGAATATTTGGAGACTAGATAATTATCTTTGTTTGGTGATAGGGATTATATAGTTGCGCTGAATCATTATAAGAGAAACATGGTTGTGTTGATTACTTGGCTGGATGCTGAAGGGGGTGGCTTGATACTGGTAATGAACCAAGCACTAAATTGAGTCATCCACTGTATGGGATCATCATTTGTTCATTTTGCTAATTATGGGAATTTGAGTTGACTTCCTTGTTTGGCTTTGAGTCACTGGGCATTCAGTTTGCGGGTCACAAACCCACTTAGTTGGAAACTTGTTAGTGGGTTGACCTTCCTGTTTTGACACCCCCTGGCTAAAGGTTGGCCTCATCTGGAGGGAGATCATCTGGGAGGTTGTCAGGAGCTTGGGCACTATAATGAACTAGTTTCTGTTTGGTTGCAGGTAGGGAAGCCTCATGTTGTCTCTGTTGGGCTTTACAGGGCTGTAACTGATTGTGGTGTATGACCTTGTCCTGTTTACGCTTGCCAAGTTCTTGTATTAGGTAAGTGTTGTTGTTTACCTTTAGTATGATGATGGGGCCTACTTTTTTGGCCTGAAGTTTGATTTTGTCTGTTTTCATCACCCAGACCCTATCCCCAACCTTTTGTCTAGCTTGAATAGGGACAAATGTGTTTTGTAGGCGTTTCTCTTCCTTATCCAGTTGAGCCCTATTGGCTTGTAGTACTTGGGGTGCTGAACAAGGAGGGACTTTGTTGGGTATTTCCAACTTTGGCCCCGTAAGGGCTTGGATGATATTTGGTTGTGTGCTGTATACAAGTTTTAAGGGACTCTTCCTGGTGGATCTGTTCACCTGGGTGTGGCATACAAGGAGTGCAGTTGGTAGCTGCTTGTGCCAGTCCTCAGGTATGCCGGCTGTGAGCTTGGCAAGGGCCTGCACTAAGCTGCTGTTTAGCTGCTCAACTATGTCATTGTCCTGAGGATGATATGGCATTGCTACTGTGTGTTTGAACCTATTCTTTGTGAGGTAAACATAGGTGCTTTCCTAGGTCAATTCTTTGCCTCCATTTGTGATCAGTAGCTCTGGTTTACCAAACTTGCTAATAATTTCCTAGCCAATAAACCATCTTATATCATTTCCTTTTTGTTCTTTTGTAGCTTGTGCTACAAGCCATCTAGTTGCATAGTTGATAGCTGTGATAGTGTAATTTTTGCCTTTGTTGTTGCCAGGCATTGATCCCATAATATCTAGTGACTACACTTTGAAGGGCTGTGTGATTGACACTGGTATTACTGACTTTGAGGGTGCCTTGGAGTGGTCATACTTTTCACAGATTTCACATTGGTCCAGTATTTCCTTGATGTTGTCCAGCATGTTAGGCCACCAGTAGTGTGTCTTGAGGTATTCATGCAAGTCCTACTAGAAGTGTGTCCCAGATCTCTGTGATATCAGAGGATTTTGTCAATCTTTTGCGTTGACAGGACGTAGGGTACAGTATCACCACTTGGTAGTATGTGGTGTAGGGTACCATATATGTTTTTGAACAGATGGGTCATTATTTTAGGGATTAGGCCATTTTCTAATGCACATGCTGCTCAAGTCGCAGCATAACACAGTTCAATTTTGAAAAAGTAACTAATTACATATTTTATATTTAAAACATTAATAACTCAATGAAAAATTAATATTTTTTCACACTGTAAACTATCAAAATGATGCTAATAATCTTATCTTTCTATTGGTGGAAAGATTTTAATATGTATAATATGCTCAATATTAAAGCAAAAGTAATTTAAAAGAGTATAATCCAGATTTTATTATATGATTATATCTAATGATATAAAGTAGATCACTTCAAAGCTAATAAATACTCTTTTTTTAATATACAACAGCTTTTTTATTTAAGAAATCAAAGATAAGATTGAGAGCTTTATTTTTGTATTTTATTTTATTTAAAAAGCTCAATTATTTAGGATTTTATGATAGTTTGAAGTTAGGGTGTTTTTATCACTGTTTAGATTGATTTTAAGGTTCAAGTGAGCTTTGAACCTCAAATTAAGCATTCTTTAAATGGAATTCTTTAATATTTTATCATTTTAAAAATATGCAGAAGAGTTACAATTAACTGAATACATCATTTTAATTGATTTGCATTGATTATAAAGAGGATATGATGTAATAACAATGTTTAGCTGCTTCACATGCATCACTTGTGCATGAAAACTGGGTATTTAATCAATTCTGCAAACATAAATTCAAGTTCAAAATATAATAAAAGCTATCACACCATTTATTTCAGAATGGTGTCATTTAGCTTGGTATATAAGAGCTAAAGCACCACAAAGCTTCTAATCCAAAAGATCACATTCAAAGGCCACATTCTGATCATAATTACTCCAACATTAAGGCGCACTTCAGAGATCTGACCTAATTACAGATTCAAAATACTACCATGTCCTCAGTTAAATTAACTTCTGCCATGCTACCCTTTTTTCCTTGGGAGCTTCAACAAAAAGAGAGAGAATTGCAATGTTAAAAAGGCATTCCTCTTTATTGCTGGTGATGATCTTGATAATTTCATCAAGCACTTCCTTACTCAAACTGAATTTGGGAAAGCTCAGTTCCTGCCAACTATTCAAAAGCAATGAGTTCATTGAAAACTTAAATGATCTCATGAAATCTTCTCCCCAAAAACATCTCCCAGCCTTGCAATCTCTGGTTACTTCCAGTTACTCTTTAAAAGAGCTTAATGATATGGGTTTTAATATAACCAAAAGTGAGTTTGAATACTCAAGAAAAATAAATAAAAATAAAAATGTAAGTTTAAACAAAAAAAGCCAAAAAAATAATAACTATTCATTAAAAAAAGAAATAACTAAAAAAATAATTAAAAAATTGCTGGAAAATTCTTTTGAAACAAGCCAGTTTACAAAAAAAGTGCCTGGAAATTTTTATAAAGATATAGAAAAAGAGATGAGTAATTACTCAACTGAAATTAAATACTCTCTACTTAAAACAAAAAAAGAAATATATGAAAATATGAAAATAAAAAATGAAATTTTGGTTTCAATTTCTACTTACTATAAATTAATCCCTAAAAACATAATAAAAAGTAAAAAACAAACTGATATGTGCAATATTTGTAATTTAAAAAATTTGCTAGAAAAAAGAAGGAAGAATGTGAAAGTAAAAACTTGCTATTACCAGAATCTATAGACAATGACTTAAAGACTATTAATCAGCACCAAGACTTTTATGTTCATCAAAATTGTGAATATAAAAAAGATATTAATGAATTAGATGATGAGTCTTGTGTTGTAGCTATAGATTATAAAGAAAACTAAAAGGTTGGAGGTGGTCCAATTGAGACCAATAATTGTTTTTATTCAAAAAAACCAATCTCATTATTAGGGTTTGCATTAGTTTTTAAGAAAAACAATAAAATTAAATATGAAATCATGATTTTTATCTCAAATATTATCACATGATTCTTTATTTTCAGGTGAGTGTTTTATAAAAAATCTTAAATTAGATATATTTAAAAAAATAAAAAAATATAAAAGTATGGACTGATAATGGAAATCATTTTAGATCATATGAATTTTTATATTACTTATTTAAAGAGGCACCTAAATATATTAAGGGTTCTATAAAATATAATTGTTTTGTGGAATGTCATGGAAAAAGCATTGTTGATGGTCACTTTGGTGTAATATCAAAAACATTAAAAGAGAAAGAAAATCATTTTTATATTAAGAATATAAATGATATTAAAAATATTTTTGAGCAAGAAGAAAAAAGAAAAGAGTTATATAAATCAGCGCTATCAGGCTCAAATATTTCTCAAAAGTCATTCTTTTATATTTATGAGAGAAAAGTTAGGCCTATAAGGAAAGAGCTCAAAGTTAAAAATCTGCGCATTAATCTTTCATATTTGATGAAAAATGGGAAGTTGTATACTTCACCTTTAACATTTGAAAGTTTCTCAGAATATTCTGAGATAACTTATCATTTGAAATCACGTGATGATACCAGAGAAACAAAAATATCAGAAGATGCTAGTGGTGCACTAGGGCAAGTTCATGAAGTAGGGCAGCTTACTAGAGGGTGTATTTTAAATAGAATTATCAGTCTTTCAAAAACAACAACATTTTTTTCTGAAACAAACTAAGAATATTTATGATGAGCCAAAGATAGGGTAATAGCATTTATAGCTTTGGGGCTGCTATTACTCTCCCATGCAACTCATCATAAATATTTTTGGTTTGTAGTTTGTAGTAGCACTTAAGATATTTTCAGTAATACTATAAGTTACAATTTTCAATTCTAAAATTGATGATTTATTTTTAAAAAAAATCATCTAGGCCCAAGATTAATTAAAGTTTTGGAATTTGTTGATTGTATTTTAAGCTTTCTGAATAATTTGAATATGAATAATGTGATTAAGTTATAAAAGAATAAATCTGGCGCTTAGGCATAACAAGAAAAATAATGACCCAGATGTTTGTTCTTGAGGACTTTCTCTTGAATGTACATGGTGTAATAGGTGGGAACCCCTCAAGGAGATTTCCCATTATTAGCATGGGCCAATTGGGGTCTCTATTAGTGCATAGGAGATTTTTACGGTATAGCCTTGACAGGGCATCTGCAGTAAGCATTTTCTTGTCTGATTTGTATTTGATTATCATGGGGCACTTTTGTATAAGGTTCATCCATTCAGAGTGTTGTCTAGATAGGTGTTGTTGATTCTTAAAGAATACCAATGACTTGTGGTCAGTTAGCACTTTGAATATATGTGCCCTTTCCAGGTAACATCACCACTTTATGAGACAGTGCACAATAGCTACCAGTTCCTTGTCATGTATCAGATATCTTTGCTCATCATAAGACAGCTTCCTTGACTTGTACACCACAGAGAGGAAGTCCTTTTCTGCTGTCTGGATACAGAGTACCCCTCCTATGGTATAGTCAGATGTATTGGTTTCCAGCTCATATATTCCCTCATGATTTGGATATTGGAGGATAGGTGCAGTGACCATATGCTCTTTGAGTTGTTGGAAATGTTGATCCCTTAGTGGTGTCCATACAAACTTGGTTGTCTTGCCTGTGATTGCAGATAAGGGGGCAGTAAAGGCACCCCATTCAGGGATGAATCTCTTAACATAGGCTATCATGCCTAGGAATGTACAAAGCTCACTCTTATTCCACAGAGCTGACATGTTGGTTATAGCTTGTATCTTTTCTGGGTCTGGTTTTACTCTGTCTTTGCTTATAATGTGTCCTAAAAATGGGAGTTCTGTTGATAAGAAGTCACATTTTGAGGGCTTGGCTATGAGTTGATTATCTTGGAGGGTGTGGAGGACCAGGCAGACGTCTTTCCAGTTTTGTTTTATAGTTGGGCTGTGTATGATTATATTGTCAAGGTAGACAATAGCCCTTTTTCTAATATGCTCTTTAAAAACTTCATTCATAAAGATCACAAAGGTACTTGGGGCATTTGTCATGTCGAATTTGAGGACAACACATTTAAACAAGACATATTTAGTTCTGAATGCTGTTTTGGGCATGTCCTCTGGCTTAATGCGGATTTGGTGATGACCTGCTGTCAAGTCAATATTTGTGAAGAATTGGGGCCCCCCAGGGCGTCAAAAAGGTCATCAATCAAGGGCAGCAGATACATTTTATTAATTCTTACCTTGTTGAGCTCCCTGTAGTCTGTGACCAGGAAGAGCCCTTCATCTTTCTTTGCAACAAAAAAGACAGCCACATTAAAAGGAGATTTGGATGGTTGTATGAGTCCTTTTTTGAGTACCTTGTCTAGGTAGGCTTTAATTATTTTGAACTCTTGTGGTGTTAGGTGATAGATAGGGTGTGCTTTTGGCACACTCCCTTTGAAGTCAATCTCATGCTAGATTCTCCGGTTGAGAGGTAGTCATGGTAACTTTTCTTGGAAAACGGAGGTGTCAGGGGCCCACTTGGCAGGGAACAAGTTCCCTATCTGGTGGGCCAAGGCCCCTAAGTTGAGCCCTGCTATTACTGATCCAATAGGTACTGTGATAATGGCAAGATGATCTAAGTGTCCTAGGTAGGCAAGTCTTCCCAGCATAGAGCTGAAGCAGCCCAGCAGATAGTATCCCACCATGTATGTTAACAGGTAGAAGAAGGAATAGGGTCTAACCAATAAAGGCTCTGCTGGAGGAGGAATTGTGCCAGTCAGTAGTTGGTGTTGGATTCTCCAAGGCTAACACCACAGGCAAGAAGGAAGCTAGAAACCAGAACAGGAATATAATTCCTTTCATGGCTTCAAGATAAGTAATCAGAAGATAAGTGTGGGCAGATGTGGAATAGAAATAAGTCTTTATTGTTGGAACAATTGAAAATCATGAAAGAAGAGTTTCTTAAATACACTGGTATTCAGCCACAAACAAATGAGAGGGAAATTGAAAATGAGAGGATTTAAATTCAAGTTTCCTGAAATGAGTGCCTGGGGATATTCTTATTACCATTGGTATGTAGCTGGGTCCTAATGATATGTAGTATCTTTAAATGCAATGAGAGGTTGATCATTTGTGCCACAAGAACAAACACAATTAAGTGGTGCTTAAGATTAATGTTACTCTCACTCAAGGACAGAGCCTGGCCCAGATGTAGAGTGGGTGATATAGAGAGTGGAAAAAATGTTAAAAGCAGCCAATCATCTTTCAAACAGTAAATGACATGTTTAAGTGAATTGTTAATGCTTGCAGAGGCAGACCCAAAGTTGGAAACCAAAGTTGATTGGCTTGAATCAATATATATAGGTAATTTAAGGTGAGATTCAGACCTTGAACTAACCGTTGACTTCATTTTAGGGTTCTGGGTTTGATCCCTGTTCTGGTGGATGTTTGACACAATGGTTGAATAACCCAATACTTTGTTGGCTTCTAACTTAATTGGAGATCTTAAATTTGTACTTTCATGAATAAAATAAAAGTTGTTGTAGTCAGGGAAGAATTCCCTGACAGGAGGGAATTCTTGGATTAGCTGTTGTCAAATTGGGTCTTGTTCATGTGAGGTCCTACATTTTTAAAGTGAATAATCTCATATGTGCAGGTGTTCTAATCAATCTGGCTAGGGCCATTTTCTGTTTCTGTTTCTGTAATTTTCACAAATACATGGTCTCTCATAAGTGTGTCAAGATGGGTTGGATACACATGGTGGTGCACTTTACCTTGTTGTATGGTGAGGGTAGCGCTATCCCAGTTGATACGAGGTTTGGTCTTTCTCATTCAGTCCATGCCAAGTACAACATTATACTTGGGGAATTGTATGATTGGGCCACTAATAGTAGTCTGTACATCTATTTGGGCACAAAAGGGTTTTGTCTTTCTGGTGACTGGTGTGCCCCTGTTATCTGCCATGATAACTCTCTTGATGTTGCTTTGAACTGTGGGTAGTTTCATGAGGTTGACAAATCTTTTATCAACAAGGGATTGGTCTTCTCCAGTGTCAAATAATGCTGTGCCCTGATATCTGTGAAAGCAGAAAGAATAAATAAGGAGTTTATTTCCAGTTTGGGAAGCAAACAGTATAGGATCTCTGGATGGTACTTGTATCATGGTAATTGCATCCACGTCTTGGTCCTTTTATAATTCTTGCAAAGTGGGGGAGGGTGACTTGCCTAAGCACTCACCTGAGCTTTTTCCTCCTTGGTGGCATTATCAGTACTTGTTTGATTTACTTGAGCAGTGTGATTCCTGCCTTGAGAATGAGGGTTATTGGCTTGGTTGTTCTGCTTATTAGGTTGAGGGTCTTTCTTTGCTGTGAGGCTCTCCTTTTGTTTGTTGGTTACATGCAGGTTGTCAGATTTTTGTGCAGCTTGTTTTCCTTCCAAAAACACTTCTTAGAGGTTTTTGCAACAGCTCATGCCAAACTGGCGTCTGATGTGCATGGGGAGACCATTGTAGAAGTCCAGTCAAGGCCCAGCTTCATCAAAGTTGATGATGTTGGGGCTTGATTGTGTATATCTTCAATGGCTGCAATGTATTCCTCAATAGTTCCTGTCATATCAGTTATGAGTTCTTTCATGATCACAACGCCAGAGTTCTTTATGGCAAATTTTTCCAGGAAGGCGGATTTGAACATTTCCCAGTTTTTGTTGTGATCAGGGTTTTGGTTAAACCACTTGCTTACAAAACGTGAGGCGGCCCCAGTAACACCTAGGGCAATTTTACTTGCCCAGAGATTTCAGGGGTAGCCTACTTATTTAAACATATTTTGGATGCTTTGAGTCCAGAGATTGGCATTTTCTCAACATAGTCCTGAGAACGTTCCAATTTCTGCTGACTGTAGGTGTTGGAATATGATGCTGGGTATTTTGGTTGCGTCAGGAACTGGTGGTGGGTTCAGGACTTCTTGAGTACTGAGGAAGCTGTACTGTTTGGTTGGTACAAGGATATTGTTGAAGACAGTGAATCCTGTGGGGATGTCTTGATCTTCTTTGTATTGTCTCCTGCCGGTGAGGAGTGCCATCTGCTGGGTTCTTTTCTTTAGAGGAATTTTTCTTTGAGTTGTGTAGGTGTGGATAACCTACCTGTGCTACCGCTGTTGAGAATATACTTTTGTGAAGTATAATAAACAAGACAAAGGGGGAAATTAAGAAGAGAATGATACTTTATTGGATATGAGTTTAGAGTATTATATAATATCATGAGAAGCCACATGTTGTCCATGTACATCATGGAGATCATGGGGCTTGTCCAAGTAGTGTTCCTCTTAGGACTCAAAATGTTTGATCCCTGTAATAGATGGGTGAATGATAAGAGTGCCACTGACTTAATGATTAGTCGGGAAATCATTCAGGGAGTTACTCGGGGAATTGCTTTCCCGGGAGAAAGTAATCAAAGATGTTGCAACAGTACCTTTTTGGATTTTAATTTGACTACTTTTCAATTTCTGCACCCATTAAAAAAACTCTATGTAAATTTTATATAAATTTATTCAAAGTTTTTATTTATTTCTAATTAAAGGTCTTATAATAGTAACTTATATTAACATTTAAATAAAATCAATTAAAAATTTGCATAAAGTTAAAAAAGGATTTTTAACGCTTGATTTTGGTTTTTTACATATAGAAAAAAGTTAATTCTTAATTTTTTAGTTTAGATGTATCAAATATTAAATTGAAGATTTTTTTGCACTTCAATTATTTCACTTTTGATTTTTTCCCCTCTATTCAAGGAGGTAAATAAAGTCTATTTTAAAAGCCAAATTAAATTAAGGTGTGTTTTAAATTGCATCAATTGGGGCACTTCAAACTTGGTTTTTTGATTTTAGCTACTAGTAAAACATTTAAAAAAGCCATATTTTAGAAAAATAATATGATTTTTGAAAAAAAATTATTGAAAAAAAGTGCAGAGATATAAAATATGTCAATTCAGAGATTTCAATCTCTGCACTTCAAACTTTAGGAACTTGCCTAGATATACAGTGCCACCAATTCTGGATTGCATGGTGTGTTTTTGAACTCTACCCATTCATTCCCACAATTATTGTAGAATACTTAAGTCAATATTACAACACCATGCATCCACACTGGACCATCTCCTTGGTGACCCAAATACCATGGTGGCCTAGTGTAAGACTTCAGACTTTTTCAACAACAGCTGCAGTTGTATCAAAGCTTGTGCTCAACCATCACCAACAAATTACTATTTCCCAAGGATACAAGAGATACAGCTAGGATTTAGACAATAGTTTTATCGATGAACCTAAGAAGGAGGAGATTGAATTGCTTGGAATAATAGAACTATGAGGGTTTTATATCCAATTCTATGAAAATGAGATGATAGGAGAATTATGTTTAAGCAAGATTAACTCATAATTTTGCATTGGAAATGTTTTCAGGAGTAGAATTCTGAAAGCTGGAATTGAGGGCTTTTGGCTGACACCAATTTGGGCTGAAATGGTTTAGTATTTGCGGAAATATAGGTGACCAAAGATGGTAAAGGAGAAACAAACAAACAGAAGTCTTGGCATAAATATCAACAAAATAGGAAATATCAGTTGAGACTATAATTCTCATTTCTGACACCTAGTTGGTATCTGACTTGAGTGAGTTTGATTTTGAGGTTGTTTTTTAGTAGAAACAGTATGATAGGTTAAGCCTCTGTATATTAGGATGTCTTTTTAGAATGTATATGTTATGATAGAAAATCAAATGGAAGGGATAGTACGCCCTGGTAAACCCAGAAACCAGCAAAAGACCACAGCCAAACCCTTGAAAGAAATAGACAACTTAAATGCTGTCATAGACAAAAAGTGATTCAAAGCTGGAGTCACCCAAATAGCCCTGGAAAATCTGGATCTGCCTTATTTTTCCCCAAATGTTGTGAATCCTGCTATTCACCTATTTTGATTTTGCCTTTGGTGGGCCATTTCAAAGACAAATCTCTTGCTTTTGCTTTTGCCTCTTGAAATGAGTTGATGACTGAAATGGGAAGTACAATTGTTCGGTTTCTTGATCCTGCGCAACTCACTTGCCCCACTCATGCTGGTGGCAAGTGATCCTACCGTCCAGGTAGTGTTTTGTGGTATTCCTAACCACTATATATTCCATTCCATATTCACCAATAAAAATTAAGTTCTATTCACATTTTTTTCTTTGTGTCTTCTATACTTCCATGCCTCTCTCTAGCCACAACTAGTAGAGATTATTCATCCAGGGCCGCAAGGTAAACACATAGCCTTCCCTGTCATCTAACTGAGACTTAGTAAAAATCCAATCCTAAGATTAGGATTTCATGTTGTGTGTCTGTGCTGTGCCTCAGAACACAACAAAATGGTGCTCACTACAGGGGCTGTAAGCCCCTTGGTTATCTCTTTTGCATCCACGTTTTCAGGTCCTTTGCCTCCGCCTATACTAGAGCCAACTTCACCTGAAATTACTAGCCCTCCTATTGAAGAAGATATTGCCAACCTGCCTATTGCCCCTACTTTACTGAACCTCAGGAATGGTCCCTGCCTAGTTGCTTACCCCATGGTTACCCCTGACTTAGACCAAGTCATGTTGGTAGCCCTTAGGATAGCCTGTGAATTAGCCATCCCTTGCCTTCAGTCGCAGTTCAGTCGGGCTGAATACTAAATTAATTGTGGCTCCTCAATTTCTACAGCATCTCCTCTCAGCGGCTGGCTTTGCTGAGCACTTACTATTGTCCTTTGTGCAGCCTGCCTTGGCCCACCATCAAATGGTGTTGGGGCTCCACGTCCAAGAAATCTTGTCTCTACAAGCAGCAGTTACTCATCACTAGGATCAGTTTGCTGCCTACCAACAGTGGATTCATTCCCTGTTTTCCTTGGTATCTGACAATCAGCGCAACTCTGTTACCTCCCATACCTGTTTGGTTAATTCTATCAAAAAAATGTGCCAGTCCATCCCTGAATACGTGAGAGAGTGTCTACACAAGTTTCATCAGCTAGAAAAACCCTGGCAAACTCAAGTAGATTCCACCTTAAACGCTTATCTCACCAACTTCAAACAACTCATGCAACAGCTCAATGCATTCAGTATGTATTCCTTCAAGCAACTACAGCAGGTAGCAGACTTTGCTGTTAACGGCCTTAATGAACTCAGTGTGGAGTTTGATCAAGAAAGAGATATCACCGCTGCTGCTATAGCCAAACTCCAGAGTCAAGTAAATGAATTAGCTATGCCTAAGCCAGATGTTCCGCCCTCTCCCCCTTCTGATGATTTGGTGGATTGAGAGCAAAGAATATGGGACGCTATTTGAGAGCTACATACAGCTACTTGCAGTCAAGGACGTCCTGCTGAGGCTCCTCAACCTGACACCCAGGTGCTTTAGTTGACTGCTCAAGTTGCAGATCTACAGTAAGAACTTGCTTCCCTACGTGAAATGATGGCAACTGCTGCTAGCCCAGTTGGGGTTGTCAATGAAGATGGTTGCTGCCCTGGCTTACCAGGAGCTCCTCAAATCCAATACACTAGGGAACTAATTGCCTTAGCTAACAAGGTGGACCAATTGAAGCAGGACCATACTGAACTGGATAGAGACGTACAAGAGATGAATGATGTGATAAACTCTCTTAATGATAGGTTCGCTCCTTGCCTCTCAGTGGGGCCATCCCTTACTTCTAGACTGGCTGAGCTCTCCACAATAGTGACCACCCAAGGTCAACGTCTAGATGTTACTGCACAACAGACCACTCAAGCTTTTGATACGGGTGCCTGCACTGTTGAGACCTTGACTACCCTTGAAGAGAGTGTTTGTCAGCTATGGGCTAGACAGCCCCCCTCTGAATCTGAGGCAGAGTTTTCCCCGCATATAAACATACTTGATAGCAACAATGGTGGCCCAACTCCTGAAGCACACTTTAAGCCTACCTTTAAGCAAGTATTTGATCCCAAAATCTCAACCATTGCAGCTTTCCTAACTATCTACAAAACTGCCATGAGACAAGCTTTAGACAAAGTTAAGAAAGAACATATTCTGACCTGTCTACATCCGACTTGCCAGGAGGTGATGGTGCCTGAACTACCCACCATTGAGATGTGAGAAGATATGAAGCAGCTTATGATTGACAAGTTTAGTGGTGACCTTAGCCTGGAAGTAAAAAAGGACGCCTTCATGCATATTGCTTTCAAACCTAAAGAGACGCTAGCTGAGTTTGCAGACAGATTCTACATGGAAGGACAACAACTGATAACAAGCCAACAGTTGACAGCCCATGAAGCTTACATGACTTGCACTCAAGCCCTCAAAGTTAACCAGCTTCTATGTCTTCACTTCAAAGCCCATGAATCTATGCTTTCCTCTATGAAGAGCATAAAGACGCTGTTGCAAGATATGCACCTTACCCACTCTGGAGCAGTTGTTAGGGAAGGTCAAGTTACTTCTAACTCTGGTTCTTCTTCCCGTGGTCCTTGCATTCTTACCATGAACTTGCAAAATCCTCCTTGACGCCAAGGTTGCCACAACTGTGGTAAGATAGGTCATCATTCTCTAGTTTGCACCAACCCACGGGTTGAAGGAGCTGATCCAAAAGAGCAGGCGGGAAAAGAACAGTCAACCTAGAGGCAGAGACGCTCCCGGTTGAAAATTCTTCCCAGTCTCTTTCAATCCCTCCTTCTATATCTGACGCCAAGCCTGCTGATAATGAGGCTCTCCCTATCCTCCTCTTGTTCCACAATATCTCTGACAACTCTGACCTGGATGACTCTGATGCTGACAATGCTGATGCATATAGGTACTCTGTTCTGGCTTTTCCTGAAACCATTACAGTCCCCTATAAATTACGCTCAGGAAAGACTACGACTACTGCTAAGCCTTTGCCTGAAGCCAAATAAATTGTCTCTTGCCCTTACCTCACTCAGGCTAAGAGGTTCCTTGTGCTAGTGGAGCTGTCAGAAGAAGCTGCCAAGGTTGCTGAATCTGTCTTCAAGAATGTATCTGTTTCTCTCCCTCTCCAGACTGTTTATAAGGAGCTCCCAGGATTAAGATGCATGCTTGAAAAGTGGGATAAGTAACTAGCAGAGGCTCAAGATATCTTGTCTGTTCTTCCCCCCTTTGGTTGCACTATCACTCAAGTAGAGATATCCATTTAAAAAGTGAAGATCAAGGCCGTCTTAGACACTAGATTGCCAGTCAATGTTGTCTCCTCCAAGCTAGTGAAGAAACTCAAACTTGCTCCTGACCTTAATTATCACCAGTTGTATGGCACGGCTGGACTGTCTATGACCCGCGCCATAGGGGCGTACTCTGCCCTACCCATGTGGTTTGGCAAGCTTCTCCTAGCTGCGCCAGCAGTTGTCTTGGAAAACAAGAGTTACGATCTCTTAGTTGGCATCCAGTTTCTTAGGTAATATAATGGGATAATCAACTTAAAAGATGGTTACCTCTCTATTCTGGGGTATGAAGTCCCTCTGATCTTTGAAGAGCTGGTTAAAGTTCCCAGGAAACGGCTCAAGACATGTGCTTTAGAATATCCCACTGGGGTTTTCAACCTCAAATATTGCACTCACTCCTCAAACATGAAATGTCCACCCATGGCCTGTCCTGCGTCTGAAAGGATCCCTCTCCTAGCCATGTATGCTGTCACCATCCCACCTGGCTCCCAGGCCATCCTAGACTCCCAGATATCATATGAACTACCTGAACAAACCTTCTTGGAGTTGTACTCTCCCCCTTTGTTAGGACGCGACAAACCTTATCTCTGTCCTGGGATCCTAGATGTCTCCCATAAGGACCCTGTTCAATTGTTGGTAGCCAACCTGACTGCTCTCCCCATGACTGTGTCTAGGGGGCAGGTTGTTGGATATGGCAAGTTGTTGAGCACTTCTGATGTCCTGTCCCTTCATCCCTTTGGCACGTTCCAAGACTTTAACCTACCTGAGGATGAGACCCAAGTCCTATCCTTGTTCACTGCGCAAGACTTTCAATAGTTGTCCCCGGTTCAACAGAAAGAGGTGCTAGACTTGCTAGACAAATTTTTTGACATCTTTGCAAAGGACAGTACCAACTATGGGTTAGCCAAAGGTGTTATCCATCAGATTGACACTGGCAATGCTCCTTCCTTCTGTGCTAAACCATATTGCTGCAGCCGTGTAGAGGACGCCCAGGTGTCTAAAAAGCTCAAACAACTGTTGGACACTGGGCTGCTGGTACCTTCCCAAAGTCCTTGGGCATCCCTGCTACTCATCTTAAAGAAGAAAGATGGAGGTCATTGTATTGTAATGGACTATTGCCAATTGAACTCTTTGACCAAGAAGGACTTGTACCCCTTGCCGCTTATCAATGATGCTCTCCAACGTCTTGGAGGCTCTAAGTTCTTCTCTGCAATGGATCTGGCATCTGGATACTGGCAAGTTGACCTACTGCCCAAGGATTGTCAAAAAGCCACGATCATTACTTCTGAAGGGCTTTTTGAGCCTACTCACATGCCGTAGGGACTCTGCAACACCCCAGCCACCTTCCAAAGGGCCATGGACTCCATCCTCCGCAACTTGAAGTTGTCGTGTGTCCTAGTATACTTGGATGATATGACAGTTTTCAGCGCTACCTTCACCAAGCACTTGACTCATCTCAAAGAGGTGTTCATAAAGATTCAAGAAACTGGCCTTAAGCTAAAACCTTCCAAGTGCACCTTCTTCAAAGAATGTCTTGAATTCTTGGGACATGAAGTAACCCAGACCAGGATTTGCCTGATGACTAAGAAGGTTGAAGCCATTGACAAAATGCTTCTGCCCACCAACCTGCAAGAGGTAAAAGTCTTTTTAGGGATGATGGGCTACTATAGACAGTTTATCCCTGACTTTGCCAATACTAGTGAACCTCTAGTCCAGCTGTTATGTAATGACCGTTTTGAATGGGCTGCCAGTCAGCAGCAAGCCTTTGAGACCCTTAAGCAAAAACTCAAAGAGGCGCCAATCCTAGTGTATCCTGACTATGATAAGGAGTTCATCCTGTACAGCGACGCTAGTGATCTTGCTATTGGAGCTATTCTGGCCCAACTAGACAACAAGGGTGTAGACCATCCTGTGGCTTACACTTCCTGTGTGCTAAATAAACATGAGAAGAACTATAGTGTCACAGAGAAGGAGTGCCTCGCCGTGTTGCATGTAGCCAAGCAGTTTTGTCACTACGTATATGGTACCCACTTCACAGTTGTCACTGACCACGCTTTGCTTAAGTGGTTACAACAGCTTAAGGAGCCTGAAGGATGCCTAGCTAGATGGGCTCTACATCTGCAAGGATACAACTTCACTGTGCTCCATTGCCCTGGGATCCAACACCAGAACGCTGATGGGCTCTCCAGAATGTCCATTCTTGCTTTGCATCCTGCAGAGGCTGATTGGTTATATAAACTAATTGGGTACCCTTCTTCTTGGGCAAGTGAGACAGAAGAGGTACAGCTGGCCTTGTCCAAGCTATCCAAAGATACCCTCATACGTGATAATCAACTCTTCAAGAAGGTACAAGACCAGTATCTGCCTTATGTACAATCCAGTCTTTGCCTCTCGTTGGTGTTACAAGCTCATAAAGAGACTGGGCATGGAGGCATTGCCAAGACCTATGACTGGCTTCAAAAGAATTACTTCTAGGAGAACCTTTGCCTGCTGATCCCAAACGTCATAGCTAGCTGCCATGACTGCCAGCTGCAGAGGCCTTGAGCAGCTGCCCACAAGTTCAAATTAGTTCCCCACAACATGCCTTTCACACTGTCAGTATTGATGCGGTAGGTCATCTCCCCCGCTCACGTTCTGGATGCTGCTTTATTCTGATTGCTATTGATCACTTCAGCAAGTGGATAGAGGCTCACCCTACAAAGGACATCACGGCTAAGACAACTGCTGCCTTCCTGTTACAAGATGTTTTCTACCGCTATGGCTGTCCTCAAGTGTTGCTCTCATATAATGGGACTAATTTTAATGCCAAACTGGTAACCTCTGTTGTCAAAGCTTTGGGATCACACCAGTCTTTCTCTGCCCCCTACAACCCTTCTACCAATGGGGCAGTTGAGTGTGCAAATTCAACACTGGTCTCTATCATGAGGAAGCTCACCTACTCTGACGCTGCCAACTGGGACCTATACTTACCTGCCGCTATCTTTTCATACTGCCTTATGTCAGGAAACCAGACATAGGTAGAGGCATTAGACAGCTCAGGATGAGGTTGTGCCGAGCCAGTGGGTAAAGCCCACCATAGAATGGGTGCTAACTTGATAATGTAAGACATAGATTGCCCAAGTAAGGACCAGGGTCCAGAGGTAGGGATCATGGAATCCACCATTTCTGTCAAGGTGATATATAGTACTCCAAACAGTTGAATGGACGTGGTCTCTGCAGCAGTGGGGGTCTCCATTGGGCAGTCGGGCCGTGGGGTTAAGGGCAGAGTCATGGGAACAAAGTAGGCAGGCAGATAATTGTACTTGTCTTTGAACAATCTTGGCGGCCTTTTGTACCACTTTCCTTCATGTCCTATGTATTTGGTCTCTCTAATCCTGGCCAAGGGGTCAGCAATGAGGATGGTCTCTAAGTTGTACTCTGCGTAGGCCGGGTTAGGCAGGTATTCAGTAAAATGCACAGGTCCAAAGGGGGCTCCTGGGGGACGGTATAGTGCCTGGGTGGGATCAGCAGGATGGTCTCCAGGGGGGCGGGTGACTGATGGTCTACTGGAACAGAGTTAAGATGGAAGATCACTGAGACTAGGTAAGGTAAGATTTGTTTGAACCAAAGGCTCATAAAACTTTATTATTGAAAATGATGATGTGGTCTTCACCATACTGCCAGGGTTTTTATACCATGAGACTTTGCTTCTTCAATTTTTGCAGGGTTTAGGTTTGCAGACAAGGCATTGGCAGGGCATGGATCTTGGCTTAGAGTCTTGAGGGCGGGAGATCCAAGTAGCGCCTGCTCAGGTGAATAGAAGTGGCAATACTTTGTTCCGCTGCCACTGTTCACTATGTCACCTGAGTAGTTCAATTGCACTACCCTCTCTGGACGGCATGCTGGCAGTTGCTGGTGGTCATTGGCAGAGTTAAAAATAGGTTTTGTTTTAACCTCCTTAAGGCAAGCTGCAACCTCTGTATAGGTTTGGGTCTTGGGTGGCTCAAGGTTGGCATCAATCTGATGACCGTCTGGGGAATTGTCCTTGGGAGACTGGCGAGTCTTGGAGTAACTCGTCAGCTTGGTTATGCAATTTAACAAGTGGGCGGGTTCCTGTCTACTTTGCGTGACTCAAGTAGTCTTTGGAGGATCAGGGTTTGATTCAAGGGCTTCCAGTGTTGATTCCAAAGCTCCAGTATTGGCCCTTGGCAGGTTGGCAGTAGGTCCTTCCCCAACCTCCATTATCCAGGTTACATTTCCTTTGTAGGTATGGGTCTTTGTTGGCACCAGTTTGGCGGCAGACTGGCAACTATTCAAGAAATCCTCCGTAGTAGGCTGGTGGGTTACAGAGTAATTCAACAATTTGAGCCTGAGACTAGAACGGATTGGCGGGTCCTGGACTGTCCTGGAGGGTTTGATCCGTCTTTTGGGAACTGGGGCTCAACTCTTGGGTTTTCAATACAAGTATTGAAATGTCATTCATGACACCTTAGCAAACATTGTGTCACTGGATACTCCCCTTTTGCTATGCTGTATGGACAAGAGGCTACTACCCCATCACTCTTGGGCCCCCCTGCTTACCTTTGATAAGGCCATTGATCCTGACGACCACATCAAGGACCTAGTCAACCGTATAATTGATATAAAGGCCACTGCCTACACTTCTGCATACAAGACTAAGATGCTTGAGCTCTCTCCCAATAATGCTGGACGCTCCCCCTGCCTGAATTCAATGTTGGTGACCATGTACTTTACTACCAACACAGAGTAGGTGGTTACACCCATAAGTTGGACTCTCTGTGGATTGGCCCTTTAGAAGTGACCTTTAAATGAGGGTCCAAATACACTATAAAGCTCCTCTCTAGTGGCTGTCCTTTTTCTTGAGTACACACAAAGTTCCTTCATAAATTCCACCCCCCTAAGGCCAATCTAGGGGAGGGCAATATTGTGAATCCTGCTATTCACTGTATTTTGATTTTGCCTTTGGTGGGCCATTTTAAAGATGAATCTCTTGCTTTTGCTTTTGCCTCTTGAAATGAGTTGATGACTGAAATGGGAAGTACAATTGTTCGGTTTCTTGATCCTGCGCAACTCACTCGCCCCACTCATGCTGGTGGTGAGTGATCCTACCGTCCAGGTAGTGTTTTGTGGTATTCCTAACCACTATATATTACATTCCATATTCACCAATAAAAATTAAGTTCTATTCACATTTTTGTCTTTGTGTCTTCTGTACTTCCGCGCCTCTCTCTAGCCATGACTAGTAGAGATTATTCATCCAGGGCCGCAAGGTAAACACATAGCCTTCCCTGTCATCTAACCAAGACTTAGTATGAATCCAATCCTAAGGTTAGGATTTCCTGTTGTGTGTCTGTGCCGCGCCTCAGAACATGACACCAAATAATTATGACAAGAAAATTATGTGTTACACACTATTTGGGGATGGCAGCGCTCAACCTGCTGGTTACTGAAATTTTTTGCATTATGACATCATCAACTCAGATTCCAAAGTAGGTCCAACAACTGCTGAAAATATTCTTGTCAGCCAATCAGAAGTCACGGAATCCCCTCCCACCCCATCCTAAACTCCCTTAAAGCTTTCCCTATTCCCCTCTAGAAACTTGTTTCTAGATAGCTATATTTCCCTGAAGAATAAAAACAAGTCTCAAAAAACCTCATGCTAGAGTATCTTGGCCTCTTGGCCCCCGTGGTTGACAGTATGTTGGCTCCCCTCTTTCAGTTTGCGGCTGACTCCTTGACCGCGCCTTGGCCCGTTCTGTACCCTTCAGTTCCTTTGGCTTTGTACTCAGATTTACCTCTTCAGTTAATGTTCTTGATTTTGGTCCTGATATCTGCCATTTGCTAAACTCACAAAGGCGTGAAATTAGTAACCGCCTCTCACCAATTTGGTTTGGTGTTGTTGAAACAGTTGTCAATTTGTTTATTTTATCCACATTGTTTTTCATTGCATCTTACAGCCCGCCATTTGACCCTTACAGTATAGGCTTTAATCTGATCGTGTTTCCAAACTTGTGTACCCCATTGAACTATCTCATGATGATCGCCCAAAAGTCTAGCCCTCGTGTGCTCAAGGCCATAATCTCCTAGGAAATCTAATTGGTTACAATCTCTTGGCCTTTCTTTGATGCTGTGCTTTAGTCTGCCTCCTGAGAAATAGCAGATGCTGATTGTATGAATTCATCCAGTGAAATAATAGTATCATTAGCCAAAGGCAGATAGGTTTTAATGTCTTCTTTTTCATGAGGTTGATAACTGCCCTGTTCAGAAATAGTCTCTATGGCGTGTCCAAAAAGCAAGTTGCCAGTTTCACTGACAGAAGCATACAACTCTTTGTCCTCCTGAGTGTAGTTAAAGCCCTAGGTGTATACACCCACTATATTCTCACCTTACTCTTGGTTATTGCCTGCCATAAGCTCTTGGTACTGAGTGTCAATGATTGAAAAGTTACTATCACTTGTAAGAACCATTTGAAAGATGCAATAAAATCTTAATAAAAAGAGAAATATATTTATGTGATTGGTATAGGATGATTTTTATAAATCCTACAACAAAAAGTTTTTCTTGCAACACTTTTTTTGATTAATTAACAATGGCCCTGGTTTTAAAATCAAATTGTTAAGAATTTAAAGTAGTGGATTTTGCAGGGGAAAATTAAATTAAAGCAATTGTTATGATATCAAAGCTTTAATAAGATTTGGATTTTTTGTTTGAGTTCTAAGCCAATTAGATGACAAGCTGAATTATAAAAATCACTTTGAAATATTTTTAATGTTTATTATAACTTTTATAAAGGCAGAACCATAGTGATAAAATCAATTGTGAGAAATTTGAACAGTCATAGCAAAATTTGTATTTAAAATCTGGTGTGTTCTTTTTTAAATGTGGTGAGTTAAATGATTAAATATGTACTTGAGTTGGTAGCTTCAATATCATCCTTTTGCTGGATTGGATATAAAAATACTTGAATATGGAGCATAAAAGTATTGTTTAATAAATTAAAGTGTCGTTTTTGTTCAATATCTAGCATAAATTTTAATTAAAGTAAATATCTTCTAGTCAGACGATTCACTTTTTAGTTACTTACATTAAAGCGTAAACAGTGAGATTGAACTGGTTTTATATTCATTGGAAACTAAATTCGATCCAATAAGTCTGCCAATCAAGAATTAATTATCTACACAGAAAAAGGGCTCTAATTGCTAATTTAGACTTCTCCCCGTACTCTTTATGGTTGCGAATGAAGTAGAGGGGGATCTTGACTCTAAATCAGACCAATCAAACAGCATACCATGGCAAAGCTGGAGATGAATAAGGGTCAGCAGCGTTTTTATGCCGCTGGAATTGAAAACATCTGTTTATGGCTGGCTTAGAAAACAGCTGCAGCACAGCGTCAATCATCCTGAACCTGACGTCAACCTTGCTTCACAGGATATATAGGATACGTTGCAATGGTGAATAGGGCCGGTGCAGACCCTGCTGTTCTTGAATTGATTATCTGCTAGCAGATGCTGAGGGTTTTCATTTTATTAGTCCGTATTCTGCCGTGAGGGTTGATAAATTCTATGCCAATACATTCTTTTATAACAGCCAAGTCATAATCCAAACATCGTTTTTATGAGAAAGTGTGTTTTAAAGTTGGGCGTCAAAGCTTTCAATGTGGCTCTTTTGCCTCTCAGCCACTTTCGAAATTGAGTCATCCGATTTGTTAACGGCCAGCGTGGTTGCTTCGGAAGTAGAGCTGCAATTCTATTGGCGGCTGATCCACATGTTTTGGGATGATGAGCCGAGTTTATGGATCCGACTAACTTTTATGTTCGATGAGGCTTTGCATCATTAATTAAGCTTAAAGATGAGGGGCACTGTTTTACTGGTCACTGAGCCTGCCACTTCCTTTGTTGAATTCTATTCGTGCTCGTCACCCCAGCCTACTAATCCAGCTTTCCCTTTCGTCTTGGTCCCAACAGCCACTCAAGCTCCCCACTAATCTTTTCTCCCTCTTCCAGTTTGCAACACTCTTCATACAATCCTATTAAGTAATATCGCTTTCATTCTTCGCCACGCGTATATTTCTTCAACAGAATGGGTGCACAATTATCGAAAATGCTGCAGAAGCTCTTTGGAAACAAAGAGATGCGCATCCTCATGCTTGGACTTGATGCTGCAGGAAAAACAAGTAAGTTTAATTCACCTATGAATTCCTGTTTTCTTCCAAGCTTTCGCTCATCAAATCATAGCTATTCTGTATAAGCTTAAGCTGAATCAATCTGTTACAACTATTCCCACCGTTGGTTTTAATGTTGAGACGGTAGTTTACAAGAATGTCAAGTTCAATGTCTGGGTAAGTTTTCATTTTATGGTGTCCTTTTCGGCGGGGTTTTAAATCCTCATCAGGATGTAGGGGGTCAAGATAAAATCCGTCCTCTTTGGCGCCATTACTATACTGGCACCCAAGGGCTGATCTTTGTGGTTGATAGCCAAGACCGCGACCGTATTGAAGAGGCGAAGCAGGAACTTCACCGGATTTTAAGTGATCGGGAAATGAAGGATTGTCTTCTGTTGGTATTCGCCAATAAGCAGGATCTTCCAACCGGTATTTAATGGAATTGTATTGCGTTTTATTAATGCTTGTTTTTGCTTAGCTATGTCTCCATCAGAAGTCACAGAAAAATTAGGTCTCCACCGTATGCGGGATCGCAACTGGTATGTACACCCTTCTTGTGCAACGACTGGGGAAGGCCTATTTGAAGGCTTAACTTGGCTCAGTCAGAACATCAAAACCCAATAATCTGGAAAGTACTTTCTATTTCGGCTAGAGATAACTTTATAGTGATGATTCATGCCCTACGCCTTGGTATTTTGCTAGAAACCTTACACTCCGAAACCCCACCACTTTTGTTCCTTCATCTTTTAGCATGAATCAAAGGCCGCCTTCACTATTCTAAGCATCTTCCTTAACTCGAGAAATGTTTTGTTGACGCATCATCTATTGGTCAATTCCTCTCTACCCTCTAGATAATCTGTACTCCCTCAAATTTCCATTTCAACCCCCAATGCCTTGGGGTTTCCCTTTTCTCCTGACCATCACCCTTTAACTTGAGTATTAAAAATTTCTAATTTGGTTTTGTTTTTTGTTTGAGCACTCTTTGGATTTGTTCTTATTTTTTATTCTACTCTCAAGCTATCATACCTGATCTTTTGTTATTTCAATCCTAGCTAGTGTAATATTTTTTGTTGAATAATAAAAAGTAGATATTATTTTTTATTTTGACATACATTCCTGGAGGCATGTTTACAATCCTCAGGATAAACAACACGATGTTTTACTCTGCTACATGGCTGGACTAATATGTAATCATAGAGCTTTAAAAGGCAAGTCCCAACTACACACCTTTTTTGACAGAAATCATTCAATCTTCCACCACCTTATGCTTTATTACTACAGTCAATCCAAAATTCATCTAGGTGTCAACATGATTCAAAAAAGCAAAAAATTTATAAAGGGAAATCACTGTAACTGGCACGAATAGGTGGGCCATAAAGTTCCTTACATGCTCATTTAAAAACAAGTAAAAGCAAAGAAAGGGTGATTGTTAAACAGGACTAACAATCAGGCTTGAATTCCAAAGAGTATATATGTTTATAGAGTCCACATGTGACAGAACCTCATACTCTTTGAGTTTTTGTTTTGTTCTTCTCACCATAAATAACCCTCAGAGTGCCCGACCACTGATGGATTGGGGCAGTGAGGATCAGACCCACCACTCTGAGTTCTGCAGGAGAACAGGATACCCTAATCCCTGTGTAAGTTGAGGTCTTGGTTCACTTATCTTGCAAACCTCACTGTGTGTAGGGTATGCTTTTCTTAGACCAGTTTAGTGGTTCAATCAATTTGGTACAGTTGACCACACAAATATCTAGCTCAAGGATAAACACAAGGCTCTAATAGATCAACCCCCAGAGAAGTCAATTCCTGCTTTTAGTGACTCCTGACGGTCATTTCAGTATTGTTGAAATAGCAGGGTTGACCCCCGGCAAAGTTCTGCACAAAAGACCCTGTGCCACTCAAACCAACTTTCCCACCACTTGAAGCCAAACACGGAAGCCAACTCAAATTCCCAAACACAGCAACAAGAACCAATGCCGATCTCAACCTGAGGGGCAACTTGATTTGGCGCTTGACTCATTACCAGGATCAAGCCACCCCCTACTCAATCCAAGTGATTGATCATCTCAATCTTGTTCCTCTTAAAATGATTCATAAATACTATATAATCTTCTATATCCCAATAAAGATACCATCTAGTTTCCAACTATTTCCCCCTTGTAACCCTGCTAATCCAGCACAGTTACAACATTGGTAGCACAGGTAGGTTTCCCATCATATCTTCCTTTTCAAAATCCCTCCTGTTGCCTGTACTCGCCGCGGTCAACAAATATATGAAAGAATCATGTCCAGGCTCCCCGTGGACTGGATGCCCTACACACCAGGAACTGAAATACCTAAAAGACACCTCCTTTATTGTAAAGTCTTGCCCAATAAGGTGCAAGCTTATAAACTAAGCCATGTAAAGTGTTAGGGTTAAGATTTAACAAGTAAAGAAATATGGGAAATGTCTGTAAAAGTACTTTCAAGAGACCTGCTAAACCCTTGTAGTTTGACACAAAAGGTGTCATGGGATTGACTAATCTTAAACAAACTATATAAAATAAGGAATTGAACAAGTTTTTATTTATAACTAAGGGAATGCTGATGTCTGGGTATTCCCTGTGAGAGTATCTTAACATGAAGGATGAAAGGTTATCCCATATGTAAAAAATGGTGACAACAAGCCAATTGCTTGTTGTTGGGCTATCTTCATTCTAATAATCCTAGCTACTAAGTAAAAAAACTAGTAAGTTTAAGAGGAGATTTAGTAAGAATGTTTTCTTTTACAAAAATAAAGGCTAATGTCAAACTAGGAAGAAGAACATATAAGTTTTGAAAGTAAAATATGAAAGATTGAAAGGTGAATTGAAAAGATTGAAGAAACAATAGTGAAAGAGATTGGGGAAAAACACTTAGAATTTCAGCTTATCTGCTTACTCTTCAATAAATGCCTTTATTAATAGATAAAAAAGTATGCATCCTGGGAAAGATCACCAAAGAGAAACAGGGAGTTTGGGGCAGGCAGAACCGATAACCCAGGAGAAACACATGGTAAATGTTGAAAAGCAGAGTTTGGAAACAGCAAGCAGCAGATCTGCAGCTGCAGTGGTGGGGGAATCAGTGGTTGTGTCAGCAGACAGCAAAGCAAAATAACCTATTTTATAATAGAATTTATATATAAATAGAATAGACGGACACCCATGCACACACAAAGACAAAAACCAAACCCAAAGCAAAAACCAAGGTAAATATACTCTTGATTTAAAAATACTAATAAATTCTAAAATAATTTCAGTTCAATAACTAAAATATTGGTATTTAGAATGTGCCCTTTGGGCAGGGTATGTCATTTATCAAAACATGGCAATTCCAGTTCCTGCCTTCAATGCCCTGTCCATACAATGGCTCTTCCAGGCTTCATTTCCCACACCTTGAGCCAATGACAAAAGCATCATGCCTGCACATGTGGCCAAGCAACTTCACAGTGCATCTTTGGATTTGTTCACAGGAGCAAACAACAACACCACAGCATGAATCCAGCCTTCCCAGAACAAGCTGACATAAACAAAATGCCTAACACACTTCTGGATTGCAGAAATCTCTATTCAACTGACCCATGATGTGGGCACCTGGTGTGATAAATGACACAAAGATCACAAAGAAAAAGATTGAGAAACCTTTAAAAGAGACCTCTTGGACAGGTTTATAATGAAGGACACAGCATCATGATCATATGCCAAGTCAAGAACCTGATGTGAACTGGTACAGTTAAAGAGTTTACAAGAGCCTATGCAGAGTTGCGCCTACGCACCCCCTCTTATATGGCCTTTGAGAACCCCACCACATGTACTATAATGCACTCAAGCCCCACATAATGAGACATATTAACCTGGACCCAGTGACCAATCTGAAAAGCTTGTACTGTGAAGCAGAAAAGACATAATAGACTTTTAATGTGCTTCATAAAGCCCAGACTGAAAAGAGGGAAAGACTCTAGGATTTTAACCTCTCTGATTGTTCCAGCCACCCCCGTCTAACAATAACAACCATAAGCCTCAAGTGCCCAATACTCACAATAACATAAACTATGGCCAATCTAATCACACTCACTTCAGATTTACCAGCACTCAGGATAACCAGGATGAGGGAAAAGCTCAGGGAGAGCATTAAGCAAGCCAAGCTCTTCCAATCAACCTTCAGTCTTGCCCAATGATGAGTATTGACCTGGGGACATTGACCAATGCCAAATGATTCAGGTACTGTCAAGAGATTCTGTCCTCTATATGGTTGCCAGGCACCCAAATAAATTGATGCCCTACACTTTTCATTTTCAAAGTTACACTGTTTCAGCACTCCTAGATTCAGGTGCAGATCATACCCTGTTCAACAGCAACTTTGTGAGAAAGTATAAGTTATTGTGAGAGAGGGGAGTTAAACTTACTAAGCTTGGCTCCCATCCCAGTGGGAAACTCTACCAGGATGCCATCCAGTGAAGTACTGGGATAGTCACTCAAACAGGGACCAAAAGAACCAAACCAGGAACAGTTGAAGAAGATAGGTGTTCAGACCTATCAAGAGAGCACCAGCAACAAGCCAGGAGGTGCGCCTGAGGGGCACTTCTGAGGCTGGAGGTACAATGTTGCTTATGAGGAAGACATCAGATTCCACAGGAGTAGGCACGCGAGAATCCTCATGCAGATGACTTACAGGGACTACTGTGGGTAATGAAAACTCCACATCATCACAAGTCAAGCTACAAACCAGAGGTTCACCCATAGAGAGCAGGCCAGTGGTCTTCCAGAAGAGATCTTCCAACAGGTATAGAAATCAAAAATTATCCTCATCTGCCAAGAAGGCTGAGGAGAAGATGCAAGTTCACAGCTCAGGAGAGGTGGTCCAGATTAGGAACAAGGTTAGGGCCAGGGTGAAAATAACAAACTTTGTAAGGGGAAGCAGCATTTTCTTACTTATCAGAAAATTTGGGTGTAATTGTCAGTGGTCACAGTAGACTAAACAATTAAAATTTACTAGGCCAGGGGCCACCACAGAGAGATCTAGATTCTTTTGAGGCTTTCTGGTGAAACAGGAGCTTCAAGGTTGACCAGGGAAGCCTTTTACAGCAAAATATATGATTTTTAAGTGTAAAGCAAAGCAAAAGCACTGAAAAATTGATAATAAAGTAATTTTTTATAAAGAAAACTAACTGAATCTTGAATTCAAACTCAAAAAGTTTTTAAACAGGTAAACAAGTGATTGAGCACTAACAAAAGTCTCAGAGGCAACATAAGTGACAGGAGGAACCAGAGGGGGGGCAAAGAAGGTAAGGGGGACCTGAATTTTGCTAATATTTTTAAAGAAGGACTCTAGAAGCTGTGGCCCAGGAAAATAAAATAAAGGCAAAAAATACTTTAATTTGTAACAATAGACAAGCAGAGACCCAAATGGGCCCGCTTTCCATTTTAAAAGAGCCAGTTTGAGAGGGTGAGCGCACCAGGAGTTGTGAGACCCCCTGGTTGGCTGGGAGATAATTTTTACATCTCATTGCCAGGGGGGTTTGGAAAGATTTAAATCAATTTCCTGTGAGCAATTTGATTGGGTGATGCCTAAGCAACATTTCTGCAGAGGATCAGGGACTGGGGAATTGAAATTTGTAGCACCTAATATGTCCTCACTTGATTGGCCAGACCTAATAATCTTGAGAAGCAGGCAACACCAGGCCAAATAACAGTCCAAATTAATTGGTGCTTCTTCCACTGTTGGGCAGGGGGAACTAGACGTGAATGGTGGGGCTTGAGAAGGGTATGCTAATACAAATTGCTTGTCAGCAGTGTGTGCTAAGTTTGCCATGGAATTTAGAGTCTTGGCTGGACTTTGATTGGTTTTCTTCATGTGTCTAAGAAAACGGTTCAATCCAAGGCCAACGGGGAAGTGACTTTACAGTTATCTACTAAACCTTCACATGTTAAGAACATAGCTTTAGCTGATGAACATCACATCACTGTTACCCGGGAGACTTCTCCCTTCACCAACATCCTGGAAAATTTCTACTCCATCATCCAAGGACCTGTTGTCAACTTTCCCAAGTTTAATGTGGCACTTAGATTGGACTGGCTGAGAAAGAATAACCCCCACATAGACTTAGTTACTTCAGTGCTGACCATCAAGCATAAAGGAATGAACCATCATATATAACCCAACACAGTGGATTAACTGCTAAGGGATCATGTGTTCAAACATATAACAGAAACTCAGAAAGAAAAAAACCTCAAGGCAATTGACTGGTACACCTTCCATTACAAGATCATCCACTTTAAGGATAAACAAGATAATGTCATCACACAAAATAAGGAAATAGTTGGAAAACACCCAGAGATTTTTGAGGAGTCCTTTCCTGGGCTACCTCCTGAGAAATATATCCAGTAATCCATACAACTGAAGTGCACTGTATCTAAGGTACACCCCATATACTGTCTCACTCCAAATGAGGACAGCACCTTTTGTGCTTACCTCAAAGATGTAAAGTTACACCTCCCCCTTGAGCCTCTACTTCAATCCTCACCAAATGCTTGGGGATCTCTGCCAAATTACGCCTGAATATTTATCTGAAGATTTACTGAAAAAACCCAAGAAAGGTCCTCACACTATTACTTGCAGAATTAGTTTGAAAATTCCCCCACCTAACCCACCCAAGACACACCTCTGGTTAAATATCATGTGCAAGAGCGGCCAGGAGCAGTGGTAACTGCATCCAAGACAGGGACCTCAATTTTTAGTTGAGCTGGATTTCCTTTTGATTTTTTTTTTCATTTGAATTTTCCCAGATTTTCCTGCCTCAATAGATGTATTTTTATTCCCTCATATCATTGGTCAATTGGTTTTGAAATTCAACTCCCACCTGAATTCCATCCCCTCCATTTAAATAATGCAAGAGTTGTAAAAGACCTTGCTTCATCATTCTCTAACCTAATAAAGTTTGAATTTTTTTAGTAGTTCTAGCCATTTGGTTTTGTCTGTTGCTTTTGGTGTTCAGTTGATTACTTTCCCCCTTTGGCCTCCCAGGAATTATTAGTGACAACCTTTTGGTTGTTTCTGAAACCAGAATTTTATTGTGGTTGAGAGCTAGGCTCTATTTCTTCATAAATATGCCCCCAATTCTTACAAAAGAGGTCTTGAAGAGGGGAAAAGTTAGACTTTCACAGTCCTCTTTTGGAGCAGCTGTGTTCTTTTTATCCAAGAAAGATGGTTCCCTGTGTCTAGTCACTGATTATTAAGCTATAAACAAGGTCACCATTAAAATTGGTACCCAATATATTTAATTGATGGCTTTTCAATGCATTTGGAGTCACCACAGTATTCTCCAAGATTGACCTCACATCTGACTATAATCAAATACAAATTAAAGAAGAGGACATTCCAAAGACCAGCTTTTGTACCAAATATGGGACCTATGAATATGTGGTTCTCAACTCTAGGATGAAACCTTTCTTGCTCAGCTTAACTCTACTTTTTGGAGGTTAATTTTTTAAATACATCTAAAGAACTCAGCACCCACACCCTCCTGAAAGAAGACCCCCTGAATTAAACACCAAACATAAGTTCACACCACCTAAGGATTTAGAGGAAAAACTTGCTAAAATACTCCCAGTACCCAAGAATCCTCTGAAATACCCCAAGAGTACAGTTAAACATGGAGTCTGGGTTGAATATGGTCATATCTTCTCATACTATAATATGGAATTATTTGAGGCATTAATTCCTTTAACTAAAACAGTAAAATATATTGGTACTGTGAATTCAGAGCCTAAACGTAAAAATGTGGGATTGTCAAATCCTTGGTCCAAATTTTAAATCACTTTTGCGGGATAGCCCCTTTTTAATTAAATTGATTTTTTTGTATTTTTATTTGAATTTTTAAAAATTCAGGAACTCATAGACACTTTGCAAAGTTCAAGTCAAACTGCATATTCCCAATGGACAAAATGAATTAACTGGAATCAGATTTGAAGTGTTCAAATCCATCAACCAGTTTCATTAAGTTTACTATGTTTTTTGAAATTGCAGGATTGTCAAATCCAAGAACCAAATTTCAAATCACTTTTGAATGCCACTAGTAATCTCAGATATTAATTGCAGGAACTGGAATCCAAATTGAATGTACAATAAGCACACTAGGAAACACCAACTCAAATCAAGAAGCTCCACCACAACTAAAATCAAACTAAAAATTCAATCTCAACCATGTTTAGACAAAAAAAGTGATTAAACTTTAAAATCATCCAAAACTGGAAAGGATACAATATTACACACTTCAAATTACGGATATAGAAATTCTGTTACTATTCAAGGCTAACTCAAGAGAAAATAACTACCCACAACTAAACCAATAAATCCAAATAAATACATATTTAATCTAAAATATGTTTTTTTATTTTATTTTTATGAACCATCAATCACATTCCCAGCCAGCTCCTGCACCAGCCTGCAGGGCAGCCCATCCACGAGGGCTTCCAAGAGGGCCCAAGAACAGACCCAGAACCCAACTTGAGGGAAGTCATGCCAATACACAGGCCTCCCAAGGTGTCAGCGCCAGCCAACCACCTCCCGCATCCCAAGCCTGATCAACCAACCTGAATCCCAGACAGAAGCCACTCTCAAGGCCTGCCACAAAAGTCTCCTACACCAGGGTTACCAGGAACACTGAAGTTACTTACACCCCCACTGTGTACCCAGTTGTCACCTGGCCCCACACTCTTGATCCAAGAGTTACCTCTTCCTGCCCCTGCGTTTTTGATACCTCCTATCAGCCATTGGCCACAACTGAGGAGCCATCTGTGCCTGTGTCTTATGCCATCATTGATGGCGCCACTGTGAGCAAGCGTGATCTCACCTTCTACATAAAGGTCCCCATCCCCTGTGTTGAGCCTGGTAGCCAGGATGCTGTGGTACCTGCCAAGGGCCAGCGTTGGTTGACGGATAGTGAGCGTGAAGCTCTCCTCAACTGCTTGAACAGGGGAATGGCGGTTTGGGATATTGCGTCCCAATTTGGTGTCACAGCCAGATACATTGCTGACATCAACAACAAGTATGGCAATACTGGGCAAATTACCAAATCCACCAAGGCAAAAAGACAGCCCAAACTCCTTCAGCCTATTCACATTGACACAATCAAGCAGTGGGTAGCCAAGGATTGCCACCTGGACACACTTGCTGTCCAATCAATGCTTGCCACAGAGTTTGGGCTTTCTGTTTCCAAAACCCTTATATACAAAACAATGGTTTATTTGGGATTCTCCTGGAAAGTACTGGGAGTTTTGCTATATAATAGGAACAGTGAAAAGACCATCAAGGATTGAAACATTTATGCTGAGATATATCTGGCACTAAAGGAGACTGGGAATATCCAGTTTGTCTATATTGACAAATTGTTGTTTTCCTCCTCACTCAGGTCTAGGCATGGGTGGGTCAAGAAGGGGTCCAAGGACGGCATAGCCCATTGTGCAGTTGTCCGTTCCCAGACCTATTCAATGGTTGCGCTTCTTGGTTCTCATGGGTTGGACCAATACCAAATGATTAAGGGCTCCCATAATAGCGGAACATTTCTTGATTTTCTCTGAGCTGTCAAGGAGTACCTTTGGATAAATTACAGCGGCACAACCAATGTTGTTGTACTTGATAATGTTGGGCTCCACAAAGTGGATCTGCTTGTGTCTGAGTCCTCCCATCAATAAAAACAGCCACACCTCCAGCCACCAACTTACCAATTGTCCAATGAGACTTCTCTTCCTCCTGCCATATTCCCCATTCCTGAATCCAATTGAGGAGGTGTTTGGTTGGATCAATAATAAGGTGAAACAAGGCTTCCCTCAGGACACTGAGGATCTCTTTAACATTCTTGAGATCAGCTAATTTGCGATGCCACCCAATGTGGTGGAGGCTTTCTATGAGCACTCAAAATCCTTCCTCCCTAAAGCCCTGGCCTCTGAGCCAATCAGATAAATGGGCGCACCAGGTTTTATTTATTTTTATTTAGTTTGTTTTTATTAGGACTCAAAAATTATTGTTTATATATAATAATGTGACATTTGATTGTATTATAGACATATAAGAATACATAGAAAAGGTAAGTAAAATTAATTATACTAGGTAAGATGGATATATTTTTATTATAATGCACTGAATATTATCATTGGCTTTTGTACTAATAAATAAATAAATTAAAAAAGATAGAAATAAATTAGTTTATTTAAATAATTGTGAATCCTTGATGGTACTTTGGCTTTTCTAAGCCACAAATTGGACCTTTCAGGTCATCATCTGATCCTTGTTATTTCAGTGCCACTATAGCCTCACAACACAGAAACCAATGATTTTCATATATTACTTACTAATTAGTACTTAGGACGCAGGTTAAGCATATTGAATATATTTATCAAATCATATTACAAGGGAAAGGTAATTTGAGTCCTAAACAATCATTTGTTTAGAATATAAGTAGAGTGGGCCGCTTGATGCAGATAAATCAATTCTTGTTGTTTGTATATGTAATAAATGAACCTGTACTTGACAGCTAGTAAATAAAAACATTTTTAACTTACAGGACATTATTTATAGCTGCAACCATGTCAAATAATAAAAATAATATATTTAGATATATTAATATTCTAATTTATCATTAAAACTTAAAATAAAATCAAAATATTAAAAGTAAAATTATAATTATAAATCTTAAAATTTATCTATTAAAGTTTAAATATTCAAAATTTAACTATTTTTATTTAATCATGATATATTCAATATTGACATATTATATATTAAAAATTTTAATATTGAAATATGTATTATTAAAATTTTAATATTAACTTTTAGATACTAAATTTTTCAATATTTAAATATTTAAAATAAAAATTTTACTATAGAAATTTTAATACTACATATTTCAATATTTAAATTTTAGTATTAAAATATAAAAAATTAAAAAAATAAATTATAATTTGCAGGGAAAAATATTTATTGGGGGGATGCTAATTGCAAAGGGAACGTGTTTATTGCAGGGAATTATACCCCAAAATTAAATTTTCAGCTAGTGTGTCTAATTGGATCCACGTACTCTTCTGTACGTGGTGGACAACCCTGGATGCAATTGCTAGAGGGGTGGCACCCTGTACCCCAGTGGTTGTTGAACGTTTAATAAAAGGAAGGCAGGTGAGTGAATCAACTAATAGGTTTTTTTCAGGGGGCACGTAGTACCCGTACAACGTTGCCAATGCAAAGTAGTCATACAGGACGTGCTTAACTGTCCTATATCCCCGCGGTGTCTTCTGGTGGTCAAGGGCTACACGGCAAATATCCATTTGAATAGGTACATCCTCCAACTTTTTGACGTTGGTTTTTAATATGCAGTGAAGGAGGATTCCCAGGTATATCATGACGTGGATTCTTTGAAAGGTATACTTTTCTGAGAACATGAATAATTTTTTGAATGTTTGAACTAACCTATTGATATAGGATGTTTGGTTGAACTTGAAGAGGGTTCCAGGGGGCGCCTGACTTGAATTAGCCTCCCAGGCCTTGGCAAATGATATTAATAAAGGTTTAAAATTATTCACGAGGACTGCATCTCCAACTTTATTTGACAGTGCCTTAATACTTCATTAAAAATTGCAGTTTTTAAATAGTCAGTTCCAATTTGAAGGTCAGTTTTTATTAAATTCTTTTCATATTTGTTGATGTTTGTGAAGGGGAATCTTTGAATGCTTTTGTATATATATTCATCAAAGTTTAATTTGATATCCCCATAAATTTCATTCATTTCTTTGAAGTTGATACTTGATCCTATTTCATATGCTTCCCTCAACCACAGCAAGCACCCCGCAGGTGGTAAATATTCCCTATTTTTAGCTTCACTACTTGAAAAATTAAACATATTTTGTTGAATTATTTTATTTATTTGGTTTTTGTTTATTTGTTTTACAGGGGCTACCAGTGACTGGTAACCCCCGTAAAACCAACTTGGCGTATAAGCCGCCACTTCTGCAACCTCATCCCCATTCCTGGTGATGACTAAAATAAATATAAATAAAACATAAAAAGACTTACTAATTGTTTCCCCTGTGGCCCCCTCAGCCACAGGCACCACTTTGGCAAACTTCATGAGTGTTGGCTGCTCTTCATTAATTTTTCCTAGGCTTAATTTTTTCTTATTTTTCTTGCAACTTGTGCTTCCTCTTGATTTTCATTTGATAAAGTTTCTGTATTTTGTGAAGCGCTCCTGCTTCTTGCTTGTGTTTTGTTTTTGTCTGTTTCCATTTGGTCGGTTTCCTCTTCATTTGTGTTGATTTCCTTTGGAACTTTGTTTCCTTTGATTAGTTTGATCTTATTATTTTCTTTGGCCCCCTGCTAGAACTCCCACAAATTGTAGGCTGCATTGTTGAACTTCAGACTTGATAGAATTGTTCCCTGGAGATTTAGTAATGCTTCTTTATTCTTTTTGTCTATAGTATTTCCTAGTTTGTTCATAGTATTTTCTTTTGACTAGATTAATGGCTGGCCCTCTTCACCCAGCATTCCTTTCACTATTTCCCTGATATTTTTTTTCAATTTCAACAACCTTTTGCAGGTGTACTTCTAATTTGTTAATCAAGTTATAGATAGTCAACATTTTGTTTGAATTCCATCAAAAAACTGGTTTAATAGTACTATCTTCAATGCATACATATTTTTCATCATCATTAATAAATAAAGACAATAAACGTAAATATTGCATTAAAATATTGCAATTAGATGTCAACTCTTGGTATTTTGATATTATGTGCATAACTCAATACATTTTGTTTAATAAAATCTATTGTAAACATGGCTTTTTTATTATAATTTAAAATAAATTGATTGTATCAATATTTGTACTAAGCGTTAATGGCTCTCTAATATAAACACAATCAATTTAGATAAATTACAATGAAAAAGGCCTAGCTTACAGTGACATTTATTAAACAAAATGCTTTGAGTTATGCACATAATTTCTAAATATAAATAGTTGACGTCTAATTGCACTATTTTTATGCAATATTTACGTTTATTGTCTTTAATTTATTAATGATGATGAAAAATATGTATGCTCATAATTTTAAGCTATTTGTAAAATGTACAAAATTGTATTAATTATAGAAAATGTTGATAATGTAAAAAGAAAATATTATTAATTATGAATTGAAAGAGAGATATCAATTTTAATAAGTTGTCACAAAGAAAAGATTTATTTACTAATCAAAGGACAGGAAGGGGAGGGAATGGGCGGAATGAACATCACCTTCATCTGCGCCTGTGAAAGGGGCAGCATCAGAGATATTGGTGAGGGAATGGGAGGTGGTTTGGGAGTCAGGGTTGGAAGGCAGGTGGCTTGATGGGGGGGGGTTGGGGAGGCAGGGTTTGTTGACTGGGAAGGGGCAGCAAGAGCTGATTGCTTCAATTGCTCAAGTTCTTCTTCTGTCACATATACTGGCTTGAAAAAACAGATGGACTGGCATGGGGGGAGACAGGGGTCCTTTCTGGACTTATCACTATCACTTGCATAGAAGATGATGAGATCAAATAAGTCCTGGATGGACGCAGAAGGTAAAAGCTCATACCCCTTATCAATTTAGGTGCATAGTTTGTTGTAGGTGGTAGGCTTTAAGCGCCTGAGGGCAGAATCAAAATTGTAGAGACATATATCTGCAAGGTGCATGTTGGCGTAGTTGATGGGGTAGGACCAAAAAGTATGCCCCACAGCCCTGATTTCTTGGGTAGCCCATTCCTGCTGCTCCATCTCTGCACTCAGTACAACTGTGTGCACAGAGTTTTGTATGGCCCACTCCTCCAGCATGGCCTTGAGCTCCGTCTGGTAGGCATACCCATCTGCGGTGTTCAATATTGCCGAGTAATAAATGACACCCAATGGGGAAACTGCCAATAAATCTCTGACAAAACAATACAAGATTGGGCCACGCTTGTACACGTCAGAATGGATACACTTTTCTCCATAGTCTTGAATACTTGCAGATATCTTAGCATACAACAGAAAGATGACGTCATTAAGGGCCCTCATTGCCCTTCCTTTGATAAAATTAATAATAGTTGAATTGTAGGGATTGGTATCCACCAAAATGGGGCCACTGAGAACTTGATTGGACAAGATTCTAGCAGCAACCACAACTCTGTGCATCCACAAATTCACTATTCTTTTGTTGGTGAAGATGCCGTGGAGTCCCAACTGGAGACGCACCTGGACCAGGGGCATCCACGGGTCACGTTCCATAATGGCCATCATAAGGGGATGGGCTGTGTCACCTTCAGTCAAAGTACAGGCACTAGTTGGGATCTTCTTGGTAGGAGGGTCATAGTTGGCGTGGGCTCGCAGGGTTGCAGCCACAGTGGACTTTGCAAACCCCATTGCGGCCGCAATTTCCCCAAGGGACATAAGCTTTCCTCACTTTTCAACCATTTTGAGAACAATCTCTGGAGTGATTGATTTTCTTCTGTATCTCATAGGCTGATTGGCTGGTGGAAGAATATGTCCATCTTGGGTACCAGACAGTGCCATCTGATTGGCTGTTCTGGGGTTCTGGGCTCTCTGAGTGACCCCATGGCTCAAATGGCTGGTTCCAGATGCCATTGTTGATACAGGATTTGGGTTGGTAGCTGCCTGTGCGTGATGGGCAAACAGGGCCATGCTGGAAGTTGCAGGAGAAAGAACACACTCCTGGGTAGTGCTTGCAGAGGGGCCTGTGGGTTGGGAGTGGCCATAGAAGGAGGCTTCAATATTGGCAGACCCAGCGTAGCCCTGCATGATTTTGTCAAGGCCAGGGAACAGCTTGTTGACTTGGTTGTTGTTGAAAGAAGACATAATAAATTTTTATTAAAATTTTAAACTCAAGAAGAGGAATGTATATTTTAGTCAATTTTATTGTTATATATGTTAAGTTGATGAATAGTAGGATCTAAATTTTAGCTATCCTAAAATGAAATTGTGTGATTTTTGGGAATGCCTATGATTCCTAAAAGAATTAGCACAAATCCACTCTAGATCCTTTGGCATTCTTTTTGAGACACCCATAAATTATATTTATTTCAAATTCCTTGTAATTATGATTTGAAACTTGGTTCTTGGATTTGACAATCCCGCAATTTCAGATCCGTTAATTTTTATATGATGTCTATGATTTGTTTGAAATACAGGAAATCTTAAATTGTACATTAGAATCCCGCATTTCTGATTCATGTATCCCGCATTTGTTTGCTGTGTTTTGTCTTTTGTTAGTTGAGTTATCTGCTCAAGAGATTCAAAATTTGCCAATTTACATAAACCAAAAAAAGTTAAATTAAATGGTTGCTTTTATTAAATATTTTAATTTTCACTCAGCTGAGTTGCCTGCAAAAGTGATTCAAAATTTGGACCAAGGATTTGACAATCCCGCATTTTTATGTTCAGGTTCTGAATTTACAGTATTAAGCCCTACAAAGGATATATTGATATTGACTACTCCTCCAAAGAAAAAGCTGATCATACAGTAACAATCCCAGTTGCTTATAAAAATAAGAGCCTCTCAACTACCTGCACAAGACTCCATTATCAATCAATTTTAGTGATACAACTATCTAATCTCCCCACAAATATCTCCTTCACCACTCTTTTTCAGAAACTATTACTGGGGCTCCAGGAATATGGCACCAACACAGTGATAATTTTTAATAGGCCAGTGAAATTAATCATCTTTATGGCCCTAGCGCCTCTGCAACATTAGAGCTTAAGCCAACTTTGTCACCAGAGAGAATCCCACCTTAGTCTGTGGTAAATTTGGTAGGACCCACCATCTCAAAAATTCCATCTCAAAATACACTATCTCAGTTTTTTGCTATCTCAATTTTATAGTAAAAAAACAATTTCAATTTACAGCATTGCAACTAAGAAAAACAGGTTTTCAAAATTTAGATTTTTTCAACTCCAGAAAAATCCAAAAAAATAAAATTTTAAAAAATATTTCTAGGCTTAAAAAAGCCCCATAATTACAAATCTGCAATAAAAATGGGGTCTATTAGTAGCAGCAAGGCTGTGTAAAGCCCAAAATGTAAAATATACCCAAAAACAACTATTTTCATCTATTATAACTATGATCCATACTTTAAAACAAGCATATAATTGTACCAAATACTAAATAAAAGTCAAATAATTATAAAATTAAAAGAGAGAAGATAAAGTGGTGTTTATTGGGAAAGGGCTCAAAAATTGGTAGAAAGAGCAAAAGAGATGGCCTGAAAATGCTCAAGCTTTCTATCCTTAGGATAGTAGGCAAGAACTACCTTGCTAATCTCAGTATATTTATTTGCCACCTTTGTCTTCTTGGGGGGGGAGGTTGCCCTTAGTCTTCATGTTGGTATTGAAGAGGCAGGCAGAGATGGCCTGCTGTGTTTTTAGATGCACCATTATCTTGTTGAATTTGGGCTTCTGGACCCTGACCCTTGTAGCAAACTGGCTATGCCACCCTTCAAGAGAAGAGGTGGTCTTGATTAACCTGTCTTTGACCTGCTTATAGCAGTTCCAGGTGATTGATTCACTGCCTTTTCTGATGCAGCGTGTTTCCTGAAAAATACCAACCCATTGAGTTTCAAAATACTCAATTAAGGGAGCAAAGAATGCCTGGTTGGCAATAATATAGGGATGGCGGAGGAGGGTATCATAGAAGGCATTGGTCTCCTCCTTTTTTATTAGGGCAAGGGAAGCAAAGCAATTGAAGACGTCATTGGCCTCTTTTGAGCCTTCTGTGTTGACAAGCTCATGCAGATCTGAGCATTTTTGAAGCCAGTGGTAGAGTGCCTGTCAAAAGTGAAAGTAGCATCCTTGGGGGGGCTCTTGAAGACTTTTATGAAGGCATTTGTCTGAGCCTGTTTGAAATCCACTACCAGATATTCATGGTAGGGAAGGCTTTCTGCCTGCTTCTTTGTTGAGGTGACATCCTCTTCCTATGACTGGGCCTTCTTCTTGTGCCCTCTAGTCTCCTTTGGCTCCTCTTCAATGGTTAGGAGGATCTCATCCAACTTGGCCTTCAAAATTAAAAGAGCACAGGCATAAGTTTTCTGCTTCTTATTTGGGAGGAAAAAAAGAGCAGGAGAATAAATAGATTTTCCACCTGCTTGTGAATGTTCTAAATCTGGCTAAATAGCTTTGGGCAGGTAGAGAAAGTGCCATTTGCAAGCCAGGTCTTGCATTTGAGAAGGTTGCAAAGATCCTATGAGGTAGCAAAGCAAATAATTCTCCTATGTGCATGTTGGCTGTCATCATGGAGGAGGAATCTCTCTTCATGGTGTGAAAGTTTCTGCTCCTTGTTTAGGATCAACTGGTCAATTGATGTAGCACTGACATCTTCAGTGCTCAGAGCATACCTCTGATTGGTGAGGTATCTCTGCAATTTAGTGGCGCCACCAACAGTGGCAAGTTGGGTATTGTTTAAATTAAGGAGGGCACTATTGACCACCTCATATTGGTGTGTCACCCTTTTGTGGTGGGAACTGACCATAAGGCTCTCCTGTACAGCAACAGCGCCCATGTCAACACTAAAAATGTCAACATGGCCACTGTCAACTCAAAACTCAAAATCTCCTATGTTTTTTGCTAGTTGTACTAGCTTAATTCTTTTTTAAAGCATTCAGGGGTGCAAACCCAGAAAACACAACAAAATTGTGGAAATTTCAACACAATTTAATATTAAGCTTGATTAAAAACTTGATTTAACCAGATTTTTACTTTATGTTTACTAATAAAAAATAGTTTATTTTTTATTTGTTTTCACAATGTAAAAGTGTCAATGTTGACACTTTTTAAGCATAACTTATTTTTAATGACAAAACTGAAACATATACAATAAAAAATCAAGTGCGCATTTAAAAACATTTTTTATTTAATTAATATATAGAAAAAGACATTGCACATACAGTATATTGTTAAAATTTTTATGTTATAAATATATTTGTGGCACTTATTCCGTCTTTAATATCATACATGAATTGGTGGCTAACAGGAATCCAACAATTTAAGCATGAGTTACTATGTAATCTAATATAGAATTTATTATTAAAAATAATTCCAACACTCAGAAATGTTGTCTATTTGTATGTGATCATCTGCCAGGTGGATTTAAGCAAATTAGAGTGGCATAAATAAGCTTAAATTAATATGCTACTTCATATAAAGAATGCCGTAAGTGACGTTGTCAACACTTTACCCTTTTCATTACTGAAACAACTTATTAACAACTTTACATAAGCGCTATGGTAAAATATCATATTACCACTACCCAAATATTATTTTTAATAAAAGAATAAAGCACTTTGATACTTTTTTTACTTATTTTCATATGTTTTTTTAATTTTATTATGTGAGAAAACACACACAGAAAACAGTTAATATTTGCTAGCCCACGTAAATTTAATTAAGTGTACTATGAAAAAACATAGTAAATTTTCAAAAAAATGTTGACAGTGACAATGTTGTCAAAAATAATGTCTACAATTTTTCTAATCAACAGTGAGAATTCAGCTTTTTTTACTAATTGCCACTCATAATGTTGACACTTTTCACTTCTCACATATAAAACTTTATGTTTTACATAATAAAATCATCTGATTTTTTGATATGTTATATTTTTAACTTTTCTCATTCATATTTTCTAATTTTTAAAATAAAATATATTTATAAAGCCAATACTTTCACATAAATCTCTTAACTTTTGACTTGTTATTTATAGCTTTAATAAAATAAAAAATACAAGTATTTTTTATCTTTTAAATGCCAAGAAAAGCCATATAAAGTTTCTTTTTTATATATTGTCAAGGGTCTGGATGTACAAGCATTCTGGCTACCGCCAACCTACTTAACATCCAACCATTGCTGGATTTAGTCCCCTTCTAATATACCGTTTGACATACCAAGAATGGTAACCAAGCAATATCACCTGACCGTCCAAGTATCCAGTGGCTCAAACCCATCTAGCACATGACCAACCCCTAGGGTTGATCCAACTAAATCCCCGCCACAGTCAAGTCTATATAAGTCTAAAGTATTATCCAATAAAATATACTTCTCTTATTTCTTAATTCCATATTTGAAGCTTCCCCAAAAGGCTCTCCTTATCACTGGTAGCAGCTACAGTTTTTTGACCACGCCCATGAGAGAGAAAATGTCTGACCAAAACCCACCCACCTTTGCTCACGTACTCAACCAGGCAACATCACAGGATACCTGGAAGACGTACTTCTGCGCCCACAACATCAATGAGGATATACCTAGTGGATGCACCGTATTTGAAGGATTGGTCATGCCCAAAGCATGCACCAAGATCATTCAATACAGTTCCTCTCTTCAACCACAAACAAACACAATACCACCTATCACAGGTGAAGTTACCAACACCAAGTACATTAGTATCAACAAGTTCTTTGGTAAAAACAAAGAAAACATCATCAACTGGCTAGACCACACAGCCGCCAAACTCTGCGCCAGCTTCATTCCCCATGAGAAATGGGTCCAGGAAGCCAGCAAGTGCCTGTACAAGGCCACAGATAACTGGTTTGCCACCTGGGTTGGCTCAAAAACTGACAACCAGCTTGACAACTGGAAAGAGTTCAAAGTGGACATCACACACAATTTCCGCATCACCAAATCACTCCAAGACATTGCAATACAGCTCAGTGATCTTCCTCAGAAGACCACTATCGCAGCTTACGCCAACAAATTCAAGGAAATACATCACGGGATCCAAAACCCAGCGCAAGCTGACAACTTACACACCAGAGCATCATTCATCAAAAGAATGAAACCCTCTGTTGCTGCCCTTATCTGCCCAGAGGCAAATACCTCCATGCCCACGCTCATTGCAGAAGCCAAGCACGCTGAAAATGCGCAAACATGAAATATTCTGCACACAATGGCAATCACTCCTCAAACGGCAATGGCAGAAAAAAATCCAATGGCAACAAAGGCCAAAATACTAACCATAACAACGGCAACTCCAACTGCAGCAATGGTAATTGTAGCCAAAGCGCAAACCTCTCCCGTCCCAAGAAAGAGGACACCGCCAAAGTTAACAATGCTGAAGTAGCAACTTGCTATGAATCTGACCCCACATTCTCTGACCTCAAAGGTCTCAAAACAGAGAAACAGGGAAAAGAGGAGGGGGAACAGGCTTAAGTGCCCCTGTCTCCCCCCAACTTGACAAGAAATTGTACCAAGGCACAAATGTTGCTACTTGCATTCCCCGTGTCCTGCAGTCCTCCATTTTTATGAATTTAAAAATTAAAGATTGCTCATAACTTCTTGTCTACCCATGCACTTACAAATCACATACACATAAAATTTTATTTGACTCTGGTGCACAACACACTATGGTTAGCAAACCTTTTTTGAACAAGTACAAAATTTCAGTTGTCAAATCCAACTTCAAGTACACCAGGATGGCAGATAAATCAAAGGTTCTACTCAAAGGCAAAACAGCTTCCTTCAGAATTGACCTCCAAGGCATACAAACGTCCATCAAAGGACTTGTCATGAACAACATAAACTACAACATTGTAGCAGGCATGGACTGGTTCACCTGAGTGAACCCCAGCGTATATTGGAAAACAAAAACCATGACCATCAAACACAACAGAGTCAATTTTAACATACTCAAAGAACCCAATGACCTCATTCTAAGAGACACAGTATTTGTCCAGGTCATAAACCAAGATGACTCAGAATATCTAATCAAAGATAGTACCCTCAATATAATGAGGTACACTGAATTCAATAACATACAAACACAAAAGATTCAATGCCCAGAACTTGCAGCACTCCTAAATGAATACACTCACGTATTCAAAGAGGAACTCACTGAGTTACCCCCCAAACAGGAGGTCAAACACAGCATTGACTTATGCAAAGCCATGCCCAAACCTGCACCCCTCTACAGACTCTCTCCTGTGGAGACCCAAACCCTCAAAACACACATTGAGTACAACTTAGCTAAAGGCTTCATCCGCCTGTCTGAATCCCCATGGGGGGCAGCAGTATTCTTTGTAAAGAAAAAGGAAGGCACTCTACGTTTAGTAACTGACTATAGAGCTCTCAATGCAAGCACAGTAAAGAATAAATATCCTATGCCACTTATATAGGATCTGTTTGCAAGACTCTCAGGTGCCAAATTTTTCTCCAAAATTGACCTCACCTCAGGATACAACCAGGTTGAAGTAAAGGAAAAAGACATACCAAAAACTGCGTTCCGTACACAATTTGAATCCTTTGAATGTAGAGTAATGAACTTTGGGATGACCAACGCTCCCGCAATTTTTGTCACCATGAAGAACCAAGCACTAAACAGTCTTTAAAATACATTATGCTACCTTAACAATATCATCATATTCTCAAAAACAAAAGAGGAAAACCTCATGCATGTCTGCAAGGCACTTGATTGACTTGCAAAGCACAAACTTTATGCAAAACCAAGTAAGTGCCAATTTATGGAAAATGAACTCTTGTTCTTGGGCCACATTGTCCCTGACGGTGGCATCAAAGCAGATCCAGACAAAATAAAAGCCATAAATAACATGCAACACCCCACCTCCATTAAACAAGTTAGATGCTTTCTTGATATGGTAGCTTACCTAAGTAAATACATCAAAGACCTCGGAAAACTAACCGCACCAATCAATGACTTAACCAAGGGTAATGCCAAAAAGAAATTTATCTGGACTCCAGAATGTGACAAGAATTTCCATTTATTAAAACAAGCTCTGATCAAAGCACCAATTGTGAAATACCCTAACAATAGCAGGTGCTACAAGCTTGAGTCAGATGCCAGTGACAACGCCATTGGCGCAGTCCTGCACATCTGCCAGCCAGGGCAGCAAGACTTCCTGTCAGTATGTTACAAAAGCAGAAAACTAACTAAAACTGAGCAGAGATACCAAATACACAATAAGAAATTACTAGAAATATACCACACTTGCAAGAAATGGAGATGTTACTTATAATGACATTTAAACGTCTGAGTACTAACTGACCATAAATACTTAATCTATTTCAAAACTCAGAACACACTTGCACGACGGCAAGCTAAATGGATGTCCTTGCTGGAACAGCTTAACCTGGACATCCAGTACAAGAAGGGGGAAGAGCTGGTCACAGCCAATGCTCTCTCTAGACTATGTCAGCCTAGAGAGGATCACCCTGACCACCTAGACCCTGACTGGCCAAACCTGTACAACACTGAGTATAAAACCAAAGGAAAAGACCCCTCAACACATCAACTGACCCACAACACATTAGTAAGAAACAAAAAGCACTTCCATGTATCAAATGGCACAGTATACCAAATTATTAATGACAAACATATCCCGTACATCCCACTTGCACAAAGAGTTGACACCATACTAAGACATCACCACCTGCTAGGCCATACAAAGGCTAACAACCTATACCTCATACTAAAAGAGATAGCATGGTGGCCCAACCTCAAGCAGGATATAGTTGATGTTCTGAAAAAGTGCACAGTGTGCAAGAAATACACCAGTACAAAGGCTCCTCAGCCAACGGTCAACTCAGTACCAGACCCTGAACCATTTAAGGTTTGGGGGCTAGACGTAATGGGGCCCTTCCCAGAAACAAAGACAAACCAACGTTTCTTAATTGTAGCTATTGACTTTGCCACACACTGGCCCATCTGCTGGGCAACAAAGGACCACAAAGCAGAAACCATCAACTGTTTTATTAACAAAGCAATCATAGCCAACTATGGCACTCCAGAATACATCATAACTGATGGAGCAACAGAGTTATCAGGCCATGTAGTTAATGACAACTTGAAATCCAAAAACATCAAACACTCCACAACCTCTCCATACAGGCCACAGTCCAATGGTAGAGTGGAACACCTAAACAGCAGCCTTATCAGGACCCTAGAGAAAATAATGGATGGCAAATTCAAAGACACATGGCCATTATACGTGAAACACACATTATTAGTATCCTGAGTCTGCACCAACCAAGGGACAGGCTATTCACTGTTTGAGCTAACCTACGGGTACAAACCAGAAATAATCACCCACAACAAACAGCCATACATAAAGACCCCCTCAGGGAAACCTCCCACAGTAGAGCAAGCACCAAACCTACAACACATCCGCCTCAAAGCAAAAATAGCTGAAATGAAGAGGCTCAAGACACAAAAGGTAACCTCCACAGAGGAACCTCTTCCCATCAACTCCCCTGTCTGGATTCTAGCTGGCAACAGAAAGAAACTAGACTCAGTAAACAGAGGACCAGGAAGAGCCATCAAATACAGGCCAGAGCACAACACTTATCTAGTAAAATTCCAAAGTTTCAAAAACCCAATTATCAAGAAATACCACAGAACCCATCTCTGCCTAAGTAAAGGAGAACACTTGACCAGACTGGTTCCAACTAGCAAACAGCTCCAGGAGCATCAGGCGGCAGCTGTTAAGACAAAGCCCCCTTCTGATGCACCAGAGTAACCCCTTAAGGGGGGTGTCAAGGGTCTGGATGTACAAGTATTCTGGCTACTGCCAACCTAATTAACATCCAATCATTGCCAGATTTAGTCCCCTTCCAATATACTGTTTGATATATCAAGAATGGTAACCAAGCAATATAACCTGACCGTCCAAGAATCCAGTGGCTTGAATCCATCTAGCACATGACCATTCCCTAGGTTTGACCCAACTAAATCCCCGCCACAGTCTTGTCTATATAAGTCTAAAGTATTATCCAATAAAATATACTTCTCTTATTTCTTAATTTCATATTTGAAGCTTCCCCAAAAGGCGCTCCTTATCAGTATTATGTTTTTTAAGTTATTTTGTTTGTTTTTTAAATAAATTGCTTTATTTTAAACTCTTTTACTTATTATTTTAGGACAAGAACACCTCTAAGCAGCCCAAAGGAACCAAGTGTTCCTCTAAGCCAACCAAATCTACCAAGAAGAAGCCTGTCTCATCAAAGAAGGCCACCCCCAAGCCCTCTTCCAAGCCCTCCCCTGATCCCTCTCCTGAGAAGATCCCTGCTCACTCCACTGGGGGAGAGGAAACTGATGGTTCCCTTACAGATCACAGTTTCTATAACTTGGCTTCAGATGAGGAGCCAATCAAGAGGCGGCAGCAAGGCAAAAATACCCCACCCAAGGATAAGTCTCCTGTACATGAGGAGCACCACAATAAGCCCCCTTCTGTTTCCCCACCACCAAACTCCCTCCCTTCAATCTCATCTGGGGATGATTCAAAGCCCCACCCCAATTACTTCCCTGGCTTCTGCCATACTCCTGCCAGCCCCTGGGACCCTCTGTTGACCCACAACATCTGCAATGTTGATGGCTAATTTAAGGTTCCCTCTTACTTGCCTAAGTATTTTCCTATCATGAGTGTAAAGGGTGGGCCAGCCATGGTGGCCAATGGGTATATCTTCAGCTGCAACAATGCCAACCGGGGCTTCAAGAGCCGGCATTACACCTGCAAGGACCGCTCCTACCCAGTGCAGCTCAACACTGAGCGCTGGGACCTGTTCCAAACCATCAAGGGCAAGCATACCTGCATCATGCCCAACACTACCATCTCCTGCCTTTTCAAATGGTACCTTGTGCAGATTATGCCCACTTCAAAAGATCTTTCCCTAACCCAGCTGGCTGTGCTTAAGTGCAAGTACCTCTCCCCCACCAACCTCAAGAGGGTGCCAACCCACACCCAGTTGGTCAAGGTTGTGAGTGATAGGCGCCAAGCCTCAACCCCCCTGGCCAAGAGCGCCACCACCATTGAAGACCTGGTCCTTTCTGATGCCCTAAAGACAACTGAGGATGGAGAGATGTTCCTGCTCCATGACAATGAGCAGGAAGTAAAGGATAGGATTATTGCCTATGCCACAACCCAAAATCTGGAGTAGCTCAATACTGCTACCACCTGGCTGTGCAACAGCACATTTGCAACCTTCCCAACTGTCTTTAAGCAGCTTTGGGTCCTGTATGGGGAGTTCAATGACCAGGTTATCCCTCTTGTGTTCTTCCTCCTGCCTGGTACCAAGACAGAAGTCTACACCAGAGCATTTAAAATTGTCCAGGATGCTTTGAGCTCCCTTCCCACCTACCAGTTCCCCCTCCCACTCACGCCACCAGAGCAAACCCTTCCTCCACCAAGAAGGATGAGTCCACCATAGCCGCAGAGCAGCTAGCTCATGTGTGCTCACTTGGGCCAAATGTGATCATAATGGACTTTGAGCAAGCTCAGTTCAGAGCCTTCAAGGCCACCTTCAATGGGGAAGTTCAGGGCTGCTTCTTCCATTTTAGGAAGGCCCTCATCAAGAATCTCAAGAGCAAGAAGGAGATTTTTAACAAGTAGATTAATTATGGTAAAGGGAAGTGCCACTTTGCCATCATCCAGTTTGCTGCCTTGGCTTTTGTGCGGCCAGAGCATACTGGGATTGGCTTTGAGGCCCTACTGGAGGACGCTTATATCAAGAAGCACTCCGCCATCTTCAAAGTCTACCTGGATTACTTTGAGCAGCAATGGGCAGGCAAGAAGATGACTGCCTGGAGAGGAAAAAGCAGGGCCACTGCCCCTTGGAATTGCCAGGGCGCCTGCCTCAAGGGGGAGATAAAGACCACCTCCAGCCTGGAAGTGTGGCCAAGCACCTGAAGGTGAAGTTTGGGTCAAACCCCAAATACAACAAGCTCTTCCAGAAGCTACAGGAAGAGCAGGCCAGGACTTTTTCCAAGTTTTGCAACCTGGCAAACCAGGTGGCCCCCAAGGAGAGAAAGTTCAAGGAGAAGTACCACCAGGAAGATGTTCAGAAGGTGATGAAGAAGAAGTATAAGGTGGTGGAAATCAAAAAATACCTTGAAGATGTAGCAACTGCTCTTGCTGGTGGCTTTAATTAGCCCAATAAACCTTACTTTGCTTTTCCTGTATATTTTTACTTTGATTTTTATATTTATCTATTTTTTGGATAATACTAATATTTTTAGGTATAAATGGTAAGTTTAAGATACAATTTAAATGTGGTTTAGTAAGAAATATCTTATATTTTGCTAATTTATCTTTAAGACATGAGATATTTTCAGTTATGCTTATATAAAGTATAATAAATTAAAATTGGAATTTTTTTATATTTTGTAGTTATTATGATATATAAAAATCTTTATTTTTGGTTCATTAGAATTTTAATTTTTATGGGAATAAAAAATAATTTTATAATAAAGAGTGTTTTACATAGTAAATTGAAAAATAGTTGCATATATCTCCTTATTCTTATTACTGTGGTAATTTTTTATTGCATTTTTGAACTCTCTGGGGTCCTTTTAGTATAATAAAGTATTTTACAATAATTTTTATATTGACAATGTTCAGGGTAAACTGTGCTGTTACTTAAAAAAGTTTCAACATCCAGGAGACAACATTATGTAAACCCGGGTTGTCACTTTACTATAGTATTGACATTAAAAGTGTCAACATGACCACTGTCAACATTTTTAGTGTTGACATGGGCGCTGCTGCCTGCTGTACTATTTTAAACCTAGGGGTTTGTTGGGTTTCCAATCCAGATGGTATGGCAATATGACAAGTTACAAGTTCTACTATGAGTTTATCAAATGAATCAATAATCACTTAGTGGATGTGTTGAGCAAAAACCCTTTCCATCTCCAAGATGCTAGTAGGGACATTGAGTTTAACACACATACTTTGATTCTGGATAAGGCTGTGGATCCCTTTGTACTAACTCTGCACACTACGCTTGCTACCATGTCTTTAACTGTGGGCACAGGCTTAGACTTATATTCAAAAGTTAAGTTCTTGCAGCCTCTGTCCAAGGGTTATGATAGGTTACTAGAACTAGCATGTGCATATCTGCTAGGCCAGCTACAGGGTTATCACAAGATAGGACTAATTCTTTATCATTAAGGTTGCTTGTGGGCTCCTGAGGGAACTATTTGGGATGAGATCATGGAGGCCTATCATACCTGTCCTACGGCAGGCCATCCAGGGAAAAATAAAACAGTGGAACTAATTTGCCGACAGTTTTCTTGGAAAGGTTTGATAGTGCAGATAGCGGCTTTTGTTTGAGACTGCCTGGTATGTATTCAGTCCAAGGCAAGCCAGAACAAGACTACTGAATTGCTAGTTCCACTGCAGCCTGCTGCAGGCCTCTGGACATCATTTTTGGTGGATTTTATTGGTGAACTTCTGGATTCTAATGGGTTTAATGCAATCATGGTGGTGGTAGATTGTTTCACAAAAATGACACACTTTGTACCTTGCTCAACCACAATTACTTTGGTGGAAACAGCTAGGTTGTTTGTGAATAGGATCTTCTCCCTACATGGCATCCCAATGGAGATTGTGAGTGACTATGGGCCTCAATTTATTGCTCAGTTCTGGGAAGCTTTTACTGAAATTCTTGGTATCAAATTATGTCATTCCACGGCTTTTCACCCCTAATCTGATGGACAAACAAAGAGGGTAAACCAAAGTTTGGAGGTTTACCTACGTTGATACAATAATGCGCAACAAGATGACTTGTGTGCTAACCTATCCATGGCAGAGTTCACATATAATAATGCCCCGCATACATCAACTCAGGTCTTGCCATTTTATGCCAATGTGGGTTAAAATATCTTGTCCAACATGGGTCCTTGATTGATTAGCAACATGGAAGCTGCAACTGATCAAGCTGCTGCATTGAAGTAGGTTCATCAGGAGCTTCAGGTTACTCTTGCTACTGCTATGACAAATTACAAGGATACACAGATTGCAAGCGCCAAGAAGGTCCTATATACAGGCCAGGTGATTTAGTCATGGTGGATGCCCGCAATATGAAATTGAAGGTTCCCTGCCGCAAGTTAGGTCCCAAGCAAGTTGGTCCCTTCAAAGTTGAACATCAAATTGGCCCCTCTGTGTATTGGTTAGATTTAATCCCATCCTTTCCATGAATGTCTACTTACTCCCTTTAAGGGCATTGTGACTCTTTCTTCCCAAACCATTCTTGTGGAATAAGAACTTGAGTATGAGTTGAATTGTATTTTGGCCTCCTGTAAGAACTGAAGTTGACTGGAATATTTGGTGTCTTGGAAAGATTATCCCAATTATGAAAATTCATGGGTTCTTTGCTATGATTGTTCCAATTTCACAGATCTTATCCAAGAGTTCTACAATTGCAATCCCACTGCCATTGGTCATCCTGAGCTTACCTTAGCAGCAATGAAGCTTCCTCCTGCCCATAAAAACTTCTCCTTGTCCCATCTCCCAGATGGCAGTATTGTGCCCTGGGCTAAAACAGAGGGTAATGTTATGGTAAATTCCATAATTCCAGGAATTATTTGGCCAAGTAGGAAGGCTCAAAAAGCCAAAAAGCCTTTAACAAAACTGACTGATTTAACGGGCTTGAATCAAATGGTTGATTGCAAATGGGTTACGGCTGCTCCAGTATGTCAGCTGAAACCAGTTCCCCCTTGCAAACTAATGTTGATAAATTGACGTAATATGAGGGTCACCCAATATGATCTTATTTATCAGCATGGCCATCAGAAATTGATTGCTCAAGGGTGCTTTGTAAACTGGACCAGATATTCACTTGACAATGCGGAAGGAACAGGATGCCAAGGTCCAGCCAGTATTGCTTAGTTGAATTTTGATATATATTGAATAATTTTCACTGTTTCAACTCTTAAGAGTTGAGTCCTCTCAAAAACTTTACTCAATAAAATCAAATATCCCTTGGTCTAACTTTTATTTCAAATGCATCCAGTAGTTGGCCTTCTGCGCTACATTCCCTACAATTTAATCCTTAGACAGATTATTACGGGAAGATGGGGCCCTGTTGTTGGTAATTTGTTGTTTCCTCTGCCAAATGTTAATTCAATACCTGCCAATCTCAGAGTTGTTCCTCCTAAATTCAAAACCAAAACTCCAGTTCTATCCCAATGTCCTGAATTTTATGCTGAAGACACTCTGATTCTCTTTCAGGCCGTTCATCTTGGTCTCTTTTGGTTAGGGTTAATCAGTTTTCTTAACCCTAGTATCTTATTTGGAAATTTCACAAAGCAGTAAATGAAGCTACATTAGTGGTTAATCCTTAACTCCATGTGGATTTGGGTGGTGATTCCCCACCACTTGGAGACAGTTTCTTATTATCCAGTAATTTATGTCACATAGAGCTTGTCAAGGTAGTGTTCCTCTTAGGATTAAGAATTTTTTATCACCATACAATATGAGAGTGTGGCAGGAGTGTCATTGACTATTTAGTAACTGAATTAATTTTTGTGGATGTCAAGTATATACTTATGGGAAGTATATTAAGCAAGATAAGGGGAAAATTTAACAAGAGAATGATAATTTATTGGATATGAAATATAAGATAATATATAGTATCATGACAAGCCACATACTGTCCATGTGCGTCATGGGGGTCATGGGGCTTATATGAGTAATGTTCCTCTTGAGTCACAAGGCTTATTCAAGCTGTGTTCCATTTAGAATCTGGATTGGGTGATCCCTGTCATAAATGGTTGGCTGATAATGATGCCACCAGTTTACTGGCTGTTTGATGAATCATTTGGTGATCTTCTTGGGGTGTTAATTCCCCAAGAGGGAGTAATAAAAGATGTTGTGACATCTACCCCTGGGGTACTGGAAGGCGGAGCCTTGGGAATTTTATTAAGATTGTTGGGGATGTGTGCTTGATATTGGCTCAGTTTGGCGTTGGGAACAGGGAGTCTGTAATTTTTTTGGGCTGTTCTTGCTTTGCACAGGCAGAGTCAGTTGTGGTGCATATGTTTCAGTTCAGTCCAAGCCCCAAATCCTTTGATGAGGTAGGTGTTGTTGGGCTTGACTTCCATGAAAATGCTTGACCCACATAACCCTGGGTTCAAATTATGCTGATTGTGGTTGACAACCCAGATTTTGCCCCCAACTTGGACTCTTTCTTGTTGCAGTGTGATTGCCTCTCTCTTGATCCTTTTTTCATGTCTTTCTGGCCTTTCCTAGCATGATGCACGTTGGGATTACTGTCATCTGGCACCTTTTTGGAAGAGGTAATTGTGGTCATGTGGTTGTACTAACAAGGGCAGGCTTTTTTCCATAGACAAATTCATACTGGCTTTTGCCTGTGTTGCAGTTGAATTGTGTTCTACATACCATGAGTACTATTGAAAGTATGTCAACCCAGGCTTTTGGATTGTTAGAAGATAACTTACTGAGGTCTTCCACTAGTGAGATGTTTAGTTGTTCTACTTGTACATTTGCTTTTGGGTGATACAGGCTGGCTGTGATGTGTATTATTCCGTTTTTGGCAAGGTAGATATTGGTGTCAATGGTCTTAAGTTTGGTGCCTCTGTCTGTAATCAGGAGTTTGGGTTTTCCAAACTTGGCTATGTTCTCTTTCCCAATAAACTGGCTAATCATTGACTTTGTGTTCTTTTGTGGCATGTGCCACAGGCAATCTGGTTGAATAGTTGATAGCTGTTATGATTTACTTTTGCCCTTGTTTTTGCCAGGCATTGGTCCCACACTATCCAGCAACCATACCTCAAAGGGTTGTGTGATGGACTCAGGTACTACTGACTGGGTGGTGCTTTAGTTTGGGTGTACTTCTCACAGACTTTGTATTGCTCCATTACTTCTCTGATATCATCTAGCATGTTGGGCTACCAGTAGTGTCTTGAGATATTCATGCAAGTTCCTGCTGCAGGTGTGTGCCAGATCTCTGTGATATTGAATGATTGTGTCAATCTTTTGTATTGACGGGACATAGGGTAAGGTATCACCATTTGGAAGTATTTGGTGTAGTGTACTATATACGTTTTGAACATGTTTTTGTTATTAAGGACCTTTTCTTGGATGTCCATTGAGGTTCCAGGTGGGAATCCTTCCTGGAGATTCCCCATGATTAGCATGGGCCAGTTGGGGTTGCCATCAGCGCAGAGGATATGTTTGCTGTATAGCCTTGACAGGATATCTGCAGTCAGCATTTCCTTGCCTGGTTTGTATTTGATTTGTATGGGGTATCTCTGTATGAGATTCATCCATTCTGATTGTCTTCTTGAAAGGTGTTGTTGTGTTATGAAGAATATCAGCAATTTGTGGTTGGTGAGTACTTTAAACGTTTGGGCTCCTTCCAGATAGCATCACCACTTCATGAGGCAGTGTATGATGGCTACCAATTCCTTGTTGTGTATGGGATATATTTGTTTGCCGTCCAATAACTTCATTGATTCATATGACATAGGAAGGAAGTCTTTTTCTGCCGTTTGGATACAGATTACTCCTCCTATGGCATAATCAGAAGCATCAGTCTATAGCTCATAGATTCCCTCACAATTCAGGTATTAGAGGATAGGGGCTATTACCATGTGTTCCTTTAGTTGGAGGAAGTGTTGGTCTTGTAGTGGTGTCCAGAAAAACTTGGTTGTTTTGCCTGTAATGGCTGACAAGGGGCTGTTAGGGCACCCCAGTCAAGGACAAATCTTCTTACGTAGGCTACCATCCCAAGGAAGGTACATAGTTTGCTCTTATTTCTTGGAGCTGGTATTTTGGTTATGGCACGTATCTTGTCTGGGTCTGTTTTGATTCCGTCCTTACTGATGATGTGACTGAGGAATGGAAGTTATGCTGAGAAGAATTCACACTTTGACAGTTTTTCAACCAATTGGTTCCCTTCAAGGGTGCAGAGGACCAGGTGGACATCTTCCCAGTGTTATTACAGGTTGGGACTGTAAATGATGATGTTGTCCAGGTAGATAATTGCTTGTTTTCCAATGTTTTACTTGAAAACTTTGTTCATGAAGGTCACAAAGGTACTGGGAGTGTTTGCCATGCCAAAGTAGGAGTGACACATTCAAAGGATCTGTATTTAGTTCTAAATGCAGTCTTTGGAATATCTTCAGTTTTCACGCAAATTTGGTGGTAACCTGCTTCCAAATAAATTTTTGTGAAGATTTGGGACCCCCCCCAGAGTGTTAAAAAGGCCGTCAATTAGGGGTAGGAGATGCCTGTTCTTAATTGTGACCTTGTTGAGCACTCTATAGTCAGTGACCAGGAAGATTACTTCATCTTTCTTTGCCACAAAGAAGACAGCAGCGCCAAAAGGTGACTTTGCTGGTTGTATGAGTCCCTTACAAGCGCTTTGTCAAGGTAAGCTTTTAGGGCATTGTCTTCTTGTGATGTGAGGCAGTAGATAGGTTGTGCTTTAGGTACACTTCCTTTTAGGTCAATCTTGTGTTGTATGCCATGGTCAGGAGGTAATCCTGACAGTGTTTCTTGGAAGACAGCGGGGAACTTGTTAGCTAGCTGGTCTCAGATGTGGTCCTCTTCACGTCAAGTCTCTGTATTTTTAAAGTGGATAACCTCATAAGTGCAGGAGCTCCAATTGATTTTGCTAGGGTTTGTTTCCTCTTCTGTTTCCATGATTTTCACAAATACATGGTCCCTCATAAGCGTATCAAGGTGAGTTGGGTAAACATGGTGATGCATTTCTCCTTGTTGAATGGTGAGGGTAGCACTATCCCAGTCAATGTGAGGTTTGGTCTTTCTCATCCAGTCCAGGCCAAGTACAACATCATACTTGGGGATTGGTATGATTGGGCCACTGAGTGTGGTTTGCACATCTCTAATTTGGGTGCGAAAAGGTTTTGACTCTTGAGTGACTGGTGTGCTTCTGTTATCTGCCATAATGACCCTCTTGATATTGCTTTGACCTGTAGGTAGTTTAATGAGGTCAGCAAATTTCTTGTCAACAAGAGATTGGTCTGCTCCAGTGTCAAACAATGCTATACCTTGATACATGTGAAAACAGAAAGAATAAGTGAGGAGTTTATTTTCAGTTTGGGCAGCAAACAATAGAGGATTGCTGGAGGGTACTTGGATCATGGTGATTGAGTCCACGTCTTGGTCCCTGTACAAGTCTTGTAGATTGGGGGAGGGAAGCTTGCCTAAGCACTACCCTGAGCTTTTCACTCCTTGTTGGTATCTTTGGTGCTTTCCTGGTTGGCTTGTGGAGTGCAATTCCTAGTTTGAGGATGGGTGTTGTTGGCTTGATTGTTCTGCTTATTGGGTTGATGATCCTTCTTGGCTGTAGGACTCTCCTTGCGCTTGTTGGTTGCATGTAGATTGTCAGATTTTTGAGCTGCATGTTTTCCTTCCAAGAACACATCTTCAAGGTTCTTGCAGAGGGTCATGTCAAAATGCGTCAAATGTGCATGGGAAGGCCATTGTAGAAGTACAAATATGGCCCAGGTTCATCAGAGTTGATGGTGTTGGGTGAGCAGTCATATAGGTCTTTGTATGCAGTGATTTACTCCTCAATGGTTCCTGTCATCTTGAAGGTTCAAAGCTCTGTCATAATCACTACATTAGAATCCTTCATGGAGAAATTTTCAAGGAATGCAGCTTTGAATACATCCCAGTCTCCCTTTTGGTTGGGGTGTTGGGCTATCCATCCACTTACAAAGCGTGATGCGGTCCCCGTAATGCAGAGGGCAATTTCACTGACCCAGAGTCTTTGGGGGTAGTCCACTTGCTCAAATTTGCTTTGTGTACTGTTGATCTAAAGAGAGGCGTTTTCCTGACGTAATCCTGCAAAAATGCCAATTTTGGATGTACACAGGAATTGGAATACAATATTGGGTATCTCAGGCTGTTGTGATCCTGTTGTGGTTGGTGCTGTGGGTAACAATATGTGGGCTTTGAGAGTGTTGTATTGTTTGACAGGTACAAGGACGTTGTTGTAGATTACAAGGCCTGCAGGAACGTCTTATCCTTCTTTGTAGTCTCTCCAGCTGTTAGGGAGTACCATTCCTTGGGTCTTTTTCTTAGGAGGAATCTTTTCTTTTGTGTGGGTAGGTATGGATAACCTACCTGTGCTACCACTGTTGAGTATATACTTCTGTGAAGTATATTAAACAAGATAAGGGGAAGATTTAAAAAGAGAATGATACTGTATTGGATATGAAATATAAGATAATATATAGTATCATGGCAAGCCACATACCGTCCATGTGCGTCATGGGGGTCATAGGGCTTATCTGAGTAATGTTCCTCTTGAGTCACAAGGCTTATTCAAGTTGTGCTTCATTTAGGATTTGGATTGGGTGATCCCTGTCATATATGATTGACTGATAATGGTGCCACCAGTTTACTGGCTGGTCAGTGAACCATTTGGTGATCTTCTTGGGGCGTTAATTCCCCAAGAGGGAGTAATCAAAGATGTTGCAACATGAATTTGATTTCTTGAGAGGGATTGATTATAGATGTTACAACAAGTGTCTTGCTTCCCTTTTGGGGATAATTATGTTAGTGTTTTTTGAATATATGTTTACAGTCATCAAGGAGTTATTTTGTTTTGATTAAATGTGAGCCAACTGAAATGTTGTTGTTTGTGTTGTTTTTTATCTTTTCACATGGAAAGTACTGTTTCTTGTTAAATCTTTATATTAATATGTGTTTATGACTTTCAAAAATATGGCTTATTTTAGGATGGGGCTGTTTGGTTCCTTTAAGATGTTGAATTTACCACCATTTCAATTTATTGTAAGAGGTTTCCAGAATATTCTGGGGGTTACTCTTGTAAACCAGTTTATTCCTGCTGCTATGTCATAGTTTAGTTTTCTGCTACTAGGAATTTAATGGTTGTTAAGACCCCTTGCAAGTCCATCTTGGAGGGTTTGTTTTTCCTTTAAGGATTAACATGGAGTTATCTACCATTCTTGTGTATTCAAAATTGCTTTTGACTACAGGAAGTCTATAGGCTTTTAAAAAGAAATTTGGCCATGGGGTGTGCAACAGGGTCAAACATGACTTTGTGGGATTTATAAAGAAAGTTACATGGGTAAACAAGAATTTTATATCTTGTTTTTACTTTTTGGAAATTAAAGAGCAGGAACAGTAAACCAGGGGATTAACAGGATGCAAAAGGCTGCATTCAGAGAAATGAAATTCAACTTTTTGTGTGATTAGAGGAGGACTTTATCACATATTTATGGATCTCATGTTCTTTTATCTCCTTTTTGTCTTCAGATAGTTCAATGTTGGAAATTGAGAGTTTTAGATTCACAATGTTCAGCAGTTTAAATGTTGCTCACTTCAGTGTTATTAGTTGAATGGAGTTGTTGTTGAAACAGTAGGCTCAACCTGCCAGTAAAGTTCCAATTAAGCAGGTTTGTAGCCCGCAAACTGACTGCCCAGTGACTCAAAGCCAAAATAGAAATTGACTCAAATTTCCAAATCCAAAAACATGAACAAAAGCTGATCCCTTACAGTGGATACCTTGTTTTGGCACTTAACTCATTAACAGGATCAGGCCACCCCCTTCACTATCCAACCAATTGATCAACATAATAATGTTCCTGTTATCCACAATTCACACTGACTATATAATACTTATCTCTCAATAAAGAACATTATATAGTTTCCAAATATTTTTCCCCTTGTAACTCTTCTAAAGCAGCACAGTTACAACATTGGTAGCAGAAGTAGATTTTTCATTCTACTTTATCCCTCAAAATTTTGCCGTTGCCTGTACTTGCCGTGGTCAACAAATCTTTGATAGAATCATGTCTGGCCTCCCACTGAACTGGGCGCCATACACAACTGGTACCAAAATACCTAATGGTTGTGTCCTGTACTAGAACATGGTAATCCTGCTATCTGCCTTCAATACCTTGTTGGCATAAGATTTCTTCCAAGCCCTTATCACTGTCCTTTGAGCCACAGATGAAAGCATCATGCCAGCTCACGTAGCCAAAAGACTTCAAAGTGCTGCCTTGGAACCTTTTGCTGGGGCCAACAGCAACAACGCTGCCGCATGGATCCAGTCTGCCCAGAGCAAGCTGGCCCAGATAGAATGCCTGCAGCAATTCTGGATTGTAGAAATCTCTATCCAACTCACACACAATGCTGGCACCTGATATGACAAGTGGTATGAGGATCACACTGAGAAGAACTGGGACACCTTCAATAAGGAATTCTTGGCAAGATTTGTGCTGAAGGACACCACACTCATGATAATACACCAAGTAAGGAATCTCACCCAAACAGGCATAGTTAAGGAGCTCACCTGAGCATATGAAGAACTTTGCCTACGTGCCCCTCAGATATGGCTTTGACACCCCAGCTACCTATCTCATGTACTACTTCACACTCAAGCCGCATGTGATGAGACACATCAAACTGGATCAGGTGAACAACTTGCAGAGCCTTTATTGTGAGGCATAAAAAGCAGAGCAAACATCTAATGCCCTTCAGAAAGCACAGACTGGTAAAAGAGAGCAACCCAAGGACTCTCACCCAGCTGGATTTTCCAACTTCCTTCCTCCTGGGAATAACAATAAAAACAATAAATCAAACCATAAACCTGCTAGCTTAAATGGCCATGGAAATGAGAACAATGGACAGTCTAATTATACCCACTTCTGTGTAACTGCCACACAAGACAATCAGGACAAGGGAAAAGCCTGGGAAGAACACTAATCAAGCCAAGCTCTCCCTGCACAACTCCTGATTTACCCAACAATGAATACTGACCCAAGGACGTAGATCAGTGTCCAATGATTCAGGTGCCCTTGGAAGACCCAGTACTCTATACCATTATCAGACATCCCAATAAACTGATGTCCTATCCTTTCTGCTTTCACAGTTATACTAGTTCAACGCTCCTGGACTTGGGCGCAGAGCAAACCCTTGTCAACAGCAACTTTTTGGACAACTTCAGGTTAACCACTAATCCTTTGTGGATTAATAATGTGGTTTTAGCTGATGAACATCACATTTCTGTGACACAGGAGACTGCCTCCTTCTCCATTACAATGGAGAACCTGCACTCCACCATTAAGGGACCTGTCATTGACTTCCCTAAATTTGGCATTGTGCTTGGACTGGTTTCAAAATAGCAATCACACATAGACTGGGTGATCTCTGTATTGGCTATCAAGAGCAAAGGAGTCAATCATCAGATCTACCCTGACTCAGTGGACCAGCTCCTACACAACCACGTCTTTGTGCACATTAAAGAAGCCCTTGATGAAAAGGAGAACTTCAAGGCAATTGACTGGGACTCCTGACAGTATGAGATCATATACTTCAAGGACCACCAGTATACTGCCACGCCTCAGGATTGCAAAATTTTAGCCCACCATCCAGAAATCTTCAAAGAGGCTCTACCAGGGTTGCCACCAGAGAAACACATACAGCACTCCATCCAACTTAATGGAGCCTTACCCAAGGTGCAACCTATTTACTGACTTACCCCAAATGAGGATGACACACTATGCGCTTACCTCAAAGAGGCGTTGGAAAAAGATCTTACCCGCCCCTCACAGTCTCCCTTTGGTGCTGCTGTATTTTTTGTACCAAAGAAGGATGGCACTCTTCAATTGGTTACAGATTATTGAGCCCTAAATGAAGTAACCATCAAGAATTGTTACCTGCTTCCACTTTTTTGAGCAACTTTTGTTATTGCTGATATGTTAAAAGCTACAGATAGATGTTAGACTTGCTAATGTACTCTACCTAATCCTATGCAAGAGCACTACAGACTACAATAGAATAGAACTTTGAAGATAATTACGTTTATTGAAGCTGGAGTACAATCTAGCCAGCGGCTGCAATCTATCCAGGTGTAACTAAGAACTTATTTTCATCCTTTCAGGTGTCTATATAAATATATACTGCAACAACCCTTATTCTTGTCCTTTCAGACAGTTTGCAGTGGCTACCTTTGCAATAGGTCCATCTTTGCTAGCTACGTTTATCCTGATTGGCTATCCTTGGCACGTGTGTTACTACTGGCCTTTGCAGGTGTACATGGCACTTCAGCTACAGCCTTTGCTCTTCTTGAGCTAGCATACTGTCATTTATTTATTGGCTGTATCTTACTGCCTATTATTGTGTAGGGAAACTATGCTGTATTTAGTTGATGCTTATAAATGGTCCTTAATCTGTCTTCCAACATTGGAAGGTGGAATTTTGGTATTCTATTTGTAGGGCTTAATCAGTGATCCTTTTCTGGCTGGCAAGTCTTCTGCTTATTAATGCAACAAGTTGAATTAGGGATTATACGCCATATAATAGCAGACTTGATCCAATAGTGACTTGTGGATTATCCGCCGTGTAATGCTGACCCAAACCAAGAGGAACCCAATTATACGCCATGTAATGCTGATCCAAACTTGGTATTTCTTAGCCATTTGTATATCTCTTGTTTGATATGATCAAATATACCCATCAGGCTGTGTGGGCTGAGTTGATACAACGTTCAATAGAGTGAAATGAGCAATATACAATTGATGATCTATAGATTACACTGCATGTAATAAATGATAACCACTATATTGGCTAACATTTATACGGAGTATAAATGCTTATATCAATCATAATAAAGCCAGTAATATACAACATAAAAACACTATGCATTGGGGTGTGATCAGTGATAATACAGTGTAAAATTGTTACATCTAATCTAATAAACTAACAGCTGTACGGCGTATAACTGCTATAACCACTATAATATATTGGCAATTATACAGCGTATAATTACTATAATTAATATAATATTAACATAGTGATAATACGGCGTGTAACTGATAAGATCTGTGTGCAATGATTAGCCTGATCATTTGTGGTAATCAGCTTAATCTCACACACTTATTGACAACCTTTTTGACACCTTGGGTGGGGCAACTGTCTTCTCCAAGATTAACCTGACAGCAGGCTACAATCAAAATTGTATCAAGGAGGAAGACATACCCAAGACAGTGTTTTGCACCAAGTACGGGTCATACTAGTGTGTTCTGCTCAACTTTGGGATAAAAAACACCATCAACCTTTGTTACCTTTATGAACAAGGTGTTTTTCCCCACATTGGCAAACACACACTGGTGTACTTGGACAACATCATTGTCTAAAACTCCTTGGTGGAACAACACCATAAGGATTTGGAGGCAGTCTTTACCACCCTGTTGCAATATAAACTGCTGGCCAAAACCTCTAAGTGTCAGTTCTTCCACAAACAGTTACCCTTCCTGGGACATGTGGTTTCAAAAGATGGCATCAAACCTGACAATCAGAAAATCTAGGCCATCTACAAGATGCCCCCACCAAAGGACAAGTCCAAACTCTGTACATTCCTAGGGATGGTTGCCTACGTACAGCAGTTTATCCCCAACTGTGGTGTCTTGACAGCATCTCTGTTGGCCATAACTGGCGCCAAGTCCAAGTTTTTATGGACCCCCCAATGTGACCTTTTATCTGGTGTCTAAAGGAAAAACTTACAACTGCTCCCATTCTACATTATCCTGAGTGAGACAGAGAGTATCAAATGGAGAAAGACACCTCTGACGCGTCCATTAGAGGAGTACCGTGAATCATGCAACATCAACAGTGACTTTCTATCCGTAGCATATGAGTTGCGCAAACTCACATATGGCAAATGTTGCCACCCAATCCACAACAAGTACCTACTGGCAATTATACACTGTCTTGTCAAGTGGTGTTGCTACCTGGAACTTCAGGAGGAGTTCACTGCCTGTGACCGTACAACAATCACTATAAAGTATTTAGCCAAATAATTGCTCCAAAATATAAAGTTATCTCTGTTTTTCTGATTATTGCATGTAGATAGGTTGGATTGGAAGTCTTAAGGTAAAGATTCCTGAAAAAAGGATATCTAGGTTCAATAAAAGAACAGAAATCAAGATTGGCCAAGTCAATATGGGAGACTGGGTGTCTCAAAAATGGTTTAATAAATCAGGAAGATTAATTAATAAATACATAGCAATATCATTAATGAGGATTTGATTATATTGGTTAAATGGCCTTGACTGTGTCAAGAGGTTTGGTTAAGGTTAACCATAGGAAACCCCCCCCCCCGGATTTTTGGTTGGAAGCACCATGTTTGCAAATTCATTAGGTTAAAGGCGCCACTGTGCTGCCTAAGTGATTTGTAAAACGCCGCAGCAGCGCCTGGTTTGAGTTTCAAAGCGTTTTAATGGGTCTTAAGGCAAAAAACCATTAAATGCAAAGATAACTAAATAAAGGCAAGGCTGACTAGAAATTCAGGGCTGATCAGCTGGTTCCCAGTTGGAACATCAATAGCTGAGTTTTGGGATGTTTAATCCACAGGGTTTTGGCGCTGGGAGCTGAGGAAGCTCCATGCTGAATTGGTACATTGGGATGAATGGAGTCAGGTGACTTCTTCCCATTGTAGGTTGATTATCATAGGTTGAGAAATATTGGTGATCTTTTAGGTAAAGATCTAGGTTTAGATGACTTGAACTTCATAGATCACGTGAGATGAATCATAGGTTGATTCAGGAACTGGAGGGGTTTTCAGCCAAATATGCACCAAATGGTATTTAAGCAAAAACAGCTAAACTTTAATAAATATATTATCAATTTTGACGCTTTCCTCTCAACTGCCTTTTCAATTATTATTTCTTCTTTGTTAACTTTTGAAAGGGCCAAATTTGGAGTACTTTGCGTGGAAACTGCTGCTGCCAGGAAAGAGGTTCCTACAAATTTGTTGGAGGAAGCTTGGCAATCTTGGAGGTCACCAAGACTGTGCCTGAGGAGTCATTGGTGGAAGTAAAGGCTGTGTTTGAAGACTTATATCCCAATTACTTTGCAAAAGGAAGTACTCCTGCCCAAGGAAACCAAATCTATGTGTGGGATTCCTGGAACCTGTTAGTAGGATGGGAAAAAATCTTACAACAAGTGAAAGTAAAGGTGAATTGTGAAATTGAGGCTTTAAGGGCAAGGGAGGAAAAGAGCGTTGAGATCATGGCCTGTTGGCAGGATGATAACAAAGTGTTGTCCCAGAAAATTGCCTCTCTGGAGACAGCTCTTCAAAGCTTTGTCAAAGGAAGATAATGACAATAAGAGTCAAGGGCAGGATAATGGCGGGATGGACTGGTTGGACCTGGATCTGTCACAGAGCCCAACACAGAGGCAAAAAAACTCATGGTGAAAGGAGTCCAGTCTATGCTTTCCAAAATGTCACCATTTTCTGGAAATCCAAAGGAAGGAAATGCTCTCATAGAGGGTTTCCTTATCTGAGTCTCTGGTCTGGAGGATGATGAAAAACATCATTGATTGGAAGTTCTTGCGTTTCCTGCCTGCTTCAAGTGATTTGAAAGATGTAAAGGCAACAATTGGACCACATTGTTGGAGGAATTTTGAGCCAGTTACACAGTAACCCTCAGACCTGGTGATGCTCTGCAGAAAGCCAAATACGTCACTTAAACTGGCCATGAAACGGTGTCAATGTATCTTTCACAAATGGAAGAGTTCCTAGCTTTTGTGGATGTGGAACACAATCAGGATCTGGTAGAGGTTGCTTTCTTCACTGGATTGTGGCCTGGGTTGAGAACTCAGGCTTCTATGCTGCGTTGTGATAAGTTATCATGGTCAAAACTTGTTTAAAAGGTCATTAAAATGGAATAGGATCTTGGTGGTCCTCCCCACAGTGCTCTGCGCTCAAGAGTAGGAGCTCATGTGGCTGCAGGGGAAGGGTCTTCTGAGAGAACCAGACGTCCTAGAAGTCCCTCAGATAAGGATCACATGTCTAGATTTAAACAGGCGTGTAAGTTTCCCATGGCAAAGGGATGCTGGATCTGGGGGAAAGATGGCCATTTCACTGGGAAATATACCAATTGTGCAGAATTTGACAAGGAACACCCTGACCTTATGTTTAAGGACTTGGGAAAAGAAAGGCGGGCTTAGGTGTCTCCCAACCTGAGCTCAGTAATTTGGAGAATAATGGGAGAATGAGAATTCAATCTGGAAAGGCCTTGAAGGAGTACGGAAAAAGCGCTAGCAAACCAGTGAAGCCACCTGTACAGGAAATTGATGTCTCTTGTCCAACTCCGCCTGAGGGAAGTCCAGACGCCTCTCCAGATGAGTGGATATTGGATGTTTGCTTGGGTATGAAGGAAGACAGGGAGATTACCTGGTAGCCTATGCGGGTCCAGTTGAGTGTGGATTGGCTCAAAGAAGTGGAATGGTGTAAGAAGGTGGCCCAGAGCATGCCAGCATTATTGATTGCAAAATCTTTTGTGTGGTCATTGCAAGGGGTTATTCTTCTGGATATTTTGCTTGATGGTATCCCAGTAAAGGCAGTATACAATCCAGGTTGTGCTGGGGTAGCAGTATCAAAGAAATTTATCCGTAAACATGGTATGGACCCATCAAGATTGGTCACTTTGACTTTATCTTCTACAGATGGGATTACCACTATTGAACAAGATGTGTTTGATGAGGTGGTAATATAATGGAAAAATACCATGGTCAAGGCTTCTGCTGTATTTTTACCAGGAGCAGGATTTGATGTTTTGCTTGATATGACTTGGATTATTGAGGCCAAGGTGAGCCTGGACGCCATCAAGAATTTCTTGGTTTATGAAGGAGTTGAGTATGCTTATCAACAGCTGAAAATTTTGCCAGCTACAGAAGATGTTCAGTAAGTAGTCATCTACGCTGAGGAACATTGCTCCATTCCATCAAAGGGAATTACCTGGTTAAAACAGGTAGCTTTCAATTGTGGAACAAAGGGAGGACAAGTTATCCTGGAATTGCCCCGTCATATATCCTCAAATGTGGCAAGGTTTGAGAATGGATTAAATGGCAGCTCCTCAAGTCCTGGAAGTTGTTTAACACTTGTGCAGTTTCTGTGGACATTCAGCAAGGTCAGCAGTTGGAGTTTGGAAGCCTGTAGTTGGAGAAGTCACAATGAATAAACCTACTGTCTCTTATGTTTGTGTACCCTTCAACAATTTAAGCCGTATACTATGTCCAAGTGAAGCACCAGGTACCCCATTGTAAACTCTGGTGTGGAAATGGAGTAGTTGTTTCTTGTTGGACAAATATGATGTGGGGAGAACTGGTCCACCCTATGTCATAAAAACATTGACTGGGAAGCAGTACAAAGGATATGTACCCCGTTGTAGTCCTGCTGCAGTTGCTGCAATTAGAGAAGACATGGAGAAAATGCAAAGATCCAACCTGATTGAGGAAATTATCAGTACTTACTTGGCTCCAATGGTTTGTGTCCCAAAGCCAGATGGAAATATACACATTTGTATTAATTTCCAAATGATGAATAAGAATATTGTAAATGATGCCAACCCAATGCACCATATTGAAGACCAGCTGGATGCTATGGCTGGATCTTCCTGGTTACCACATTGGATCTGACTAAGGGTTATCACCAATTGTTAATTGATGAGAAGTCTAAGGAGGTTACAGCGTTTCTACACCTGACGGTCTGTATCAATGGAAAGTTTTGTCATTGGGAATGAAGACAGCAGGTGCTGTGTTTCAGTGAGTAATGTACCAGATTATGACAGGACTTCATCCTAGATGTGTTTTGGTATATATAGACAGAATTACTGTATATAGCCCTTCCTGGGAACAACATCTAGAGGATCTTGATCAAGTATTTTGCCAGATTGAGAAAGCAAAGTTGAAGATTAGTATATCTAAGACTAAGCTTGCCTGTAAGAGGTCAAGGTGTTAGGGCATGTTGTGAATTCTCAAGGGATTAAATCAAGTCCTGAGAGAGTTACTCTGTTGTTAAGTATGAGGTTGCTGCAGTCAGTCTGAGAGGTTTGGGGTTTTATGGGGTCAGTGAATTTCTACCAGAGATTCATATCTAATTGCTCTGCACTTGAAGAGCCATTATTTGTGTTAACAAGGAAGAACGCCCAATTTGTTTGGGGACAAGAACAAGAGTCAAGATTCTTGGAGCTAAAGAAGAAACTCTCCAAGGCCCCCATATTAAAATTCCCTGATTGGTCAAAGTTGTTCTACATTGAGACAGATGCAAGTTCAACTGGCCTTGGGGCTGTTCTTACTCAAGAAGGAGAGTCAAAGCTATCCCAACATCTTGTTGTGTATGATTCTAAGACTTTGGGAACCACTCAAAGGAAATACTTGGCTACTGAGCGTGAAGGATTAGCAATAGTATGGGTGGTGGAACATTTTAGGATGTATATACTAAGAATACCGTTTATTATTGTCACTGACCACACAGCTTTGAGAGCAATTTGGACCAAGGAAGACTTACAAGACCAAATGCAATTGTATGCAGAGAAGCTCTCTGGGTATGATTATGATATCATCTACCGTCCTGGGTTGGAAAATCAGATTCCTGATTTATTGTCCCAAGTGCTGTTGACCTGTGGAGAGGTTGAGACGCAAGAAGCCCAGGAAGCTCTATCAAGGAATAGGATTTACGTAGAGAAATCCAAGCATCTAAAAGTAGTCAGAGATCTCCATGTGAAATGGGGAGGTCACCTCAGATATGAGAAGCTATGAAAAGCAGTGAAAGCTTGGTACTGGTGGTCAGAGATGAGAGCTATGGTCCTTCAGATTTTGCAATAATGTGATATTTGCTCTAAGTTCTCAACAGCAAAATCCAAGGTGCAGCTCAAGCCAGTGATGTCACATTATCCTTTGAGTTGGCCTCAATGAATACCAGTCATATTAAGTTAGCAAGTGGTTGGAAAGAATACTTTGTGGTGGTCATTTATTCTTTTACAAAATGGGTAGAAGTTTGAGCACTAACTAAGGAAAAAAGTGTTGCAATTGCTAAGTTTCTCCAAGAAGAAATAATAGCACAGCATGGATGTCCTGAGAAAGTTCTCACCAATAACAGACCACCTTATGTAGGACCAGCGTTAACCAAGGAATGCTTGAAATGGGGAATCTCTAAGTTAACCTCAGCTCCATATCATCCCAAGACAAATGGTTTAGCTGAGAGAACCATTGGAACCCTGAAGCACATTATAGAGAAGTTGGCTGACAGAGCCACAACCCATTGGAAAAATCACCTGGCAATGAGTGACATGGCATACCGTACAATGCCCCATGATGCTACTGGGTTTTCTCCGTTTTGGATGTTGTATGGCCAGGAGACTACCACAAGCACTGAGGTGGGCCAATGGGAGTTTGTGGAAAAGAAATCCTATGAAGACGCCATAGAGGAACATGAAGCCAAGATACAGAAGTTATTTGCCAAGGCAAGGGGTAAAGGAGAGCAGGTTTGAGAGAGACAAGCCACCAAGTGGAACTCAAAGCCTGGAGTACTTCCCTGTGATCATTTCCATGTTGGAAAACTGGTATGGATTGATCAAAGGCATCAAGAAAAGCACCCAAGAAGAGGTCTTCAGCAATGGGTAGGGCCAATGAAGATTATCTCAATTAGTCCAGGGCCAAACTACCTAATTCAAGGGGTTGGAGCTGCCCTAGGAGAAGAATAGTCCTGTGTTCATCCTCTATTACTTAAGCTGTTCAATGGGGAATTGGAGCTAATAAAGGTACAGGAAGATGAGACTGATTCCCCTGAAGAGAAAGAAGGGGCCTTGTGACTGTACGACAGTCACTATTGAGTATTTAGCCAAATAATTGCTCCAAAATATAAAGTTATCTCTGTTTTTCTGATTTTGCATGTAGATAGGTTGGATTGGAAGTCTTAAGGTAAAGATTCCTGAAAACAGGATATCTAGGTTCAATAAAAGAACAGAAGGCAAGATTGGCCGAGTCAATATGGGAGACTGGGTGTCTCAAAAACGGTTTAATAAATCAGGAAGATTAATAAATACATAGCAATATCATTAATGAGGATTAAATTATATTGGTTAAATTGTCTTTACGGTGTCAAGAAGTTTGGCTAAGGTCAACCATAAGTAAACCCCCAAATTTTGGGTTAAAAGCACCGCTGCACTGCTAATGGATTTGAGAAGTGTTAAGGCGCCGCTATCAATTTTTTCAGGTGCTGGGGCGCTGTGGCGCCTCCTGGGAAAGTTTCTGGGCGCTGCAGTGGCACCTGGTTCAAGTTTCAAAGCGTTTTAATGAGTTTTAAGCAAAAAACCATTAAATGCAAAGATAACTAAATAAAGACAAGGATGCCTAGGAGTTCAGGGTTGATCAGCTGTTCCCAGTTGGAACATCAATAGCTGAGTTTTGGGATGTTTAATCCACAGGGTTTTGGCGCTGGGAGCTGAGGAAGCTCCATGCTGAATTGGTACATTGGGATGAATGGAGTCAGGTGCCTTCATCCCATTGTAGGTTGATTCCCATAGGTTGAAAAATATTGGTGATCTTTTAGGTAAAGATCTAGGTTTATATGACTCAAACGTCATAGATCACGTGAGATGAATCATAGTTTGATTCAGGAACCGGAGGGGGTTTCAGCAAAATATGCGCCAAATGGTATATAAGCAAAAACAGCTAAACTTTAATAAATATATATTGTCAATTTTGACGCTTTCCTCTCAACTGCCTTTTCAATTATTATGTCTTCTTTTTTAAATTCTGAAAGGGCCAAATTTGGAGTACTTTGCGTGGAAACTGCTGCTGCCAGGAAAGAGGTTCCTACAAATTTGTTGGAGGAAGCTTGGCAATCTTGGAGGTCACTAAGACTGTGCCTGAGGAGTCCTTGGTGGAAGTAAAGGCTGCCTTTGAAGAGTTATATTCAAATTACTTTGCAAAAGAAGGTACTCCTGTCCAAGGAAACCAAATCTATGTGTGGGATTCCTGGAACCTGTTAGTAGGATGGGAAAAAATCTTACAATAAGTGAAAGCAAAGGCAAATTGTGAAATTGGGGCTTAAGGCAAGGGAGGAAAAGAGTGTTGAGATCATGGCCCGTTGGCAGGATGATAACAAAGTGTTGTCCCAGAAAATTGCCTCTCTGGAGATAAAGCTCTTCAAAGCTTTGTCAAAGGAAGGTAATGGAAATAAGAGTCAAGGGCAGGATAATGGCAGGATGGACCGGTTGGACCTGGATCCGTCACACTGCCCTAAAGGAAGATAAGTCCCTCATATACTTTAAAACACAAGCCAATCTATCCATACACCAGGCACTCTGGATGTATCTTCTTAAAAGGTTTAACATGACAAGTATGGTGTGGTAGGAAGGATACAAAAAGAAAAAAGCTGAGCTACACCTGCTTTGCCCTTTTACGGCATCCCCCCTGGGTACGTGTCCAGGTATCCTAATTGAGTCACATTTTTGTTTATTTTTTTAAGTGGCCTTTTAAGATATTTTCTTAAACTATAGTTGGTAAAAGGAAAGATGTGTCTGGCATCCTGCTGGTATGTATTTATAGCCTATAGCTGGTAAAAGGAAAGATGTGCAGGCAGGCTGCCAAAAGAGCAAAGCTGTGCTACTCTCAGCTTCACTCTTTTATGGAAGCCTTCTGGAACGTGTTTCCAGTTATAGCTGGTAAAAGGAAAGATGTGTAGGCTGGCTGCCAAAAGAGCAAAGCTGTGCTACACTCAGCTTCACTCTTTTACGGCAGCCTGCTGATATGTGTTTGTAGTTATAGCTGGTAAAAATCATTTAACAATGGCAGCCTGCTGGTATGTATTTCTAGTATATAGCTGGTATAAGGAAAGATGTGCAGGCTGGCTGCCAAAAGAGAAAGGCTGTGCTATGCTCAGCTTCACTTTTTTACAGAAGCCCGCTGGTTGTGTTTTTAGTCTGTAGCTGTTAAAAAGTGTTTAATTATGGCTGCCTTCTGGTATGCCTTTCTAGTCTATAGCTGGTAAAAGAAAAGATGTGTCAGGCTGGCTGCCAAAAAAGCAAAGCTGTGCTACACTCAGCTTCACTCTTTTGTGGCAGCCTGCTGGTACGCGTTTCTAGTCTGTAGCTGTTGAAAAGTGTTTAATTATGGCTGCCTTCTGGTATGCCTTTCTAGTCTATAGCTGGAAAAAGAAAAGATGTGTCAGGCTGGCTTCCCAAAAGAGCAAAGCTGTGCTACACTCAGCTTAACTCTTTTACGGCAGCCTGCTGGTATGTGTTTCCAGTTATAGCTAGTAAAAACTATGATCAAAGAGGGATTTGAAGTTATATTTTTTAGAGTTCAAATTTTTTGGCTTTTTAATGATCTTTATCATAAATCTTTTTTGTGAAACCCCAGGGGTGATGGAAGCCTGCTAGTATGTGTTCCTGGTCTCATACCTAATAAAAAGGGTGCAATACACCATCTAGAAAATGCCATCCAGAAAAAAATTGCAATAGGGTCAGAATTTACATCAGAAAAATTAAAAAAAATTAAAAAAATTATTAAATAGTTATTTTTTACATATTGGTTTCTAATATGCCATCTAGAAAAACGGCATCTAGAAAACACTATTGCAAATTGAAATAAAAAGAGTGTTATCCAAATAAGATTTTTTGAATAAAACACTTAATAAATACCCTAAAATACGCCATCTAGAAATACAGCATCTGAAATCAAATAACAAATTATACTTTTGTGTGATAAATCCAAGCCTTTTCTTTATTAACTGGGAATAAAGTATGATATTAATTTATGAACACATATAATGTATTAACTCAAATTAACTCACCTTTGATAGTACTATCTCCCTGTAATACAGCCATTAAAAACCACTTTTGATATACTGATTTTATTCCTTATCATAAAAGGATCTGTAATATTTGGTTTTCAGCTTTAAAATGCTTTATCAATGATTTTATATATGCAAGGGTAGTGTCTCCATTAACTGGAACTGTAATAATCAGGTTAAGGACAGTGTAACTAAGACCAGCTCATCACTTGAAGGTTGGTACAATCAATTTTCTTGCCTGGTTAAGATAAAGAAGCCCAGATTCATTGTGATTATCAAAAAGCTGAAGATCTGGTATATCCATGGGGACCAGCTTTACCCTCAGGCCATCAAAAGAAAAGCTGTTTTATCCAATCATGCAGATCAGCAGGTCAAGTTTGCAAGTGTTACCAAGAATATTTTGACTTATTACACCAGATAGGGCTGCCTTACCCATCTTAAAGGCATTGCAAATACTTTTAGGACTGAAGCCTGATCAAGTTACTCTTCCATTAAATACTTTACTTCCAAACATTTAATTTTTACTTGATTTTTAATAAATTGATATAAAAATAGGAGCAAATTTCAATATGGAAATATCACAATTTTGGGGTGTGTTGATTTTGGAGATTTTCACACTAAAGTTGGTACTAGATGATCTCACATTATTATTGCAGATTTGAAATCTTTGGATTATTTTGAGTCTAGCCATATGTTTTTCTTACTATTCTGAATTTTTTGGGGTTTTTTATTAATTTTTAAGTTATTTGACACAGTTCTTCCAGAAATTTGACATAGGGTTTCTAGATGGCGTTTTCTAAATGGCGTCTTTCTAGATAGCATCTTTCTAGATGGTGTTTTCTAGATAACGTTTTATAGATCAAGTCTTTCTAGATAGTGTATCCCACTGTAAAAAGCTGTTAAAAGAAGCAGCCTCCTTATGTTTTCTTGGTAATTTTTTTATATTTGTCAATGAAAAAACACCAGAAATCAATGAGTGTATAAAATTGAGCAGTGAGCAGGCTACCAAAAGAAAAAAGCTATGCTAACTCAGCTCTATTATTCACAGCTTCACACTGTTATTCTTTTCTTTTTCTCTAGAAGAAATACCTTTTTGGTAGTTCAGTATTTCTTTTTAAATTTATTTACTATTCTGGTTGTTAAAAGATAATTTAATGATATCTAAAGCAATTTTTTAATATAAAAATGATAGCTTTATTATGATTGCTACTTTTAATTAGAGAAGTATGGGTGTATGCTTTGTAAATCTCTATTATACTATTATCAAGGCTTTATTAGAGGTCTATAACTTTTATTATGCTTATTTTTTGACATTTAAGAGAATGGAGATTAACTACAGTAATGTTAGAGCTCGTGAGATAAACAAACAAACCCAAATATAGAACACCAAGTTAACACACACAAAAATCAACAGTTTATACATGTTAACAATAAAATTAGCCCACTTAAGATTTGTTTTGTGCATAACTTCTGTGTGTTCAGCACTTAGTTTTGGTTATCTATCTCAAGAGCTCTGAAAAGTACTGAATTTTTATCCACATAATGAAACTGCAGCCCTTTTAGGTTCTTTATTTTCAGTATATATTTTGAACTCCAATGGAAATTAAAATTCCCCAAATTAATAAAGATTAAGTACATGCTATAAAAATCTCTTTAATTCCTGAACTTTATTTTGTAGTTTATAGGCTTAATATATTCTTTTTGCAGCACACTTTTTTACTAAGATTTAGTCTTTATTTGTTGGGGACTGCATATTTTATTGATAACATATTGATCTTAATTTAATTTTTAAATATAAGTTAAATTCTATGTGGTACACTGATTTTTGATATTATTATTTTCTATTTTTGATAAGATAGTGTCTGATTTTGTAGATCTTTTTAGTTATCTAATAGGATGTTATTTCAGCTTCATACCTTTGATTTGATTGCATTTTATTTTATTTATGTGGGTTTGGTACCCTCTGGTAAGTTATATTGCTTTTGATTTTATTAAAATCATAAAATGAAACTACTATAATATGGTCTAAAAATTGATTATTTACAAATTCCTAATAGATTTTTGTTATCTCAGAAATTAATTATTAATAGTGGTCTTTTAAAAGAGGAACCCTCTAAGTTTATGAGCAGAAGAAAGTTAAACAGTCTATAGTAGCTATTATATATGACAAATTAATTAGTTTATGTGGTGCTGGAGTTTTGCAGATGAGGGTAAGTAAAATTATTATAAATGCTCTATTTGGGTGAAAAGGATTTTAAGGAGAGACATGACTTTTTTTCACAGTTAGCCAAAACTTGACTATAATCATTAAAATATGAAGATTAATTAAAAGTTTATAAGCAAATTATAATTGCTTGGTTGAGAACTTAAAACTAAGTTACTTTAAAATATACTTTTTAATATTTATTAATCATATAAAATAAGACATAATTTGATATTCAAAGATATAGATAATAAAAGTTTAAAGGAAGTTAAAGAGATTACCTTAACAGTAAAATTTTGAATTTGGGTAAAAAAGAGCTAGTTGGATCAAAAAAACTAAATTGGAGAAACAGGTTTTTTGTTAAAATATCTGTTTACTCTAAAAAAACTTACCCAACCCTGGATCTGCTGTAGGCAGAAATCTGAGGCTTGAAATTAAGGTTAGTAAAAATTAGTGAAAAATGACTTACCAACCCCAAGATCTGCTGCAGGGGGAAAGTTTGTGGGTTTTTTAAAAAAAAAGGTTAGTAAGTTATCAAAAAGCTTACCTGGCCCAAGATTGGCTTTATGATAAAAATCTGGGAGTCCCTAATCAAGTTTAGTAAATTTAGAAAAAAATGGCTTACCTAAATCAATATCTGCTTGTGGGCAAAAGTCTGGTTTTTTAATCTAGGCTGGTAATTTAGTGAAAAAACTTACCACGCTAAGATCTCCTTTGACTAAGTCTATCTAAGAGGATTGAAGGTCAGTATTTAATTAGGAAATGGTTGACTGATGATATGTAGCTTTAATTTAAAAAGATTTGAGAAACAAAACTTTACTTACCAAACCTTAATCTACTTCAGGGCAAAAATCTGAATCTAAAATCTACGTTAGTAAAATTGATTTGCTAAAAATGAATTAACCACCCCAAGATCTGCTATGGACCAAGCTCATCTAAAAGGAATTTGAAGAAAGTTAGTAAATTTAATGTAATGCCTACTTGAAATGCAGAATCAAATTGAATTTTGAATTGAATTAGTTTTTTTTAGAATAATTACCTTTAAAAAGCAAAGTTAGCTTCAAAACTTTTAAAACTAAGCTTTACTTTTTTATATTTGATCCACTATGCTTATAACAGTTAGTATTATATGTACATTTTGAAGCTTAACTTTGATTTGAAATGAATCTATAGAAGTTAAAGTGTAAAACTTAATATTATGTTTAGCAAAGGCTTATTTTGGCTTAGTAAATCTAATCTTCTCTGTTTGGCAGAGAAATAGATGGGATTGACCAATAATAGTTGATGAAAGCATTCTAAGTTCCAATCATTATTAGTGAAGTTTTATATCACTTTTGACTCTCTTACCTTTTAGGCAAACAGGACTACATTAAGTCCATTTATACAGTAGTTTTAAAAGCTATGGCAACAACCAAAAATACCTCAGATTTAAACAAAATGATTTCAGATTTAAACAAAATCCAACTCTCAGGTTAATATATACACTCTGTTAACAGGGTTTATTGGCGTTAATGGGCAAATTGAGTCAAAACAGCAACAAAGAGCTGACACAAAGAAAAACCATTCAAAATACAATCCAAAATACATTGATTCACAAACAAAATGGTGTGAGTTGACTTTTGGTGTACATATGTTTACTATGTGAATTGGTGACAAAATACACCCAAGCAAGGTGTGTCAAAATGCAAACCAAAAACAAAACACAATAGCAACTCACTAGATAAACAAAATTACTCACACAATGTGTGCAATGGATTTTAATCATGAATGATACCAAGGTATCTAAAATATGACACAAGATCTGAAACATAAATTTGAAAAAAATTGTGTTGGGTGTTTGAATTTGGCAGTAAAATCTAGAAAAATGGGTGGATTTTTTTGAGTATTCTAAAATGGGCATTGTCAAGCCTCCAGAATAATGTAATAAACTTGACCATTATTCCCCTTTGTTGATTGGTTAGACGGACAAATACCATTTAGCTGGCTTGATTGTATAATCATCAACTTATCCTATCCCTTGGATTTGGCCAATTGATACACTGATGATTAACCCAAAGATTGATTCTGATCCAAAAATGGTCTGCCAATTGGACTCAACCTGAACAAACAAACTTGATCCCTAGGCCACAATCACAGAACAATTAATAGCCAATAAGAAAAAATACTCAAGAATATTAATGCAAGTTGGTTTACGCCAAACATTTGCACCTCCAGATACCTCAAATTCTATGAATGGTATAGAAGATTGTTCAGAAGAATAATGCATGATGCAAAAACCCAATAGACAGGGTAACTAAACTTGCACATGCATAAACTGGAAACAAGATGCCACCAACACGCTGGTGAAGTGAGCTGAGGCCCGGTAATCTATTGAAGTCCCATGCCAGACCGGCATGGTTGCCTAGCTCTGGGGGCTGAAACTAGCAGTCTGGGGAACAGATAGACTGACTAGTAAGAGTTAGATGTGTCAGATAACTATCTGGCAAGAGGACCTATTCACCCTATATAAAGTGCTCTCCTAACTAGAGATTGAGCAGAAAAAATATCACCCTTGGATTAGAGATTGAAGATATCTAATTATAGTATCATAATAGCCGCCGCCTAGTAGTCAGTTGTATCCAGATAGAGTTTGCCGCCATCTATCTGTAGAACTGTATTTCTTCTCTTATGGCCTTAGGACTCCGCCAAACTGTAGCCATATCCCAAGACACAATTGGTAGCTACAGACTGTTGCCATACAGTCCCCTATCAACACAGATAATACAATGTCCCTTAATAAAAGTAATACCTCAAGACCTTAAAGTCTTGACAGGCATTGTGAAACCAGAAACAACTAATTAATAAATAAAAAATCTATAATTGGGATATTGGGTGGGAAAAACTTTAATTAAATATCCATATTCAGATAAAAGCAAAAGTTAAAATTAGGGAGTAACTAATTTGAAATTTATTTAATATTTTATTAAATTTTAAAATGGAAGGAACACAACAACAGAGTACCAATACACCTGTTGTGCGCCGCAGCTGCGGTTGCCCCTGCGGGTCAAAGAATAGAGTTAGTGCAACCCAAGTGCCTACTCAAGGAGAAGACGGGAGAGGAGAGTTCCATAGTGACGCTGCACTGACACAGCCAGTCCAAGGAGCACAAGCTTCTAGGGTGCAGAGCATAAACCCTCAGGTCCCAAAGCTGACCCAGAAGCCAACCAAGGTCACCACTACAACAAAAGTTAGAAACAAGGAGGTAGAACTTACTTTGTATGTGTTTGACATTGTGTACCAACAAGAGTTGGTCCCGTCAGCCATGCTGGAGAAGGTGAAGCCTGTACTTGATACTAGCTACAAGCCTACGTCAGTGATGGCAATCAAGAGGATGACAAGGAGCCCAAGTTCTATCAAACCAAGGAGGGGCAGCTGGTGTTAAAAAAGGTTGAAGCCTTCTATACCAAGGTACCTATGCCCTGTGTTGTTTCCAATGCCAACAAGTCAAACCTCACTGCTAAAAAGCCCACCCAGAAGCGCATCCCTGACATCAAACGCATCATCCTGCTTAAGCTAATGCAGGAATTGGGTGATTACAAGGCGGCCACGGCCCTTGTTGGAGTGGATCCCAAGTACGCCAGCAAGACCTTCCAAAAATTCATCAATACTGGTTGTGTCCTTGCCGCCAAGAAATCCTTGCATGTTTCTACCATGCCACCAAGGAGCACAAATGGGCAATCTGCCAGGGGATCACCCAGGACTGCCATCTTGAACTGGCAAATATACAGGCCATGGTTAAATCTACTTTTGGGATTGAGGCCTCAATTTCCTTTTACTACCATCTGGTGAAGGGAATGTGATTTTCTTGGAAAAAGCTTGGGGGTATTCTCCTACAACAGAAACAGCCCAGCTAACATTGACATCCAGAAAAACTACACAGAGGCGTACACTGCCCTCAAAGCCAAGGGGACATCCAAATTTTATTATATTGACAAATTGGCATTTTCCTTGTCAATGAGCAATGTGTATGGGTATGTCCCCAAAGGCTCTAATGACGGGATGGCTTAACGTGCTGCAGTCCGTGCCACAGCCTACTCAATGGTGGCTCTCCTTGGTCCAAAGGGGGTTGAGCTCTATCAAATGATACTGGGCTCCTACAACAGCCGTACCTTTCTATCATTCCTCTAATTGGTCCAGGAGCACCTGAGGCGCACAAGCCCAGGTTTCACCAATGTCATTGTGTTGGACAATGTTGGTCTCCACAAAGTGGCTGATATTCTTGAGGAATTCTCAATGATTGACACCAGCATTGCTGTGGGCCCCCAGCAATTGACTGTAGCAAATTTACTCCTTCTCTTCCCCCCAGCCTATTTGCCCTTCCTAAATCTCATCAAGGAAGTCTTTGGGTAGCTCAAGCAAGTTGTCAAGCAAGGAACCCCAACTGGGACCAAGGGCCTCTTTGATTTGCTGCAGGCTGGGATCCACACCCTCTCAGCTGATACTGTGGCCAAATTCTATGGCCACGCTGATTTGTTCATCCCCGCATGCCTAGCCAAACAGCCAATCAATTAAAGACTTAGTGTGTTCAATTTTTTATATTCTCTTATTTACTATTCAAGATTTATTAATTATCATTTTATATTTAGATGTTTCTACGCCTGCAATCACATCCAGAAGATCCATCAATAGATGTAAGTAATTTATTTATTTTATTATATATTATTATGCCATCTGAGGTAATCCCAAACGCTCAATACTGGATTACACAAAAATATTTAAATCACTTTGGTCAAATAAATATAAAATAGTTTTAAAAAAATTAAACGTAAAATGTAAAATGTACAATTTAGAATTTCTTTTATTAACATATAATTTTATGCTTTTATGAAAACTGTTTCTGAAATATATTTTGCAAAACTGGTTTGCTAAAAAAAAATTATAAAAATTTATTATAATAAAAATACCATAAATTGTAATAAAATTTATTGGGATCATATTTTTATTGTGTGCACCTGTAGTGGGTTCTTTGGTATGTACCCACCCCGCAATGGAGGTGGCGCACAACCTCCACCGCTACACCGTATACAGTGGATATGCCCTTATTAAAAAAACTCCCTCCTGCTGGTGAAGGGGAGTAGGGTAAGGTGCAAGATGAGAAACAGCTTTTTGGGCAGGGCTGCAAACCCGTAAATCCCTGCCAGGACCAGGGCATCTTGGATTACATGGTCCACTGAGTTGTATCTAGGGGGGACCTTCTTCCCGTTGAGTGCGAGCCGGGCCTTGTTGATTCCCAGAAGGACCCCATCCAGGTCCTCTACAGACGCGCCCATCCCAAAGTAGAATAGGAACCCCAGGTAAACAACCAGATGAAGCCTTTGTCCAGCAAAGGCTTCTGTAAACTCACACAGTTTATTATAGACCGCGCTGATCTTCTTGTTGTGCCTGGTCTTTGCAAAGGTCAGCTCCATGGCTGCAGGGAGTCCCGTCTTGTTGGCACTCCAGGCCAACCCAAAGTTGACAAGGAGGATTTTTATCTTATTGACAGCTGTTGTGTCTGCAACAGCCAATTTGCCCACAGTGCGCCCAAAGTTCTCCAATAGGTAAGACAGGGTGTGCTCCAAAAGGAAGCAGAAGCAAGCAGCCGCATGAGCCTGGCCCATCTCTGGTACATTCTTGAATGGGAGCATTGCCAGGACGTCCCAAACAAGCTCAATGGAGTTTAAACAGTAAACTCCACTGAGGGATACCAGGTCCAGGCAGACCAGTTGGGCATCCTTGTAGGCAGTTACTGCCCACTCAGATGCCCCCTTGGCATGCGTAAGCTCTGCCAATACCTCCTGTGACATGGGAAAGGACCCGTGGATACGGTCCTCCAGCTCCTGCACAACAGGGGGGAACAGATACAATTGCTTTGCCACATGAGTGGCATAATTTGCATAAAAGGTGGCCAGGAAAAAGGGGACCAGGACCTGACGGAGTTTGCCGTCTACGTTTTCTAAGAAAAAAGGAAAGTTTTTTGATAATTTATTAATTTTGTTTTTTAGGCTACCTTCTTGTGTTTCTTCCTTGCCTGCAGCCTTGGCCAGCTTGGCCATTCTTGGCACAATCAATTGCCATGGCAATTTGATATCCTATGCCCTGGCACGCTTGGCGGGTTTGATATGTTCATACATCTCTGGGTCATCAACCCAGACAGACAGCACAAAAAGATTGTATGCCTTAAATTGCAGGCCCTCCACCACTGTCTTCTGCATGTTGAGAAGACGCTTGATGGTCTTCTCTGGGGTGTCCGGCAATCTTTGACATTAGTGCCTTTGCGGACACCTTGTCAATTTTGTCCCCAGTGAGGACAGCAAATTTACTTTGGCTTTGACCTTGCGGTCAATGTCCTTTATTTGGCAATTGCCAAGTCAAGATCCTTCAGAAGCTTCTTTAATTCTCTCATTGATTTTTTACTAACCTTTTCATATGTTTTTATAGATTTTCCCCAATAAATTCTGTATTATTTTGATACTGTTGCCTCTTTGTTTATTCCTTTTTGTTTTCCATCTACTACATTATCCCATCTTTTTACCCATTTTGTATATGTTTTACGCTTTTTTCAATATGTGTTGTTTTCTTTGTGTTGGCATTGTTTCCTTGATTATCATATTATTTTTGGTGCTTGACATAGCCCCTTGTGAAAATATTAACAACAATTTGGTGATCAGCTACATTTGAATTATATAATTATAGTGTTAACTGTTTTTAGATAGAGTTGTTACTGATCCAAATTCAAAACCTTAATGATAAACTTTAAGCCAATCAGGAGCCAAGTGATAAAGTGATTGTTGTGACATAAAGGGTCATTCAATAATTCTTTGATGCATGTGCGCTAATTAATCTGGTTGGCTGGATGTTTTGCCATTGTGCTCCATTGCTGCTATGGCAAATTGTTGATGAACTAGTGCTAACCCAGTAGCTGATTGGGCACTAGTCCATCAACAACTTGCCACAACAACAATGGCATACAATGGCAAAACATCCAGCCAATCATATTAATTAGCGCACATGCACTAAAGAATTATTGAATGACCCTTTATGTCACAACAATCACTTTATCACTTGGCTCCTGATTGGCTTAAAGTTTATCATTAAGGTTTTGAATTTGGATCAGTAACAACTTTATCTAAAAACAGTTAACACTATAATTTTCTGATTCAAATTTAGCTGATTACCAAATTGTTGTTAATATTTTCACAAGGGGCTATGTTTAAGTGCTAAAAATAACTGTGTTCTGTATCTAGATACATGTCATAATAAATATATGATTTTATAGAAATAAGCTGAACATAAAGAATAAAACTAACTATAAACAAAGAGAACATGAACAATTAAAATTCAAAAAAAAGATAATATAAATATAAAATGTTCGGTGACAGGAGTTTATTGGGGCGGGGAAGAGTGATGCCTAGGAGGCAGAATAACGCAGGAAGGAAGACGTAGAGGCAGTGCTGGCCTGGGGGGTCCGGGATTGGGTGGGTTGGGCTTGCAGGTTAGGGGTGTTGGTGGGGGGGGTGTTGCAGATCCTGAATGGATTAGACAAAAAGTTGTCCATCTAGGGATTAAGCAATGGAACAATTGCGTAGTTGTGCTACTGCATCCTGATTCTACTAGTGATAAAGACGTTTAAAAGGCCCCTAAACAGGTGCTTGATTTGCCTTTTGAATACGCACAAGGCACAAGCTTCACTTCTGGGATTATAAATAGAACAACAAAGTTATTTATATCTAACTCCTTAAGGAAAGCCGCAAGGAAGCAGTTGTTCTTTTGCGCATGACTTTTAGCTGTGTAAATCCACTCTCCTCCATTTGGGAGGTTCTTCTGTCTGTGCTTACCTGCCTCTGGTGACAATTTCCCTGCCTCACACTATATAAGTGCAATACTATCTAAATAAATACCAGTTTTGTCTATACACCTTATTATTCTTTGGTCCTTCATAGGCTGCCACTATACTATCAACAGGTATAGTATTAAGAATTAGGTCACTGACTAACTGTTTGTAGAAACTAGCAACCCCTGCTGCAACTTTTACAACATTAGCGCCCATGTCTTACAACACCAACAGCCCCCACCCCCGCAGTCCTTTCAATGAGGAGGTAGGAATGCCCCTGGCCCAGTCTCCTGCCACTGCTTCTCCTTACCACTAGGCACCAGCCTTTACTGCTGCTAATGCCCATGCTGGGGAAAGAGCAGGCGCTCCCTATGGCCTGCCCAACCTAAGCCAATTCATGCCAGAACATCAATGCCCCCAAGCTATTGTTCTTGGTCAACCACTGCTCCTACAAGCCCTGCCCCCCTTGGAGATGGACGCCAACTCTTCACCTTCCAAGGACACCATCTGTAATGCCATACACGCCATGGATGCTGGTGCTGCTGGCAATGGTTCTTGCTCTGAACACCTGGCCATTCAGCAGCCTTCTGCTGAAAACGCCTTGGGTCACTTTCAGAATCTCTCCCAGTTCAACCCTGACCAGCTCCGCCGTGACCTCTGTACTGTTGAACATATCAAGGACTACCTACATCAATTTGCCCATCCTGCCATATGCCACAACCAAATGCACCTGGGCCGCATCCAAAGCCTAGTGCATGACCAGGGAATACTGGTATCTAACCAACAGACGTTCCTCCAGGTTCTGTACTCTGAGCTTAACAATACTTTCCCCACTGTCAATCAGTATCTTGCCAAAGACACCAACGCCCAGAACACCATGCTCCACTGGGTTGATGCCATCAAAGCAGGTATAGCTTAGCTAGTTCCAGTGCATGTGGTACAGACCCTCATCCATCAGGGTGTAGACGCCAATTGGATTATTGTGGTTACAAACCACGTGCTGGAGACTGGCCCCATGGTTTGAAGCCTGACTTATGAGGTGGAAGTCTTAGCCTGCCACCTTGCCACCATCCCCTTGTTCACCCCCACTTCTGCTGCCACTGAACAACTCCCCTTCCAGCGCCCTTCTTGGTTGAGACATCCTTGAGCTCTTTGATCACTACAAGAAGATGCAGACAGAATTGGTCCAGCAGAGTGCTGATCTTGCCTTCCTGTTTGATGGCTACCACACTGTGTCAGAACTTCAGGATAGTCTCAAACGTTGCCAATTGCATGACAGAGCTGACAGCCAGGCCCAAGTCAGGAAGGACAAGGAAGTAATAGCCTTGCTCCAAGCTGAGCTTGCCACCCACAAAAAGCGCATCACCTCTCTGGAAGATGAATTGGATATCAACTGTCAGGAGAACAAGGTCTACCAAGATGAGCTGGACAAGCAACAACTTCTCCTGGACACCTTTCAGAGCCAATTGGATAGGATGGACAGTAAGATTATGGCCGTCAGCTTACAGGCTATGTCCATCAACTCCAAGAGTCACCACAGTCCACTGAGGTCCTCTAGTCCTGAGTTCTATCATAGCTACAAAAGCAATGAGGACCACACTTGGTTGGCTCCTAACACTTTATGAGTATTAGAGCCAGTACTGGAGTCTGAGGATGACGTCCTGGCCACCCCTGAAGCTTCTGGGGCTGCTCAAAACAGAGAAGGTGAACGCAAAGCCCAGGGAGAGGAAAATTGTTGCCGCGCCTCTGAGGCTAGGTTTGCTGCCTCCACTCTCAGCTGTTCCTGTCTCACCCGCTCTCCAGTGAGGATCACACCTGCTCCCCTCCAAAATGGCTCCAACAACTTCAAGCCTGTCAATCTACCCAAGTTTGACCGCAAGAGCAATGTGGCCATGTTCTTACGTCTGTACCAGAACTCCATGTATGGCACAGACAATGCCATGAGGGACTCCACAATCATCAACTGTCTGGATGCTGAGACTCAAACCATTATCTTGCCATGTCTCCCTGAGAATGGCTGGACCTTTTGCCAACGTCTCCAGAGCCTTGACAGAAGAATTTGGTAGCCAAGAAGCACTCCTCGGTTGTAAGATGGACTTTGCTGACACCAAGTTAAAGGTGGGGAAAACCCTAGAAGACTTCACTTCTAGGTTCTACCTTGAAGCTCAAACTCTGTTGTCTATGAGTGTGGTGCAGTTTATTGATGTGCAGTCAGCACTCCTTAATGCTGTACGTGTCAACCGGGAACTATCTCTGGCCCTTAAGTCAGGCATTTACAACGCTTGCACTGTACCAGATCTGATCTGCCTCCTACGCACCTACAAGGAGGAGTTCAAAGTCCCTCTTCCTGAAGGCTGCCCTTGCCAGCAATCTGAGCATAGACCCTGCGTGGCTGTTAAGATGCCCAAGCCTTCTGACAAGGTTGGGCCTGCTCCAGTCAACAATGGCCCCTGTACTTGCTTCAAATGTGGTATGGCTGGCCACTTCTCTTGGGAATGTAGGAATCCACGCCAAAAGATCCATCATGTAGGCATGGAGGACACTGAGGAGGACTACGCCAAGGACGCTGATATTGAGGAGGACAATGAGGACCAGTCAAAAAACTACTAAGCAGCCAGGACAAGGAGAAATCCTTGGCTGCCTTTGTAATTTTGACACCCTCATCTCCCCCCATACCACTGCCCCCTGACAAACCAGATCAGAGGCCTGCTGCCTTGCCATTCTCTGGGACCAACCCTAAGGATGAACCCTCTCTGATTGACTTCAACTCCCAACCAATACATGAGGATGTGGAGTCTGACGGAGTTCAAGAGGACCTCCTCCATTGAGTCCTCACTGTTAACACACAAACTCATTGGACTACACTTTGCCCTGAGGTGGTTATCCCCCAAATAGCTCAGAGAACAGTATCCTTACCCTATGCTGAACAACTGGCTCAACCAGGCGTTGAAGTCACTCATGAGGAGGACAGTGCTGAACAACTGGCCAAGCTGCTCCGCACAGTAAACGTCTCAGCACCGCTAGAATCCCTCAAGGAAGTAAGCCCAGCTGTGGGAGCTGCCATGGCTACCTTCCTGGAGAAGTTCAAAGGACTAAGTGTACACCAGGTCTCAAAGATTGTGGAGATCAGAGAGGACCGCCAGGATTGCACCTATATCAACCTGGTAGTGAACAAGACTCATGTCCGGGCCATACTGGATACTGGTGCCCCTGGAAACATTATATCCTCTTGGCTGGTTAAGAAGCTTAAGCTGGCACCAGACTTGGCCTACCATGAAGAGTTTGGTACTGCTGGGCCACTGACCACTAGAGCAAAAGGAGCCTACTCTTCTCTCCCTCTTTGCTTTGGGAAGCTAATGGTCACTGCTCCTGCTATAGTCCTGGAAAACAACAGCTATGACATTCTTATTGGGACTAGCTTCATGGTTCAGTATGGCACTGTGACTAACCATGGAGACCATACATTTGGAATATTGGGCCATTCCATACCCATGTTCTATCATGGTGATTGCCCGTCTGACCTGCCCTTACAACGTCTGCACTACATCAATCTGGAGTACGCCAACAGAGAGCTTCCAGTTGCTTATACGCTGCGTAGTAAGAAGGTCAAGGTGCTACCTCTCTCAATTGGGGAAGCCAAGGGTATCCCAGTCTACGCCTCCTGTAATGTGACTATCCCACCTGGCGCCCAGGTGATCCACAATACAGGCCTCTTGCTGGCTCTACCAGCTGGCACTCATGGAGAAATCTTTGGCATCCCTAATGCCTCCAGACTAGAACCATGGGTTGCGCCAGGCATCCTCATGCCAAGTGAGAAGGAGGTACTCATACTCTTGGCCAACATGAGTTGTGAAGCTATGGTTGTCTCCAAACACCAACTTCTGGCTTATATACGACTGGAAGAGCATGACAACCTGCAGGAGACTGCCCCCTTTGCGGACTTCTCTGAGTTGGGTCTACCCTGTGAGCAACCACTGGTGCTATTGGTCATAAGCCGCGACTCTCTATCTGGCCTCTCTGAAGAGCAGAAGGATCAAGCTATGGATCTCTTTGCCCAGTATAAAGATGTGTTTGCCAAGGATGATTATGACCTGGGCAAGGCTGCAGATGTTGCTCATCATATTGACACCCAAGGCAGTCCACCTATCTGCTCCAGACCTATACAGCGCAGTCAAGCCAATCATGCTGTGGCTAACAAAGAGCTTCAGAAGCTATTGGGATCTGGCTTACTGGTCCCCAGTAAAAGCCCTTGGGCTTCCCCTCTCCTGATTGTCAAAAAGAAGGATGGCAGCAACTGTGTGGTGATTGACTACCGTCAACTGAATGCTGTTACCAAGAAGGATTCATATCCCCTCCCTTGTATTGACAATACCTTGGACCAACTGGGTGGCGCCAAGTTCTTCAGCGCCATGGACCTTATCAGTGGGTACTGGCAGATTGACCTACCCCCTGCTGATCAAGAAAAATGTGCAATCATCACTGACCAAGGGCTATTTCAACCCACAAGGATGCCTCAAGGTCTGTCCAATGCCCCAGCTACCTTTCAATGGGCTATGGATGCAGTGATGGGCGACCTCAAACTCACCAGTGTCTTGGTCTACCTGGATGACATTAATGTATTCTCCCAAACCTTTAATGATCACCTACAACACTTGGAGGAAGTCTTCCAGAGGTTACTTGCAGCTAATCTCAAGCTCAAGCCACGCAAGTGCAACTTCTTCAAGGAGCACCTTGAGTTCCTGGGGTTCATCATTAGCCAAGATGGACTCTGCCCTGTACCTCTGAAGGTGGAAGCCATTGAGCAAATGCAGATCCTGGCCAATAAGCAGGACGTGCAGGTCTTCCTGGGGATGATTGGGTACTACCGCCGCTTCATCCCCAACTTTGCATCCCTGGGTGACCCCCTTTTTCAGCTTCTCTGAGCTGATAAGGAATTCTTCTGGAGCCCAGCGTGCCAATCTGCCTTCAATGCTCTCAAAGGAACACTGACTGCAGCCCCTGTGCTGGCCTACCCTGACTTTGCCAAGCCGTTTGTGGTTCATACAGATGCTAGTCTGACAGCAATTGGGGGTGTTCTCTCTCAACTGGACTCCAACAGACTTGAACACCCTGTTGGATACTGCTCATGTACGCTTAATGTTCATGAGAGGAACTACACTGTCACCAAACGAGAGTGTCTGGCTGTGATATACTCCTACCAACAGTTCAGAGTCTATCTCCATGGGGTACATTTCACAGTTGTAACAGACCATGCCTCCTTGCAATGGCTGAAGACCCTCAAGGACCCCAAAGGACGTCTGGCGCGTTGGGCCATTAAACTTCAGGCTTATGACTACAAGATTATTCATTGAGCCGGGGCAGCCCACCAGAATGCTGACTGTCTCTCCTGCCTTCCCACTGTTGCCTTAGTATCCCCCATGGCTGACATTCTCTATGACAAGCTTATGGAGGATCCTTCTTTGTGGGGAGAGGAGCCAGTAGAGATACAGAGGGCTCTCAAGAAGTTAGCTGTTGATACCAAGGTCTCTAAGGGACAACTCCTGAAGCTTTGTGGAGACTCTTGGCTACCCTACATACGCCCATCCCTACACATGGACTCAGTGGTGGCCGCTCACAAGACTACTGGCCATGGTGGCATACAGAAGACGTTAGCTCTGCTACAGCAGCACTGCTTCTGGGAAGGAATGCACACTGACGTAGTGGATATGCTAGCCAACTGTCATGACTGCAACATTGAGAGGCCTAAGGTTGCCAAGTTTCAACACAGACTGGTACGCCCTGGGTTTGCCTTCCACACTGTAGCCATTGACGTAGTGGGCCCCCTGCCAGCTACCAACAGTTGCAACAAGTTCATCATTGTGGCTGTTGACCATCTGACTAAATGGGTAGAGGCCAAGGCAATTCCCAACCAATCTGCACTGGTGACAGCCACGTTCATCCTGGAGAATATCATATACAAACATGGTTGCTCCCAGATCCTGCTGACAGACAATGGTACCAACTTCACCAGTTATATCATCCCCTGCTTCAACCAACTGATGGGAATCTGTGGGATACTATCCACTTCTTATCACCCACAGACAAATGGCATGGTAGAGCGCACTAATGGGAGCCTGGTCCAGATACTCTAGAAGCTCAGTTGCCAACATGAGACTGAATGGGATACCTTCCTGCCTGCGGCCACCTTTGCATACAACATTGGGTACCATCAGGCCACTGGCAAGCCGCCCTTTGAACTGCTCTACGGCTGGCAACCAGGACTTCCCCCTTTACTATATTCCTTGGTAAAGCCCAGCCTGGCTGTGTCCCCAGAGGCGTACCTCAACAAGCTGGTTCAAACCCTTATTTGCTTGCAATCATAGGCCTACACTGTAAACTTAAACCATAAGTTGCAGGACCTAGAACAAGCTGCATCCAAACGCCCTGCCTTACCCACTTACCTGGTAGGAGACTCAGTCTACTTCTTCAGCAATAGAGGGTACAGCCGCAAATCCAAACTTGTCTCCCTTTGGCAAGGTCTAGTTCAAGTTATCCAGAAGACCAGCCCTGACTCCTACACCCTTAAGGAGCCCAATTCTGGGCAATTGATCACTAGAGTACATGCTCAGTATATGTGTGCTGCTCCTAGTGACTAAAAGTAAGTCCCAATGAGGACAATAACCCAAAAAAACAAAAGCCTAATTAAAAATTTCCATGGGTTGTTGTCCTGTTTGCAATAGTGTTGTACTAAAGTATGAGGAATAAGAATAAAAGAACAAGGTGTTTGTTGAAGACTGAAAAGACTCTTCCAGTACCGCACCAACTGTTCTACCATCTGAATGACAGTCAAGAAACACAACTGGTTGCCTAAAGATCCACAAAGCTAATGGCCAAGGATTGGGTAACAAACACCCACCAAGCAAGACACACAATTGACCCCAATGTCCACAGGAAAGGCGACCCCCAAGAAGATACAGTCCCACAGAAGACTCCCTCAAAGGGCATACTCTACTGGGACCTGACCACCCACCCCGTAGAATAAGGATAAGGCCCACTCAAGGAAGACCCCCATGTTCTCCTCCTGCTTGGTATCACAGTGGTTGGTTCTCAAAGAACAAGGTTGCCAGCCATCACCATTGGCACTAGATGGGCAGTCCCCTCCACTGTGTATGACTTCAACACTTCCTGAAAGACTTGCCAAAGACGTTGCTCAAAGTTGTCATAGGTTTTCCAACTGACTGTTTGAGCGTCGGTAACCCCAGGTATTGCCCAAGCGCAAAGGACTGACTTCACTATGTTGGATAACATCCCCTGTTGCAAGATTGAAAGGCCTTGACCCTCAAATTGTAATTCTTTCAGCTGAGCTTCCAAGTATTCTTCTGCTTCCTGCATGGGAAACGCCAATGGATACTGTTACCCCTTTGCAACCCAGTTCCTGTCACCTCCCTGAGCTCACTCAAAGCTAGGAACAGCGCAGAAAACAATGGGTTTGTCCCCCCTAAGGCCAGCTGAGGCACCAGTAGCTGATCTAAGTGAACCCCCAAGTCCAGGTAGCTGCCGTCCACATCATGCAGGACTACTTGCTTCCCTGCTGCCTTCATCACCTCCACTGGCCTGGTATGCTTGCGCCTCCTTAGAATTACCACTTGCACCTTCTTCAAGACTCTTCTTGTGACTCTTCTAGAGGGACTGTTCACCATAGCCGTCACCTTGAGACGCCAGCCATTTTTAAACTTGTTGTCTAATACAGTGGAGGGAAATGTTGCAGATCCTGAATGGATTAGACAAAAAGTTGTTCATCTAGGGATTAAGCAATGGAACAATTGTGTGGTTGCGCTATTTCATCCTGATTTTACTAGTGATAAAGACGTTTAAAACGCCCCTAAAACAGGTGTTTGATTTGCCTTTCAAATGCGCACAAGGCATGGGCTTCACTTCCAGGATTATAAATAGAACAACTAAGTTATTTATATCTACCTCCTTAAGGAAAGCTGCAAGGAAGCGGTCTTTCTCTTGCGCAGGACTTTTATCTGTGTCAATCCACTCTTCTCCATTTGATAAGTTCTTCTGTCTGTGCCTCCCTGCTTCTGGTGGCAATTCCCCTGCCTCACACTATATAAGTGCAATACTATCTAAATAAATACCAGTTTTGTCTATACACCTTATTATTCTTCTATCCTTCATAGGCTGTCACTATACCATCAACAGGTATAGTATTAAGAATTAGGTCACTGACTAACTGTTAGTAGAAACTAGCAACCCTTTGCTACAACTTTTACAACAGGGGGTGGAGGCAGGAGGATTTTGCGTGATGGCTGCCATATAATGCTTGTTGTATTCCTCATTGGTCATTGGCTGGATGGGCTGGTAGGTGGCAGTGGCCCAAGGTGGAAGGCGCTTATCCTTAAGTGATTGGTTGTGCATTTTCACATGGAAAACCATTTGCACAAACAAGTCAGCCACTATTTGACAGCCAAAGGGAAAATTGTGGTCAAGGACCCCAAGATAGAGGTTGTTGAAAGCCTGAGGGCGGCTCTCCCGTAATGTAGATCCCATGTTGAAGAAGACAACATCAGCCAGATGGACGTCTGCATGGCCGGCGGGATAGACTGAGGCCTGGTGCCTGCATCCCTGGATGGCCTCAAGGGCGGTGGAGCTACCCTCCGTTGTGTTTGGCTCCAGGGGACAACATCCTGGAGGACATGGCGGGAAATCTTTATTACAAAAGATTTGAGGTTTGAAGCTAGCCTTAAGCTAGCCTTCAGGGCAAAATTAAGGGCATGTACCTTAATTTCCTGGAAAACAAGATGTAAAAGTCCCTTTGGCAAAAAGGACAGGAAAAAGCTTGAAGATTATTAACACCAACGCAAATGTGGATAAACTTGTCTTTATTAGGAGTAAGGATTCTACTTTAAATAGTAGACAAGGGATGGTGATCACTCAATAGGAAGACAGAGTGGCTGAGGGGATCATATTGGGATGGGGTCATACCAGGATCAATCACAGACAGGTACAATAATCTGGAATGGGTGGATATTGAACCAGACCCATTTGCGGAAGGCAAGGAATTTCCGAACTTGAAGGCAAAACCAGCCAAATCTTTGCAACTATCAATTTTCAAAGGCCAGATCAAAATAGCATTAATTGCGCAATTTACAACATCTCCCCCCTCAAGATTGGACACAGGGAGTTGATATTTGCGGAGGAATTTGGAGTGAACACAGGCAAAAGGACGTCCAGAAGATAGTAGTTTCACGGTATACTTGGCGCCCTTCTTAAAGGTGACCTCACAGGGCCCAACCCAGAGAGAATCCAGCTTATAGGCTCTACCACCTGTACAATTCTGGTAGTAGAGAACTAGATTACCTACTTGATACTTGGGGAGGGGGGCTCTAGCAGCATTGAACGGGGAGAGCTCCAGGGACTTAACCTTGTAAGCAGTATAGTAAGTGGTTGCCTGGATGTCAATGATACAATTGGTTAAGTCTTTAACATGGGCCTCAGGATTTACAGACGTATCAAATTTGATCAAAGGGGGTCCTAAGATTGAGGGGGTAGCGGCCTCACGTCCATACAGCATGGCAAAAGGGGATTGTCCAGTCACCCAGTGCCTACTGAGTTGGTAAGCAAAGAGGCAGCAGGGAGGAACATGTCCCAATTGGTAGCGTCAGAGAGCATGAGTTTTCTCATTATGGACACCAGGGTGGAGTTTGCTTGTTTGACAGTTCCATTGGTTGAGGGGTTATATGGTATGGAGAACAATTGGTAAGTTCCCATAGCTTCAACAATAGAAGTGATGAGACAGGCATTAAAGTTGGTACCATTTTCAGAGAGCAGGACTTGAGGGCAGCCATGTTGATAGAAAATGTCTTGTAGCAAGAAAATAGCCATGGTCTTAGAAGTTATATCTTTTGTGGCTCTGGCTTCAACCCACTTGCTAAAGTGCTCTACAGCAACCAAGATAAACCAACATCCTGACCTAGACCAAGGGAAAGGCCCAACAGCATCAATACTCACCGTGTGGAAGGCATGCTTTGGAGGGATGAGTTTGAACTGGTGTTGGGACAGGCAAGGGCGTTGGAGCTGACAGGAATGACAGGAGACAAGGACATCAGGGATCAAGAGGCGCATGTTTTCCCAATAGAAGTTTTTGCACAACCAGTCATGAGTCTTGGCTATGCCTTCATGGCCAGTGTCAATATGTGCTTGGAGGCTAATGGCTATCCTCATGCTAGGGCAAACAAAGGGCAGATAGACATTATTGACTTTCTTGAAGAGTTGTCTATCCCAAATCACAGTATCTTTTGATAGGGCCTGGAGTGCCAATTGAATGTCTTCTGGCTCAGTGGTCTAGGAGTCAGTGTACCCTATTAGTTTATATAGTCAATCAGCGTCAGCAGGATGGATAGCTAGGATTGACATTCTTGACAGGCTATCAGCATTCTGATGTTGGGCCCCAGGATGGTGTATCCAGTGAAATCATACCCTTGTAGACACAGAGCCCAATGCGCTAGTTGACCTTCAGGTTCCTTTAGCTGTTGTAGCCATTTGAGGGAGGAGTGATCTGTGACTACCGTGAAGTGGGTCCTGTAAATTTAATGCCAAAACTGTTTCACTGCATGCAGCACTGCCAAACATTCCTTCTCAGTGACGCTGTAGCTCTTCTTGTGCTTATTGAGGACCCTTGACAAGTAGGCTACAGGTTGGTCCACGCCTTCATTGTCAAGTTGGACAAGGATGGCACTCACAGCTACTCCACTAGCGTCAGTATACAGGATGAACTCTTTATCATAATCATGATAGACTAAGATAGGAGCCTCCTTGAGCTTGATCTTCAGTGCTTTGAATGCTTGTTGTTGACTGTCCATCCATTCAAAGGGGACGTTGTGAAGCAGTTGGCCGAGGTTTCACTTAGTTCAGCAAATTCAGGTATGGACTGTTAGTAGTAGCCTATCATACCAAGGAATACTTAAACCTCACAAAGGTTTGTGGGAGGTAGCATCTTGTTGATGGCTTCTGCCTTATTATTCATGGGGCGGATCCCAGTTTGAGTGACTTCATGACCTAGGAACTTAAGACGTTTGTTGAAGAAGGAACACTTGGAGGGTTTGAGTTTCAAGCCAGCTTTGCAAATCTTGATGAAGACAGCCTTGAGGTGTTCCAAGTGGTTGTTAAAGGTAGCGCTGAATACAGTGATATCATCAAGGTATACAAGGACACAAGAGAGCTTTAGGTCATGTAGGATGGAGTCTATAGCCTGCTGAAATGTGGCAGGGGCATTGCAGAGTCCTTGGGGCATACAAGTGGGTTCAAAAAGGCCTTCTGAGGTGATAAGCGCAGCCTTTTCTCAATCTTCAGGAGATAAGTCAACTTGCAAGTACCCCAAAGCTAGATCCATGGCAGAGAAAAACTTGGAACCACCCAGCCGTCTGAGAGCGTTGTCAATTCTGGGCAAGGGATATGGGTCTTTCTTAGTGAGAGAGTTCAGGCAGCAATAGTCCATTACAATGTGGTGTCCACCATCTTTCTTCTTGAGAATCAGTAACAGGGAAGCTCAAGGACTTTGGGAAGGAGCCAGTAACCCAGTGTCCAGAAGTTGCTTGATTTCTTTAGACACCTGAGCATCCTCTATCCTGCTACGGCAGTATGGTTTAGCACAAAAAGGGGGCACATCCCCAGTATCAATCTGATGGATGACTCCTTTAGCTAGGCCATAGTCTGTAGGTCCAGAGGCAAAGATATTGCTGAAATGATTGAGCAGGTCCAACACATCTTTTTGTTGAACAGGGGACAGTTGGGGGAAATCAGCAGCGGTGAACAAAGAGAGAATATGAGGATTGTCTTCAGGTAGATTGAAATCACTAAAAGTTCCCAAGGGGTAGAGGGAAGATACTTGTTCTGCTCCCAGTATACGACCATGTCCCACAACCTGGCCTCTGGTCACCTGCATGGGCAGGGCCGTCAGGTTAGCAAGCAGTAATTTTACAGGCTCTTTGTGGGTTCAATCTAAAATCCCAGGACACAGGCGGGGCTCTGTACAACTTAAGGATACAGGTGAGTAAAGTTCCAAGAATGACTTTTCAGGTAGCTCATAAGAAATCTGGGAATAAATCACCACCTGAGAGCCTGGGAGATGGTGATAGCTGCTGGTGCTAGCAGAGGTACCCTTTCTTCCTCAGGGCAGGAAGGAGGAGGGGTACACATATTGGAGGAGTTAGTCCTATACTTAAGAGAGAAGATACCTGTAGGGTACTCAAGCACAAAAGTTTTAAGACTTTTTCCTGGGGGGCACAGAGGTTCTTCAAAAATCAAAGGAACCTCATATCCCAAGAGCAAAATGTATCCATCTTGTAAGTTTACAATCCCATTATACTCTTGGAGGAATTGAGTACCAACCAAAAGGTCATAGCTTTTTTCTCAAGGACCACAGCAGGGGAAGCAATAAGGAGTTTCCTAAACCTCATGGGTAGAGCAGAGTAGGCATCAATGGCCTGTGTCTGTGTCATGCCAGCTGTGCCATACAACTGTGTGTAGTTGAGGTCGGGGGCCAACTTAAGTTTCTTCATTAGTTTGGAAGATACCACGTTGACTGGAGAACCTGTGTCCAAGCTGGCTTTGATCTTAACCTTTTGGATTGATACTTCCACGTGGGTTGTATCTTTCCTAAAGGGGGGCAAGACTGCCAAAACATCTTGCGCAGCCTCTAGCTCCTTTTCCCATTTAGCTATCATGCTTGTAACGCAGGAATCTCCTTGTATACAGTCTGTAGCAGGAGAGATACAGTCACATTTTGAAAGAGAGCTTCAGCTAGCTTGGCAGCTTCCTTGGAAGAGTCAACCAAGACTGGAGGTTGGTGGGCTTGATCTAGGTAAGGGCAAGCCACCATGGACTTAGCTTCACTTGCAGGTACTCAGGAAGTGGTGGTAGTCTTCCCAGAGCAAAGCTTGTATGGGACAGAGATAGTTTCTGGAACAGCCAAGACAGAATAGCCATAACTATCAGAGTCTTTGGGCTCTGAATCACTGGAGAGATTGTGAAACAGATGAAGGATAGTTGGGTCAGAGAAAGAGGGAGATTCTTCATCAGACAGAGGATCAGGGGGAGACGGGGGGAGATTAGTCAGCAGAGAGTGTCTCCTTCTCTAAGCTGACCTCTCTTTTCCTGTCTGTTCCTTGGGGTCACAACCTTCCACTCAAGGATTAGTGCAAGTTTGTGAGTGGTACCCAATCTGGCCACAGTTATGGCAGCCTTGCCTCTTAGCTGATCCACCAGCACCCAGGGTCATTATGCATGACGTACAAGAGGTAGTCCCAGCATTGCTGGCTTTGTTTTCATTTACTATTGTACCTTCATGTGTCAAATTCATGTCTTGTAGGAGCGTCTTAATACTCTTCATGGAAGTGAGCAAAGACTTGTGTGCCTTAAAGTGTAGGCATAGAAGCTGGTTCACCTTCAAAGCATTTGAACAAGCCGTGTAGGCTTCCCAGGGAGTTAACTGTCAACTGGTAATTTACTGCTGGCCTTCAATGTAGAAACAATCTACAAACTCAGCCAGGGTTTCCTTGGGTTTGAAAGCAATGTGCATAAATGCATCCTTCTTGACCTCCAAGCTGAGATCTCCTCCAAACTCCTCAATAAGGAGGTGCTTCATATCCTCCCAAGTGACAATGGAGGGGAGCTCAGGGACCACAACTTCCTGGCAAGTGGGATGGAGACAGGTTAGGATGTGTTCCTTCTTGAGCTTGTCAGTAGCCCTACACATTGCAGTTTTGTAAATGGTTAGAAAGGCAGCAATATTAGAGGTCTTTGGATCAAATATCTGTTTGAAGGCTGGTTTGTAGTTTGGGTCAATAGACAAGGATGAGGACTGACTGTTTTCACCAGGGTTGAGAACGTTAATATGCAGGTTGCTTTCAAACTTGGACTCAGTAGCAGATTGTCTAGCCCAGAGGAGTCAAAGGCTCTCCTCTAGAGTGTCCAAGGTAGAGCTGTTCTGCCCACTAATATCCCTAGAAGTGGCGGCAGCAGTCTCAAACTTGTCAATCTTGATTTGTTGTACCACCAAGGTGCCAGCAATCCCATTGACACAAGTAGCCAGAGAAGTGATCTGAGTAACCAAGGGGGCAACTTGTCCATTTAGGGTCTCGGTAAAGCGGGAGAGGTTTTGGACCTCTCTTTCTAATGTGTCTTTTCTATCAGCTACATCATTTGTCACTTTGGCAAGTTGGTCTAGAGCACGCGCACAGTGGACCCAGGGTTGACCTTCCAGACCAGGGCAACAACCATGATTGTCATGAGCGTGAGTATTAATGACTTCACCTTCCTCTTCCTCTTCAGATTCAGATGACAAATCTTCAGAATTAGAGAGGCGCTGTCTTAAGTACTTGATTTCACCTTGTAAGGTAGCCACCTGATCAGTGAGGGAGGCAATACAAGGGTCAGGCATTGGTTTGACTGGAGGGGGGTTCTGCACAGGATCTTGACGTTGAGTGGTAGCCTTGAGTTTGGCAATGGCCTCCCATACCTTGGTTTCAAAATCAGATGGTGTCTCAACAGGAGGAGCAGGAGGAGTCACCTCAATAGACGCTACCCTGTCATCCACATAATTCTGCACCTGGTATAGAGTATCGCCTAGTGCAGCCTTATCCAGACTGTATTTATTCTGCAGATGGCGGCCCCAAGTATTGACATGAGCTCCTATCAATTTGAGTTGCAAGTTGACATGCTCTCTGAATTGATTGATCTCACTAACCAGAGTCTCAAAGTCCTGGCAATGGTTTAGCAGAAAGGCCTCATTTTGCTCACACCATGCTGCCTGATTTTCATCCAGTTTGCATAATTGATCCTTTATGTATCCAGAGAGCAAAGAACAAAGGGAGTTTAGGGAGGCGGTTAGGTACTTCTGTGACGCCAATGAGTTACGCTGGTTGTCAGAAATACAAGCAAAGAAACTGTGTGACCATTCCTGGTAGGCCATATTTTGAGCATGGTTATTTGATACAGCAGTGGCTACAGCATCTAATAGTTGATTCTGGGATCCTAAGGCAAGTTGGTGGTGAACTAGGGCAGGCTGGATGAACCAGTTAACTAACACGCCAATAATATCCATGGATTTTATCAACACAGGGGCGAGACCGAAGTCCAAAAGGAAGGAGTACAAGTCTTCAGAGGCGTACCTGGGACGGAGGCCAGGGATAGAGTGCATTGCCACTATACCAGAATGAAGAAGAGAGAGGGCGGCAGCACAAGCTTGCTTGTAGTTGAGAGAGAAAGCTGTAAGGAGGTCCACGCAGGCCCGGGAGACAGAACCAATACCATAGGATTTGAGGGGGCATTGGTGATGTCTTCTTCTAGAGGGGGATTAGAAACTTTAGGTTGATTGGGTATTTTGGAAACAAAGGGAGATAGACCAGAGAATGGGCGTGGGAATGGGGTAAACAAGGGGCTTGCAGCCCTGTAGTGACCACCATTTTGTTGTGTTTGGCTCCAGGGGACAACATCCTGGAGGACACAGCAGGAAATCCTTATTACAAAAGATTTGAGGTTTGAAGCTAGCCTTAGGTTAGCCTTCAGGGCAAAACTAAGGGCATGTACCTTAATTTCCTGGAAAACAAGATGTAAAAGTCCTTTTGGCAAAAAGGACAGGAAAAAGCTTGAAGATTATTAATGCCAACACAAATGTGGATAAACTTGTCTTTATTAGGAGTAAGGATTCTACTTTAAATAGTAGACAAGGGACAGTGATCACTCAATAGTAAGACAGAGTGGCTGAGGGGGTCACATTGGGATGAGGTCATACCATGATCAATCACAGACAGGTACAATAATCCGGAATGGATGGATATTGAACCAGACCCATTTGCGGAAGGCAAGGAATTTCCAAACTTGAAGGCAAAACCAGCCAAATCTTTGCAACTATCAATATTTGAAGGCCAGATTGAAATAGCATTAATTGCGCAATTTACTACACCTTTTATCTGGTGGCTCAAGAAACCCCGGTACTTGGATTTTGAGCCATCCCAGGAGTCAAGTAATCTGCCAAGGATATGTCTGTATGAGTAGCCATCAATGAAATCTGGGTTTGTCCAATAGTAGACAAAACCCTTGACTGAAACAGCCAGAAATGCACCAATGAATGTCCCCTTCTTGACCTTCTTCCTTCTATTCTTGGTGGTAGCTTTTCCTTGCTTGCCAAAATCATCAAAAGCTATTGATAGCTTTTAATAGGAGATGAACATGACATCATCAGTTAGACTAGTCAGGCATTGGACCAGGGTTGATTCAATGGCAGCGTCATACGGGGAATCCTCAGCGCCATCCCATTGGTTGCCTGAAAAATTGGTAAGAACCTGTATAAAAGCCACCTTCCCATACATCCAGAGCTGCACCATGCTCATGGAGACCCATATTTTATGTTGCACAAGCTGCTTCCAGACCTGGGTCAAGGGAAGCTTGGGATCCTGCTGGAGGAGGTCAAGCATGATTGGGTATGCCTCAGATATTTGTGACTTGGGGGCCTTCTTGGGCTTCTTGGCCATCCCAATCAGATTCCCCCTGTGCATCAGGTTGTTGAATTCCTGCATGACAGTAGCTCAGGTAAATTGCAACTTGGCGGCAATCTGTTCCCAGGACAGACCCTGTAGATTCAGTGCCACAATTTCCTGAAGAATTTGGGCAGTGATGATTTGTCGCTTGGGGCGCTGGGCCGGGGGAGCTGAAGCCTGATTGGCTGTAGGGGGGCAGGTTGGCTGGTGGCAGGAATTTGTTCCAAATCAAGGTTGCCATCCTGATTGGTTGGTTACAGGCAGCTTGTGCAGGGATGGGTATGGGAGCAGGGGCAGGGGCAGAGCTAGACAATAAGTGACTCTCAAACAAGTCAAAGCCATAGGGGTTGGTGGTCAGATACAGGTCAGCTTCCTTGTTACCTGCTTCAAAGGCTTGGGTGTAAACAGGTGCCTCCACGTTCTGAGCCTTGCCTCCATTGAAGCTAGCTTGGCTGTTGCTGGCTTGGCTGCTGGCGCCGTCAAAGATATTGCTTGTAAAAACCATTGTAAAAACCCTAGGATAAAATCACTAAAAGTAGAAATTTTAAAATTTAATGATTTATTTTTATTGTTATCTTGAGTCCATATTTGGAAGGTTCTCAAAACCTTTTCATACAAATCTGAAGTCATGAAAATGGATAAAATACCTCTGTTCCTAAATTGGATAGCTGTTGATTGGCTTTTAAACTGTTATTTTTCTATTTTAGGCTGCTCATACTACACATCTTGTGTGAGTTCATTTTGTTTCGTGCTTGTGAATCTTGCTTCTAGATTGCTCAAGTTTTGTTTTGTTTTAGTTCTTCTGTTGGTGCCTGATATGAATCCTGATTGGATTATAATATACTCTGGAACAGCATCCATCCATTTCACTTGTTGCGTCAGTTCATTTTGTTTGTGGTTTGAACTACACTGCTTGGTGTTTGATATAATTTTGTATAATGGGCTAGTGAAATTTCGTTTTTTGTTTGACAGTCCATTTATTAACTGAAATTTTATAAATTAATTGAATCCTGAATCTTGTGCAACTTGGATTTAGTTTAAATCTGAAATTATTTTGTTTAAATCTGAGGTATTTTTGGTTGTTGCCATAGCTTTTAAAACTACTGTATATATTTTTGCGTTTATTAATACTGCCACAGATAGGGATACTGTGAGACACTTCAAAGTGTCTAACAACCTCTTTGAGCAACAGCATTATCCAGCAAACTGAACTGAAATTTAAGCACTTTGTATTTGTTGTCAGCCACTATTAGACTTCAAAATAGGTAAGTTCTTCCAATTAAAACATATGTAAATAATTTATCCTATGACTCAAGCGGTTATATATGATCATCTAATATAAACCAGGACTCAAAATTGCCATGGCAGATGCACTCTCTTGCTTAGATGTTAGAGTCACATGAGGGGGAAATGGTCTCAATCCATACTGGCCCTTCTTGGTACTTCAAACTAAAGACAAAGGTTTCCCTCCAGGAATTACCAACATCACTAAAGAAATGGTCATCAAAAATGAACATCTCTTCACAGATATATACAGGACGCTACATTGCAAGATGACTGATGGGAGCACCATCCTGTATATTCCTACACACCAACAAGTCAACACCATTCTATGCTATCAAAGAGACTTAGGGCACACCAAGAGTTGCAACCTTTATGAATTTCTCAAGCACAAAGCATAGTGGCTAACTCTACATTGGGACATTTAATAAGTTCTCAACCAATGTGAAGTGTGTGAAAAGATTGCAAGGAGCAACACCCCGCCTAAGTCTGTGTTGCCCATTTTTTCCCAGTTGCCTTTCAATGTATGTTCCCTTGAAATTGTGGGGCCAATGCCCAGGAAGCACAACAATAAATACATCATCACCACCATCAACTTTGCCACTTGCTGGCCATTTGCGCAGGCGGTGAAGACCCACACGGGCAGAAAATTTGTCAATTCATAGGCGAAGAAATCATCAGCAAGTTTGGAAAGCCAGAGCTCCTGATAACAGATGAGGGCAAGGAATTGACCTCCAAGAACATCAATGTATATGTCAGGGAGCCAGCCTGTTGGGGGTTCCTGGGAACTTGCAGGCAGCCTGCGGGTCCTGCAGGCAGGGCCCACCACAAGATTGGTGCTAACTTTACAATATAAGATATCAATTTGCCCAGAAGGTCCCAGGGTCCACTTGCAGGTACCATTGAATCAATCAGGCTGGTGAGAGTGATATACATCACTCAAAATACCTGGGTTGAGGTGGACTCACTGGCTGTAACAGATTCCTGCAGGCAGTTAGGCCGCGGGGTGAGAGGTGGTGTCATTGGATCTAAATAGACAGACAATTAGTTGTACTTGTCACAGAATAGAAGAGGAGGTAAAGTGACTTTAGTCCCTTCTCTGTAAACAGTCTTTGTCTCTCTGTCTCTAGCCTCTGGGTTGTGGATCAAGATTTCCTCTAGCATAAGCTCTGAATATGCTGGGTTTGGGGGATATTCTGTGAAATATACCTGGCCAAAGGGAGCTCCTAGGGGACAATATAGTTCAGGCAGCTGGTCTTTGGTTTCTTTGGGTGAATAGGTAGGAGGCACAGAACCACAGGAGTTGGTCTGCAAATGAAATAGAACTAAAATCAAATATGGGATGACCTGGTTGAACCAGAGGTTCATGACACTTTATTTCAAGAATGGTGATGGGTAACTTCCTGGCGGCCCAGGGTATAAGTATACCCATCTGCCATGGAGAAACTTTTACAAATTCCTTTGGGCTGGGTGCTACTGTTTACCAGATTTTTACAGCCCTTGGCAGTATCCATTGTGAGAGTTATTTTATTGGATGGTTCAGACCAAGAAAGCTCAAATTTCTCTTTCAGGTTGCAGGATTTGTCATCTTTTGGTGGCTTGCATTCCACAGGAAGTTTCTTTGCTTCCCCTGCTGTGGTGGTCCAAGTTATTTCAGGATCCTTGGCTTGGCCTGCGCTCTCATTAATTGGGTTAACAGGAACCTTTGGCGTGGGAGCTCTCAATGTAAGTAATTTCTGTTCATCAAGCCTAAGGAGATTCTCCAAAGTCAAATCCTGTTCTGGTTTGATCCCAAAAATCTGTGGGTAGCCAGGTGGCTGGTCCTGCAGTAGGGAGGCCCAAAGGGTATTGGGGTTTGAATCCTGTAGTTGAGGTTTTCCTATGAGTATAGTCAATAGGAGTTTGTCATTTGTGGCATTATACCTCATCAAGAATGGGGTCCAGCACACAGTGACAACACCTTATCATCCTCAGGCCAATGAATGAGTGGATTGGCTAAACGGTAGCTTAGTGCAGGCCCTGGCCAAGCTCACTGCTGGGAGACCTGAGGACTGGTATAAGCACTACCAACTGCATTTTTTGTATGTCATACTTGTGTGAATAGATCCACCGGAAAAGGCCCCTTTGAGCTTGTCTACAGTACACAACCCATTATTATTCAAGCCCTCATGGGATCCAAGCTGTAAATGTCAAGCAAATTTCCCCCTTGTTCAGCACCACAAATCATACAGTCCAACAGTGATCAGTTGGAAAAAGAAGAGAAACACATGAAAAACATGTTTGTCCCCATCCAAAACAGACACAAAGTTGGTGACAAGGTCTGGGTAATGAGCGTCAACAAGAGTAAATTGCAGCCAGAAAAGGTGGGCCCTGCCATTGTCCTAAAGATAAACAAAAACAACACTTACCTTGTGCAAGGGCTCAGGAAGCGCAAGCAAGATAAAGTCCTCCATCACAACCACTTGAGTCCCTTCAAAGTGATACAGAAACAACAAGAAATGGTCCTACCAGCTGCCAAACAACAGTTAGTCTAATATGGTGCCAGGGCCTCTGACAACCTGCCCCCAGAGGAGGCCAACCTTCAACCGGGGGGTGTTAAAACAGCAGGCTCAACCCACCAGCAAGGTTCTTATTAACCAGGTTTGTGACCTGCAACCCAACTGCCCAGTGACTTAAAGCCAAACTAGGAAGTTGACTTTAATTTCTAAATCCAACCACATGAACAAAAGCTGATCCCTTACAGTGGATACCTCATTTTGGCACTTGACTTATTAACAGGATCAGGCCACCCCCTTCACTATCCAACCAATTGATCAACACAATCATGTTCATGTTATCCACAATTTACACTGACTATATAATACTTATCTCTTAATAAAGAACAGTATCTAGTTTCCAAATATTTTCCCCCTTGTAACTCTGCTAAAACAGTACAGTTACGACATTGTTGGTGTGGGGGCATCTATTGTTCTGATGTATGTTTTGGCTGACATTTGTGTTTTTTTTGCTGTTTGTGCGCTTATTGGTATTGCTGCTCTCATTAAAGTTGTGGTTAACATTTGTGTGTATGTGGTTACATGCTGTGTATTGCATGTTTGCATGCTTTTTGGCATGTTTGCTCCCAAAATATGAGCAGGCATAGAAGTGTTTGTGTTGGGGGAAATAAGGTTGAGCACTGATGTTTTATTTCTGTTTAATACTGTAAATTCAGAACCTAAATGTAAAAATGCAAGATTGTCAAATCCTTGGTCCAAATTTTGAATCACTTTTGTGGGATAGCCTTTTTTAATTAAATTGAATTCTTTGTATTTTTATTTGAATTTTTAAAAATGCGGGAACTCATAGACACTTTGCAAAGTTCAAGTTGAACTGCATATTTCCAATGGACAAAATGAATTAACTGGAATCAGATTTGAAGCGTTCAAATCCATCAACCATTTTCATTAAGTTTACTATGTTTTTGAAATTGCAGGATTGTCAAATCCAAGAGCCAAATTTCAAATCACTTTTGAATGCCACTAGTAAACTCTAATAATAATTGCAGGAGCTGGAATCCAAATTGAATGTACAGTAAGAAACTAGGACAAATCAACCCAAATCAAGAAGCTCCACTATGGATAAAATCAAATGAAAAATCCAATCTCAACAACCATGTTTAGACATGAAATTAAGTGAAATGTAAAATTTTCCAAACTGGAAATGATGCAATATTCTGCACTCTAAATCACTAATATAGCAACCATAAAACCATATAATGATATATGAGCTACCCTCCTGATGACGCAGAACTTTATTAAGAGGAAGAAGGAGGGGGCAAAGATAAACCATCAGCTTACTACACTATGTATTCATGTACTGCTATTAAGGATACTTGATTACAGTATATTTCAGAAAATGCTAATAATAAAATAGAATTATATATTACAATCTATCTTATAATGTTATCTTTTCCTTGATGTGTTGATAGTTCATTTTCTGTTGATAATGTACTTGCATTTAATTGGATGGTTTCAACTCCAGTTGCCTTGGTGATAGGAAATCAAGTTGCCTCCGCGACCACAGTTGGTCTCAGGGAGGCAACTTGATTTCCTATTGCCAAGGCAACTGGAGGTAAAACCATCCAATTAAATGCAAACACCTTATCAACAGCAAATGAACTATCAATACACCAAGGAAAAGGCAACATGGTAAAAACAGATTGTAATATATAATTATATTTTATTATTAGCTTTCTTTAAAATCTACTGTAATCAAGCATCTAAATTTTAGCTGTCCTAAAATGGAATAGGGTGATTTTTGAGAATGCCTATGATTCCTAAAATAATTAGCACAAATACACTCTAGATCCTTTAGCATCCTTTTTGAGACACCCATAAATTATATTTATTTCAAATTCCTTGCAATTATGATTTGAAACTGGGTTCTTGGATTTGACAATCCCACAATTTCAGATTTTTTAAGTTTTCCATGATATCTATGATTTGTTTGAAATACAGGAAATCTCAAATTGTACATTAGAATCCTGCATTTCTGATTCATGTATCACGCATTTGTTTGCTGTGTTTTGTCTTTTGTTAGTTGAGTTATCTGCTCAAGAGATTCAAAATTTGCCAATTTAAATAAATCAAAAAAGTCAAATTAAATGTTTGATTTTATTCAATGTTTTATTTTTAACTCAGGTGAGTTGCCCGCAAAAGTGATTTGAAATTTGGACCAAGGATTTGACAATCCCACATTTTTACGTTTAGGTTCTGAATTTACAGTAACAAAGCTCATGTGTGCAAGTTTTTTCCTGTGCTGGGTTGATAATTGTGTGGCAGATTTCTTCAAGCTCTTGATTTTATGCCACAATTGTGGTCTTTTGGGGAAGATTGCTCAGTTGGATTGCAATGTCTTGAAGTTTCTCCACTACTTTGGATGCATTGGGATATCTTGAAACTGCCATGGTGAAGTCTCTGCAAGATCCTGAAAAATTCAAAAAATGGGGAATAAAATACCAAATCATCAAATAATTCAAAATTAACAAAATTTTAAAGTTGAAATCTTCAGACAGAAATCTCCAAGAAAAGGTACAGGCTATAATTCAGCCTATAAAAAGAGAACAAAAAATACAAAAGTCAATGATTGGAAAATGGAAACCAGATTCTTCAAATGAATCACTTGGAAGATGAGTTCCACAAACTCCTCAATTTCAGGTGGGAACGTCACAAACAACAGTGTGGTTGCCGCAGACAATGCAAAATTGATGCCATATGCCGTGATTGTGCATACAGGAACGTATGTGAACAGGAGTTTGAGTTGCGTTGATTTTACTTACCAGAAATAAATAAAATAACACCTGAGGTATAATTTGGGTTTATTCAAATACTGAAGTAGTTGTGAGCTATACCCCAGCTCATATAGGTCAAGTGGGAATGCTGACATCAGCATCTTGAATCCTGGCAACCAAACCTCCAGAAGTGACCAAAAAACACCAAATTACCTGATTTTTGGGTTTATGAGCCTTAAACAGAAGGTTTTTGGATTCTTTTTGAAGATGCACCTGCTTAGTCACCACCCACTTCCTATCACTTGCTTGATTTAGATTAGTGTAGGCTTTTATAGGCTTTTTCTTATTTGTGGCTCATTTCTGTTTGGTTTTCTTAGGGCTAATGATGCCAGCTGAAATGTCTTTATCCATGACATTGCCTAAAGCTCAGGATACCCTCTCCACTCATTATCTTGTTTGGGCTCCTGCCCTCCATGGTAACAGATCTCTATAACCCTGAGCTTGTTGGCTTCAAAGGTGAGAGTGTGCCATTCTCTGGCCTCAGCCCCCATATATCAAGTTGATGTCCCAGGATGTTCAGTGAATTCTCTTTGGTTGGTTACATTACAGACATTTCTGCCATGCTGTAAGGGATTCTATCCCTTTAACAAGCAGTGCAACAAATCCTGGATCTCTTAGTACTCAGAAAGAATTGGGAATTGCATTTTAAATGCTAATGTTGAAAATAATAGTAATAGCAGGTTAATTGAATTATAATCCAAATCCACATTCAAAATCAATTAATGAATGCACTTTCAGAAGAAAAAGCTCAAAATGAATTGAAAACATAAATTCTACTTCAAAACTAAAAATCCAAGACCCAGATGATGAATTCAACGGCAATTATCATATAGCGTTTAAATTGAGCTCCAAACCTCCCAAAGCAACCAATCAGCCAGAAATTAAATGCTTAAACACAAATTGCCAATATTCAGGGGAACCACCTAGCTAACCATGGGATGCAAAACAACCAAGCCAGAGAAATAGTACTCATCCAGGCCCAAAGGACTATCCCCACCATAGCAGAGAAGAATACTGTAACTCAGTAACCTAACTTACCTCTTCTTGCATTGCAGGCTGCAGCCTGCTGCAGTCCTGCAAGGAAATACTGGCCAAACCACTCTTGCAGGATCACCTGGTAACCACTATGCCCACTTCTCCACTTGAATTCAGTATTTAAGCTGAACAAATTTCCCCTTGCCAATTGCTCCAACAATTTATATTCCTATCTTAGCCAATAAATCTATATTTTCAGAAAACTTCTAAAACTTGATTAGTAGATCTAAAAGACTCTTCTCCAACAATATGAAGCTCATCCATCTTGTATGGGCTTTTTGTATGTTAATCAGTTATGGGCAAGCCAGCATGAACTTTGAAACTCCTGATCCTACCCCACCAAAAATCAGTTGACTCAATTTGGTATCGTTTTGGTCCACATCGTTGCCATGCCCCCTATGTAGAAACAGCATGATTTCCCCCATCATATATCCCAAGGCCCTCTGGTTGGTTTTGGGTTATACCAGCATCTATTATCTCTTAAACCATTTCACTCCCTTCTTGAGGAGATTCTGCCTATTTGGTCACCTCTTGCACATGTTAATGATAGGGATCCCAGTAGGGTCCACTCTAGTCAAATTCAACTTGGGAGCTCTCCTTCACTCAATTGGAGAGAGGCTTCCCAATGAGTGGATCCCTGACACATGCACAGGTATTTCCCCACACTCCCATGTCCTTCTTTCTTTGGACATCCCCTCAGATCATCCCTCCTCTGGATTGTATCCTGGTGGAGAATACCACCAGGATGGGAACTGAGCTCCCTGGGCCTAGTACCCCTTTCTTACATGTACCCTGAGAGTAAAACCAGGTCCTGGATTTTTTAGTCTAAAGATTATGTTGTGAATTAAGAGTATCTTTAGGCAAATATGAAAGGGAAGCACCATAGGGAAACATGGCTTCCAACAGGGTTGAAAGCTTTTGTATGACAATACAGAGATTATGGGATGTAGTTTGGACAAGGGTGGTTCTGTATCCAGTGATTCTGCTTCAAGGCCAGGCCTTCCTGTTCAGTTGGTCGGGTTTGGGGATGGTTGGCTTGAGCTGGAACGTTGATGGATACTTTGTAGGGCTGGGAAGGTCACAGCTTTTTAAATCGGAATAAATGTTTTGAATCGGAATTTGTATTGATAAACTTTTACCTTCTTAACCCTAATACTGTAGCAGTGAGTGTCGTATGTTGATGGTAACTTGTTCGATTGCTGAAAGAAGCTTGATGGCCCGGATTCTTGAAGCTTGGATTGGTGCCCTGGTTCTGCCACACTTTAGCTCCCCGAAATTGAAGTACTGGGATTTGGCTGGGCTGGTTATATAAGAGAAATTCCGTATTATGAGGAAGAAAGGGGAACAGCTCAGGGGCAACCCCATAAGCAAGCTAGTTGCAAGGGTTTTAAATGAAGATGGGGTTTGAAACTAATGCTCTTCCCATCCATACGAAACTAAAAATGGGTTCAACTTAGCTATTGGACTCAAGTTGTGTTTATGTCAAAAGCAGGACTCTTATAAATTCCAATTCAGACGGGGTTATTGACTCAGTGTAGCTTGAAAAGCAGGACTCCCATTTGACTCAGAGCATCCATCCTCGAAATTTATTGGGCTGGGGCGCCACTATCTGGAAATCTAAATTTAAATGCATAACTGGGTGTAGAAAGTTGCTCGTGAAAACTTAAGGGCCCTGGCAAGAATTTTGGTAAGGAGAGCAGGCCTATAAAGTATCCAGTAAACACCCATCACCCTCTTTAAATTTAAACCATTTAGGTTTGGTCGCTTTGGTAAACCTTTAACTAAGCCTTTATTCTTTGATAGCATTTTAAAAAATGAAAGCTCATCTTTTTCAAAATGTTACTTGACAAGCATGTGCCTAATCGCTATTCGATTATTTACTTAGGCTTATATTTCTTCAATGGAAGATCTTTTATCTGGGGAGTGGACCGATGCCAAGCCATTGTCCCCGGATTCGCTTACTCAGATTATTGATACTTGGAGTGAGTTATCCTTTGAAAATAAGCTAGGGGTTTTCACTTCAGTACTTGGCATTAGCAAGCTAGATAGACAAGATTATGGCCAAATTCTAACTTGGGTAAAGATACAAGTTTGTTTATTTCACCTCTCATAAAACGGCCACTGCTCAATATCTCATTACGCTTTACTTTAGTTACTTCGCTGCCTTAAATATGATGAAGATAATGGCATTCGGACTTTTTATCCGTTGGCAGACAATTGGGTTCGGGGGTTGCCAATCTTCAATAATATCCCGAAAGAAAGCGCGATTTTTCAGGCAAGAAACTTCATCGCCAACAAGTGTAAGTTTATCGCCTTTCTTGTACCAGATGAACATCCGGAGCTTACTCATCGATGTTGCATGTTTATAGTTCAAGCAGTTAATTTTGGCTTTCGTACAGAAGACCATATATTCTTCCATTGCTCTACAAAAGGATTCTACAAAGGCAAAGTCCCCGAGCTCCCTCGCAAACAAAAGAGTTTTATAATAGCTGACAAAAGCACCACCTGGGAAAACTGTTGGGCATTTTTCCAATCCTTTCCCCAAAGCCAAACCAGACTCTAAGTACTTTTATAAAAGAGTTAAAGCTAACCACGCCCAAGTCCAAATAAGCTGAAGTCCAGCGAGCATACTGTTGCACCCAGCTCCAGTAAGCTTAATAAGGCTAATAACATATCTGATTTAAATAACAATGCTGCTAAAGGACGCTCGCGAGCTTCTAGTATCAGCGATATTGCATCACGTCTGCCATTAAGTAAGTATCCTTATTTTGGCTTTTAATAATAAGGCATCCATGCCTTTGGCGGCAGATCTTATGAGCCGTTCCAAAGCTTCACACAGCCCAAACCCAAGGTTGCAATTATCGATCAAACTGAAGGAACAGAGCTACTACTGACCCTCGCGGAAGAGAAAAGGCAAGGTATTTGTTTGTCAGCACCTATATTAAGGTACATAGCTGCAATTAAGTCGCAGAAGGACGCCAGTGAACAACGGAAGCTAGAACGAAAGCAAGAGATGGAATTGACGCGTAGATGCAAAGAAAACGATAGAGGTAGCATGGATTTAAACTAGGCTCAAAACAGAATAGAAGATATAAAAGATCAAGCATCCATGGCAAGATCAGTCAGTAGACACTCCAGAATGTCAGCCAGTCCGCCTCGAAGTCGTTCAAGGGGCCTATCCAAGTCTAGGCGATCAGTTCGCCCTAGAGCTCGAAGTGTATCCCTGGCTTCAAGGCTTTCTCTCTCTAAAGCTCAGAACGACTATTCTTCCGACATTAAGCACTTACTTAAAAGCGAATCAACCAGCGCTGGCCCAATTGCCAGGGCTCGTAGCACGTATGACCCTGATGCGGGAAGCTGTCGTGGGCGTAGCTTGAGAAGAGAACCTCGATTCCTTTCCAGATCACAGAGTGCCTATGCTCCCGAGTATCATGATTCAGACGCCACCATACACAGTAAAAGCTTTAAAGTATTTTCCATAGAAGCAAACCCTGAAATCTCACCCTCTCCTGCCAAACGAAAAGGATCAAAAGGTACATACTTGCTTTTCATATCTAACGTTTAGGAGCTAGAACTAGGCCCTCATCCCCCGTTCACCTGTTTGAGAATAACAATGAAGTATTCTTTCATAATTTTCCAAGCTTACCATTAGAAACTTAAGTACCTCCACTCTTTGATGGCCACGTCGTCATTGCTCACTCCCAACGACTTGAAATTTATTCAACGATGCCTTAAAGGCGAATGTAATGAATCATTCCATCCCTCGTTAATATTTTAGATGTAAAACCCTCAAACCTTATCAGTGATGTCTACCCTGTTCTATTGCACGAAGCCGTTTTACCCAAAGGTAGCCAAGGAAACGATACCCAGGTTTACTTTGAAGCGCACTTCATTCCTACACGAATGTGTACCTGGGATCTCAAAACTTACTCGCTCCCATCTGCCCAGTGAAATTTGGTGAGCTTTAGATGTACTTTACACCTGTTCTTTTCATTAAAAATAAGTATTGCACTTGCTTAGACTTTGATAAAGGCTCAATCCTCCATCGCTGCTTTTAAATATGAAACTTGAATTATTGACTACGACTCATGGTACAAATTGAATTAGAGAGTTCAGTCTGTCAGATGTTGATCCAGATCTTCAGTAATAAAAGTTAACTTCACAAAAATGGCAAAAAAATTTATCATTTTTATTGTCAGATCATTACCTTTCATGTACAAAAAAATTACGAGTCAAATAATGAGGAACACCCTAGATCGGAAATGTATCTGCAAGTGCATGTTGGCTGCTGGACTGGGCCTGATAAATTTAGGATGGCTGTAGCAGTCTGCTAAACAGACGCTTGTCGTTCATGGTATCTTTGATCTAACTCTCTGAAAGCTCCTTTGAATCCTCATGCTTAGAGTGTGACACTTGGTTTTGATAGATGGTGGCACAGATCTATCCGTTGATCGGGAAGTGCCTCCATAGGTGCCGTTTGGACGTATCGAGTAGAGCTGCGGTGGATCTTAAACGGCGGCTGCTTTATAAAAAAGCCGCCTGCCGTTTAAGATCAGGAACCCGTTCCAGAGAACCGTCTAGGGTATGATCTTTCCAGAACTGTTTCCGTACACATCCACAGAAGGGTGTGTTTTTTCAAAAAAAATGCAAATTTTAAAATAAAAATATAAAAACTTGAATTCAACTTTTAAGTTATAGATAGAAAACTATTGAAGAAATATATAAAATCTAACTTGTCCAGAAAACAAAAAGCTGTCCATGACCATTTTTTATTTAAAATTTTCAATCCCCCTGGGTAAGGGGAATCCAGAAATGTAACAGCTTGGATGTGCCAATTACGGCAAATGCCGTAATTGGCCCGTTTTTAATCTGCCACTGCCATAGTATTGAGGCGCTTGGGATGTTGCCAATTGATGCCACCTGTGATTTTGAATCTGGATTGCCACATCTTATTTCTTTATTTGCTAACTTGTTCTCTGGCCAGTTGTCATGAATAACATTTCTCCCAAAATAAATGAAAAACTCCAATTAGGAGAATCAAACTCGGGACCTGATTCTGATGGTTGTGAGGATCCTGCGGACCCTTGGGCCGTCTGCCCGTGTTTTTTGCAGATAGCCAATGAAAGAGCTGGAACAAGTTGTGATTTGAACCTGGATAATCAGCAAAATTTGCAGGTCTGCCAGGCCACAGTTTTGCAAAGTATGGAGGAATATCATAGGACAGTGATTAATCCAGGCCAGTCTAGATTGCTAGAAGCATTGAATCAACATGCTGTCACTCCTATATTGACTGATGGGTCATCTGGGGAGGGATTTACTGCTCAGCTTGATAAGTTGAAGTCTCAAGGAAACTCAGATGATAGGTTAAAAGACTGGTTCATGTGATCTCTGGGCCTCTGGTGACCTTGAAGTGACTCCCAGAGATGTTCAGACCATGGGACCAGGGTTGACCCGGCTTGGGGTTTCTGAGGGCCACTTGGCCCAGGATGACAGGAACATCAGTGGCAATGATGAGGCCATGAGAATATTATCGTTGGACTGTCAGATGGAAGTCATTCCAGCAGAAGAAATGATGGGCCAAAAGATCCAGGATGGGGCCAGAGCTCTTGGACCAGAAGAAACTGAGCAACTTAGCAATCAGGTGATGGGCTAGAATCCAAACTTAGCATTTGAAATGGTATTTAAAATCCATGAAGTCTTGACAATTGGTATTGCCATTTTGAAATAAAAATAAGATTATGGGACCTTGGTTCTACCAAATTATTCCTTATTTTGTCTTGGTTGTTTTCTATTTTACTACTGTTCCAACAGAAAATCTTGGGCTGACAGCCCACATTCCTGAGGAAGCCCCCAAAACCCGGCCTGCATTTTATTATCCTCCTGGAGCTCCCTTTAGCCCACTGCATTTTTCTGGCTATTTGCTTAAACCAGAGTACAGGGAGCTTACTGTGAAGGAAACCCCCCACACATACCACCTGGCCCAACATATAACCCCACAAACAGCCTTCCACAAAGGTGCTTGGTGCAAGCAACCAGCCTCTAAAATCTGTGTGAAGTACAACTATTTTTCTGCCTACCAGACAGATATGGAAGCACCCCCAATACCCAAACCTGACTGCCTACACCTCACCCCAGGTCTGACACCTCCCACAGCCATCCAATATGCGGGCATTGTCTACATTACCTTGGCTGGGTTAGTTGCCACTATGGTTCCAGCCGCTGGACCCTGGGCCTTAGTAGGCCAATCAACATCTTATCTCATCAAGTTAGCACCCCTCCTATGGTGGGCTCTGCCCTCCTCCCAACAGAGCAAGTTGGCAGCCAAGGCTAACAGGCCTTCCCCTGGGACGCAGTATCCTGACACAAGTTATGCAACTGTCAAGAGGAGGCTTAGAAGAAGCAAGATTTAGAAAAGAACAATATGTTTTATTGAAATATCATCTGAATTATACAGTACAGGGGGGAGGATGAGGAACATGGTATCAATTTTGATAATGATCTGGGCCTGCATTCTGGAACAGCCACATGCAGGATCAGGGATCTGGGTGTATCTTGTTAGTCAAGTGCCAATCATAATGCCAAAGTTGGATAATTTCTCCATTCAGTTGTACAACATGGCATTGACTAGTCTGCTTCAGGATGCTTCCTGACTGATTCTGGGCAGACTTGACTGAGCCGTATGGCACCTTGTTTCTGGATGGAGTTCAGATGATATACCATGCTCTGATGAGGATATGAGCAGAAAGTTATGATAGCCTTCACCAAAATAATTTGTAAATTATGCTATTGGGAGAAAGTTAAAGCAAATCTGGGGCAGACTACCAAAAAACATGGATATCTATAGTACTAGGTATTTGGATAATAAAGATTCAAGCTTGAAGTGCTGCCTGTAACATTAGAACCAGGTGATGAATTTTTAAAGCATTTCTCCATGTTTTCTTTTATATGTGCACAATACCAACCTTCTTTCATCCTGTTATTTATTAACATTTTCCTTGTGCCTGATTTATTTTCATAATCAAAACTCAATTTTTTGGTTTTTATTTCAAATTTTTAATGTAGCCGCTTGCTGTGCCCATTTAGGGCAGGGTGCCTTCCCAGAATTTTCTATAGATGGCTTTCAGCCATACAAACAAGAAATACAGGGTTCCCTTATTTTTGATTCATTTATATTTTCCCTCATAAAAATTAAGATTGAATGCATAAATATTTAATTTAAGTATAGTATCACCTTCACTGTTAAAAGGTCTTTATCTGATTTGGTTTAATAAACTGTTATAACTTCAAAGCTGAGCTTTTTTAAAATCCAAGCTTAACTAGTTTGGCTATCAAGAATAGATAAAAGTGCCACCTCCTTGAGATAATGAACCCTATATAACCTTTTGTATCTGCCACCTCTCAAATTTTCTTACAGGGGATTAAACCTTTCATGTTGGAGTGCCTGTATAAGTGGACCAAACCTAAGAAAGGTTAGGGTTCCCTGATCTGTATACTTTAATATCAGCAGTGAAAAATATTTGGCAGGAACCCTTTCTGCCCACCCGGGTGTGCTTAGGTGCAACGCAGTTGGATGATTGACAAATCATGCTGGGTTACTGTTTTCTATATCCCATAGATCATTCTCCCCACTCTGAAATGATTTCTTTACTTTTTAATCCCAATTATTGATGATTGGTCTAATTTAATCTGGGTGTTTTTTATAGTGTGCTTACTTTATGCCTTCAAATTCAAGGAGTAAATTGATAAAGAACATGATTTGTATCTGGAAATATAGCTGGGTATTTGTTTCATAAAAGGGTTACTACATCATGAATCTAAAATATCTTTCATATGGGAACACAGTGTCTCATATGGTTGTTGACTAAGTTCCAAAACCAAGCTTTGCCTCATCTAAAGCTAATTTAGCAACCATTCCAGTGGTTGTGGATTTATTTCTACAAATATTACAATCAATAAACTTAAGCCACTCTCTGATTGACAGAATCAGGTACTTGTTGGTTGTTTGCAGCTGATCACCCTCACCATATACTTCCTGCAATAAATCTCATATGTATCATGCCTTAAAACACTTGCTCTCAACTACATTCAATACTGAAATCTCTGCAAGCACACTTGGCTCACACAAACAATCAAGGGTGTTGAGCTTTTTTTATTATAGCGCCACAATTATTTGAGATTATAGGGCACAGGGAATTTTCTTGAATACAGTCATATGTGAGGATATGAGTAGTATTGTATCAGAAGAACCAGGATCAAATGTAAACATGATTATTGCCCAGAAATGGCTTCTGATCACGCAGAAGCACTTAAAGATTAGGACAAAGGTCAACCAGATTAGAGATATATCAAAGATGGGTCAAAGATTAAAGATTATTCTTATTGTAATTAATTAATTCCTCTTATACCTTCTCCAAGGTTAATCCTTGGGCTGCTAGCAATGTCTTCTAGGACATTCTAACACGCTTCTAATTTGGGTAATTATTAACCTAGGTTTGGCATTTATTGCACGTCAATCATAGAGAATATCTTCATCTTCACCCAGCACAGGTGCCCCATGCTGGCATGGAATAGTTTAGTCACTTCAGGATCACTTCCTACTATCCTGAAAATACTTCAAGCTCAATGCTTAACAATATAATTAGTATGGGAATTTGAGATTATGGGGAATTGAACCTAGCGTCTTGGCTCTCAATGTAAAAGTAAAGTGGCGTCTTTGTGCCTACAATATTTGCCAGGTGGCGCCTGCAATAATTTTTAGTTGGCGCAGTGGTGCTCGATGTAAAAGTAGTTTGGCGCCCACTTCAATTGCTAAGCAGTGCTGTGGCGCCTGTAACTTTCTAAAGTGATGTGTTGGCAAATCATGATCAACTAAGCACCACAGTGGTGCTTATCATTGGCTGAGTTATGGTTCAGGTCAGCAGACTACTGCTGATCCATTATATATGTATTTTATACTGCCAACTTATGGTATTTTGCAGCTGTAATTAATATCTGCAAGCTCCGTCATAATTGGCATCATTGCTTGGTCAAAATTCTCAACAGGCTACATAGTTGATTATGGGTTGGTAATTTTATTTCAATGATCTCATTGGGTAGTTATACATGTTTTTGAATCCTGCAACAACAATCTTAGACTGCTACTAGATGGATTATGGTTTTTGCTTGAAAATAGCTCTGATTTAAATCATTGCATCTGGGCTATTTACTGTAAATTCAGAACCTAAACGTAAAAATGTGGGATTAACAAATCCTTGGTCCAAATTTTGAATCACTTTTGCGGGCAACTCAGCTGAGTGAAAATTAAAATATTTAATAGCATCAACCACTTAATTTGACTTTTTTTGGTTTATGTAAATTGGCAAATTTTGAATCTCTTGAGCAGATAACTCACCTAACTAAAGACAAAACACAGCAAACAAATGCGGGATACATGAATCAGAAATGCAGGATTCTAATGTACAATTTAAGATTTTCTGTATTCCAAACAAATCATAGACATCTTGTAAAAATTACCAAATCTGAAATTGCAGGATTGTCAAATCCAAGAACCAGATTTCAAATCATAATTGAGGTGAATTTGAAATAAATATAATTTATGGGTGTCTCAAAAAGGATGTTAAAGGATTTGTAGAGTAGATTTGTGCTAATTATTTTAGGAATCATAGGCATTCTCAAAAATCACCCTATTCCAATTTTGGACGGCTAAAATTTAGATCCTGCTATTCATCAACTTAACATACTTAATAATAAAATTGACTAAAATATACACATCTCTTTTTGAGTTTAAAATTTTTTAATAAAAATTTATTATGTCTTCTTTCAACAACAACCAAGTCAACAAGCTGTTCCCTGGCCTTGACAAAATCATGCAGGGCTACACTGGGTCTCTTAATAGTGAAGCCTCTGTCTATGGCCACTCCCAACCCGCAGGCCCCGCTGCAAGCACTACCCAGGAGTGTGTTCTTTCTCCTGCAACTTCCAGCATGGCTCTGTTTGCCCATCATGCACAGGCAGCCATGTGGCGGATCCAGGTACAATCAGTCCATCCCGCCATTATCCTACCCTTGACTCTTATTACCATTACCTTCCTTTGACAAAGCTTCAAAGAGCTTTGTCTCCAGAGAGGCAATTTTATGGGACTAAACTTTGTTATCATCCTGCCAACAGGCCATGATCTCAACACTCTTTTCCTCCCTTGCCCTTAAAGCCTCAATTTCCTGATTTGCCTTTGCTTTCACTTGTTGTAAGATTTTGTCTCATCCTACTAACAGGTTCCAGGAATCCCACACATAGATTTGGTTTCCTTGGGCAGGAGTACCTTCTTTTTCAAAGTAATTGGAATATAACTCTTCAAACACAGCCTTTACTTCCACCAAGGACTCCTCAGGCACAGTCTTGGTGACCTCCAAGCTTGCCCAAGCTTCCTCCAACAAACTTGTAGGAACCTCTTTCCTGGCAGCAGCAGTTTCCACGCAAAGTACTCCAAATTTGGCCCTTTTAAAATTTAACAAAGAAGAATTAATAATTGAAAAGGCAGTTGAGGGAAAAGCGTCAAAATTGACAATATATCTTTATTAAAGTGTAACTGTTTTTGCTTATATACCATTTGGAGCATATACAGCTGAAAACCCCTCCAGTTCCTGAATCAATCAATGACATGCCATATGGTCTATCACATCTGAGTCATCCAACATAGATCTTTACCTAAAAGATCATCAATATTTCTCAACCTATGAGAATCAACTTACAATGGGAAGAAGTCACCTGACTCCATTCATCCTAATGTACCAATTCAGCATGGAGCTTCCTCAGCTCCTGGCGCCAAAACCTTGTGAATTACTCATCCCAAACCTAACTATCAGTATTCCAACTGGGAACCAGCTTATCAAACCTGAATTCCTAGGTATCCTTGCCTTTATTTAGTTATCTTTGAATTTAATGGTTTTTGCCTTAAAACCCATTAAAATGCTTCAAAACTCAAACCAGGCGCCACTGCGGCATTTTACAAATCACTTAGGCAGCGCAGCAGCGCCTTTAACCTAATGAATTTGCAAACATGGTGCTTCCAACCCAAAATCTGGGTGGTTCCCTATGATTAACCTTAAACAAACCTCTTGACACAGTCAAGGCCATTTAACCAATATAATTAAATCCTCATTAATTATATTCTGGTGTATTTATTAATTAATCTTCCTGATTAATTAACCTGTTTTTAAGACATCCTGTCTCCCAGATTGACTAGGTCAATCTTGCCTTCTTTTCTTTTATTGAACCTAGATATCCAGTTTTCAGGAATCTTAACCTTAAGACTTCCAATCCAACCTATCTACATGCAAAATCAGAAAAACAGAGATAACTTTATATTTTGGAGCAATTATTTGGCTAAATACTCAATAGTGACTGTCGTACAGTCACAAGGCCCCTTCTTTCTCTTCAGGGGAATCAGTCTCATCTTCCTGTACCTTTATTAGCTCCAATTCCCCATAGAACAGCTTAAGTAATAGAGGATGAACACAGGACTATTCTTCTCCTAGGGCAGCTCCAACCCCTCAAATTAGGTAGTTTGGCCCTGGACTAACCAAGATAATTTTCATTGGCCCTACCCATTACTGAAGACCTCTTCTTGGGTGCTTTTCTTGGCGCCTTTGATCAAACCATACCATATCCCCAACCTGGAAATTATCACAGGGAAGTACTCCAGGCTTTGAGTTCCACCTGGCGGCACGTCTCTCCCAAACCTGCTCTCCTTTACTCCTTGCCTTGGCAAATAACTTCTGCCTCTTGGCTGCATGTTCCTCTATGGTGTCTTCATAGGAATTCTTTTCCACAAACTCCCATTGGCCCACCTCAGTGCTTGTGGTAGTCTCCTGCCATACAACATCAAAAACGGAGAAAACCCAGTAGCATTATGGGGCATTGTATGGTATACCATGACACTCATTGCCAGTTGATCTTTCCAATGGGTTGTAGCTCCGTCAGCCAACTTCTCCATAATGCGCTTCAGGGTTCCAATGGTTCTCTAAGATAAACCATTTGTCTTGGAATGATACAGAGCTGAGGTTAACTTAGAAATGCCCCATTTCAAGAATTCCTTAGTTAATACTGGTCCTACATAAGGTGGTCTGTTATTGGCAAGAAACTTTCTCAGGACATCCATGCTGTGATATTATTTCTTCTCAGAGAAACTTAGCAATTGCAACACTTTTTTCCTTAGTCAGTGCTCAAACTTCTACCCATTTTGTAAAAGAATCAACAGCCCCCACAAAGTATTCTTTCCAATCACTTGCTAACATAATATGACCGGTATCCATTGAGATCAACTCACAGGATAATGTGACATCACTGACTTGAGCTGCACCTTGGATTTTGCCGCTGAGAACTTAGAGCAAATATCACATTCCTGCAAAATCTGAAGGACCGTAGCTCTAATCTCTGACCACCAATACTGAGCTTTCACTGCTTGCCATAGCTTCTCATATCTGAGGTGACCTCCCTGTTGCACATGGAGATCTCTGACTACTTGTAGACGCTTGGATTTCTCTACATAAATCCTATTCCTTGATAGAGCTTCCTGGGCTTCTTGCGTCTCAACCTTTCCACAGGCCAACAGCACTTGGGACAATAAATCTGGAATCTGATTTTCCAACCCTGGACGGTAGATGATATCATAATCATACCCAGAGAGCTTCTCTGCATACAATTGCATTTGGCCTTGTAAGTCTTCCTTGGTCTGAATTGCTCTCAAAGCTGTGTGGTCAGTGACAATAATAAACGGCATTCCTAGGATATACATCCTATAATGTTCCACCGTCTATACTATTGCTAATCCTTCACGCTCAGTAGCCAAGTATTTCCTTTGAGTGGTTCCCAAAGTCTTAAACCATACACAACAGGATGTCAGGATAAATTTGACTCTCCTTTTTGAGTAAGAACGGCCCCAAGACCAGTTGAACTTGCATCTGTCTCAATGTAGAACAACTTTGACAAATAAGGGAATCTTAATATGGGGGTCTTGGAGAGTTTCTTCTTTAGCTCCAACAAGCTTGA